>OX463762.1:3026591-3361591 GCA_949825005.1 Gasteruption jaculator | reverse complement strand
ATGAAAAATTAAAAAAGTTATGAATTCTTTCATAAAGTCACTTTTTTTTCGCTTTTTTTCGATATTTTAATTTTTTAAATGTACTTAAATTAAATTTGTGGCATATATAACCTATACTAAATTAAAAAGCACCCTTTCAAAAGGCTACAAAAAAATGGTGTCAAAATATTCAATAGTTCATTTTTTATGAAGGTTTTTGTCACTGGGGTGTACCTGATTCCAGTGTGCCGAGCACGTTATACCAGAGACGCGTGCCGAATAAGGGTTAAAAAAAACCGCTCTTTTTTTGGTTTTTTGCCCATAACTTTCCTAATATTGGTCGAAATTCAATTATTTTTTTTCAAAATTTTCGTTTTTAGATGGCCTTTACAGAAAAAAATACAAAAAAAATATTTAAAGCGGTTTTACTTGATATTTTTGAATTTTAAGTTTTCAATCGTGTTTTTGAAACTGTGTGTATCCTTCGATTTTCTTGAAGATTTTATATTTTAAACTTCTATCCGTTCTGCAACTTTTAAGCCCGGTCCGGTAGTGGGCCTTCCATAATTACTATTTTTTTTCGATTTTTAAAAATTAAAAAATTTTTTTTTCGCTATAAATTATTATCAGTATCGATTTTTAAATTTTTAATTTTTAATTTAAAAATATTCAAAAATGTTTTCAAAAAGTTTTAAAAAATCGGTACTGATAATATTTTTTAGCGAAAAAATAATTTTTACTTGTTTTTGAAAATCGGTACTAATTTTAAAATTTTTAAGTTTTAATTTAAAAATATTCTAATTTTTCAAAAATCGGTACTGATAATAATTTATAGCGAAAAAAAAATTTTTTTAATTTTTAAAACCGGAAAAAAATAGTAATTATGGAAGGCCCACTACCGGACCGGGCTTAAAAGTTGCAGGACGGATAGAAGTTTAAAATATAAAATCTTCAAGAAAATAAAATTATACACACAGTTTTAAAAACACGATTGAAAACTTAAAATTAAAAAATATTGATTAAAAACACTTTAAATTTTTTTTTGTACTTTGTATTTTTTTCTGTAAAGGCCATCTAAAAACGAAAATTTTGAAATAAAATAATTGAATTTCGACCATTATTAGTAAAGTTATGGGCAAAAAACCAAAAAAAGGGCGGTTTTCTTTTAAAATTCGATATTTTTTTAACCAGTGATAAAAAAAATCTCAAAATTTACCAGGAAGCCTCTTTTGAGGGGTACTCAAAAATACCAAAAAATTAAGAAAATTTTTAAAAAAATTTTCAAACCGTCCGATTTGGCGTGGAATACCCCATATAAATTGCATTTTCTTTTCACGTATTAATAAATTTCAAGAAAAAACCTTTTTTTCATCATTTACATTCCGTGTATTACTTTAACAGGTAATGTATGGTATTTGGGGGTGTTCGCTTCAAAAATCCTGAAATACGACAACTTAAATATTTGACAGAATATACGGAAATTGTTTTCTTTATTTTTTGGAGTTCATAGGCTGGTTTTTATGAAGAAAAAAATCATAAAAAATCTAGTTTTCTTCAAATATAAAATAAGGGTTGCAACCCCTTGGGTCATAAACACACCTAATATCTTTGACTTCTTATGACAAATATTTTCCACTTCGTTTTATTAAAAAATATTGATTATAAGACGAAATATGATAAATAAAACGATTTTCGAATAAAATTTTAGGGGTGGTTTTCACCTCTTTAAAGTGGATGTCGGCACATAAATAAGATACGTGTCTCTTATTTTTTCGAGTGCTACAACATATCAAAAAATAATTGGAATCGGTGGGGTCAGGTTGGGAGCCCTTCCTTGTAAGAATTTCGCATACATCGCCATTCGTCGTTCGCTGACGTTTCACACTCCTAGCAAGGGACTTCCCTTCTTAAGTCTAACCTACCCTCATATATGCCGTAGCACTGCGCCGGCTATTCAAATTATCACACTTCCTACAATATTTTGAAATTATGATTTTTTCCGTAGGCGTATTAAAGCGCGAGAAGATAAAGAACGCGCTTTCGCTGCTGACAAAGATGCCTCCTTGCAAGATGGCCCGGAACAGCAGATGTACGCCGAAGCGCCGAGGACAGATAATTGTCAAGACCCTACCTCGTCAGGCTCCGTAGCTGCTGAGGTATTACATGAGGTAATTGAAATATTTTACTATCCAGAGGAATGTGAGGTGAGTGCGGAAACGCACCTTCACACCTCTGTCGATGAGGATAGATCTTACGAGATCTCCGAATTAGTTTATGATCCAGAGGAATGTGAGGTAGGTGCGGAAACGCACCTTCACACCTCTGTCGATGAGGATAGATCTTACGAGATCTCCGAATTAATTTGTAATCCAGAGGAATGTGAGGTGAGTGCGGATACGCACCTTCACACCTCTGTCAATGAGGATAGATCTTACGAGATCTCCGAATTAGTTTGTGATCCAGAGGAATGTGAGGTGAGTGCGGAAACGCACCTTCACACCTCTGTCGATGAGGATAGATCTTACGAGATCTCCGAATTAGTTTGTGATCCAGAGGAATGTGAGGTGAGTGCGGAAAAGCACCTTCGCACCTCTGACGATGAGCATAACACTCATGCAAACCAAACGAAAGATATAAAAATAAATGGTCGCAGAATTGTAGACATTTCTTACTTTTGGAGTGCATTGCACGAAAAGTTTGATAACCACTCAATTCAGTCGAAATGTAACTTTCGTGACTTCAAAATAATCAAATACGTTGATAAAGGTTTGAGAACCCAAATCTTTGTAAAATGTGTTGCGTGTTCCTTTGAGGATAGCATCTGGACTGAACCAAAGGAGCAGGCATTAATGGGACTCCATGACAGTGCTGTAACTGGTGCGATAATTGCAGGGTGTGGTCAATCAGCCTTACAGAGTCAGTTAGCTGCAATGGCGGTACCATGCATGGCACCTAAAACGTTTAGACAAACGGAGGAAAAAATTGTCAATGTCTTTATAGAAACCGCTGAAAAAGTAATGAAAGAAGCGGGACAAGAGGAGTACAGAATTGCAACTGAAAAGGGCCATGTAATAGACGGTATTCCTTACATAACCGTAACAGCGGACGGTAGTTGGATGAAAAGATCGTACAAAAGTGGAAAATATGATTCCTTATCTGGCTTAGGAGCTATAATTGGTTGCGAAACGCGGAAAGTTCTCTTTTATGGTGTAAAGAACAAGTTATGTGCAGCATGTGCTTATGCTGCCCGCACTGAGACAGAACCAAGAGAACATCATTGTTTCAAAAACTGGCGTCGCGATCAAAGTTCCACTAGTATGGAAACCGATGCTATTGTTGAAGGTTTTAAGGCAAGCCTTCGTACGCATGGTCTCATTTACAAGACACTCGTTAGTGATGGTGATAGCAGTGTCTATAACACCATTCTGAATAACGATGTCTATGGAAAATACGGTGTACGAGTGGAGAAAGTGGAATGCACGAACCACTTGTTGCGAAACTTGTGTAACAAAGTGGTGGACATTTCAAAAAAGACTGATGTGCGAACCGGATTGCACAAGAAAGGTTACATCGGTAGAATGCGCAAACTCGTGAGTGAAAGCGCTCTGAAAATGCGAAAAGAAATTGTGTCAGCCGTGACACGCCGTAATGCGGAAAATAGTGAGATTACGGACAAAGTCGCAGATTTGATGCGTGACATTTTGAACGTTCCCAAACACGTATTTGGCGATCATAGCGAATGCAAGAATCGCAAAATGCCATGTAATGGGAGGCCTAAGGTAGGCGAACAGAATGTTTTAAAAATGGTGCAGGAAGCTACATTTTATGAGCCGATTTATAAGGTCATATGGAATCTCTCCTGTAATGCGCGTTCTTTGTTAGCCAACCGCAATAACAATGGAGTAGAAAATTATAATTCTATTGTTGCAAAATTTATCGGAGGAAAACGAGTAAATTTTGGTTTGCTAGGTTCTTACACGGGACGATGTGCCGCTGCTGTCGTTCAGTGTAACACGCAAGAGGTTCTGTCTCAGGTAACCTCAACAATGAATAAAGAAATTAGCAGCATAGTTTCAAATATGGAGAAAGTTAGAAAGACAGCAATATCTAATAAGAGATTGGGTCGTCTCCATAAGAAGGAATCTAAGCGTAAAGGCGTAAAGGGCACGGATAAAGATTATGGCCCTACGTCGCAAAAGCCAGACATTGATGTCGGTGCGTACGAAGTACTAAAGGCGGAACATTTGAATAAATTGCGACTAGACGCCGAAAATCGTAATCAAATAGAGCGTGCCACAGTTGGACAAAGTCTTTGTGACGAATGGCACCAAAGACGCCGACACCTACTAACAGCTTCGAATTTTGGTAGAGTTTGTCGCATGAGGGAACACACTTCTTGCGCAGCAACAGTGAGAAGCATTTTGTATCCTGCTCTTGTAGACACAGCAGCACTGTGCTACGGAACGGAAAACGAAATGAAGGCTTTAAAAATGCTGGAATCAGAACTTGGAGAAGAAATTGTCCCTTACGGTTTGTTCATTGATGAAGAAGAACCGTATTTGGGTGCGTCTCCTGATGGCCTCCTTGGAAATGATTCGATCGTTGAAGTTAAATGTCCAGTGTCTGCATCAGAATTGAAGCCGGAAGACGCGATCCGAGAGAAAAAGCATTTGAAGGCTATTTTCCAAAAAAATGATACATTGAAAATGAACAAGACACATATGTATTATTACCAAATTCAGAGGCAGTTGCACATAATCAAAAGATTGAAATGCTACTTCTGTATTTGGACTCCTCTTGGAATGAAATACATTGTGGTCGAGAGAGACGACAAGTTCTGGGATAAAAAAATGGCACCGTATCTCAACCGATTCTATAACGAATGCATGTTGCCTGAAATTATAGATAGTCGGTATAACAGAAATATGCCGATCAAAAATCCCGAGTACATACTAAGTGCTCAGGAACGTCGAAAATTGAAGCTGCCAAAAGCTAAGCGTCAGAGAAACGGGGAAAATGCGGAACCAGTTTCGAAACGTCAAAAAATAAATGAAAATGTAAATGTCGAAAATGATCTGGATGTGTCATTCAATGTGATAGAAATCGATGACATTCAAGCAATTAATGCAGTGATCAGAGACATAAATCCAGAGAATGTTTACCGTACGCTTCAACAGAAGAATGAAATGCTGACGGACGAATGCATCGAAATGTTTCTTCAAGTGTTAAAAGAAGAGAAGCCTGAATTCGAAGTACACAATGTATTCCAATTCGCTTCTCTCCACTTATTGAAACAAACAAATTCTGGACAAACTCTGCAGATCATTGGTGGTTTTGGAGTGGAACACTGGTGTTGTATTCACTTCAATGGACACGAGCTTTTTATATATGACAGTGCCTGCCGTTGCGAATACGAGCTGTTGAGCACACAGGAAAAGTCATATATAGCAACTCGGTATCCTTGTTTGCAAATTGACAAAATTCTATTCCAACCTGTAACCAAGCAACCAGATGCGGTCAGTTGCGGTGTTTATGCAGCAGCTTTTGCAACAAGTGTCGCGCTTGGAGAAGATCCTTCCGAGAGGACGTACTCTACAAGCGTTATGCAAATGCGTATACACTTGATGGACATCATTCGACAGAGAAAATTGGTTACTTTTCCCGAGAAGTAATCAGTTCTCTGTACGCATTTGCAAAAAAAATGTGAATGTTTACCAAATGGAGATGCGAAATGTCATTTTCGCAACATTTCGCCTCTGGATAAATTATTATAAAGAATGGCAGTACTGTTCTTTTTTGTAATAATCTGCAGATGGTTGTGTATAATAATTGGCAGATGGAAACTAGTGTTTCTATTGGTTTCGGAGAAACGGGGAGTCGATGTTACAGTGGTTGCGACTCACGGAAGTGGGCGGAGGTGGAGCCCCTTTAAACAAAAATTTTAATTGTATAATATTGAAATATTAAAATATTGCAATATTTTAAATAATGTATTAATCCAAAAAATATATTTATCCCGTTCAAAAAATCGGATATTTTTTTAAACAGAAGCAAGTTTTTTTGAAACAGCTTATGCTGCTGACCCCTTACCAGCAGCATAAATGCCTAGCGCCCGCCCATCTTTTTGTAAGCATGGGAGGTGTAAGCCGGGTGTTGAGGGAGAGCCATGGCGGCGGCACGTTCAATCTCCGCACTCCTTACTATATGTAATTTTTAACAATTTGTTTAAAAAATACATCTAAATATGGACCAAATAAAAATATGGATAGAAACGAAAAATGAGAAATACATATTTCAAAAATTAACACTTGTATATCCCTGTTTTCATTGAAGAAATTGTTATTGATAAAGAACATCGTTTTTCAATAATTGATTGGATTGGAAAGATGGCTATGGTCAACATAGTTTTGAAAACTGCAGCTTCATAATCAAAGCAATTTAAAATTTTCGTCCGGCATTTATAATTTCAAATATCTTTTTCAGAGTCGTCATTAGCTTTCCTAGAAACCTTCGGATGTGGACTTACGCATTATTCAAAGCAATTTAACATTTTTTGTCCGCCATTTTGAATTCTTAAGATTGGTTTCAGAATTGTCACCAGCGGTACGGGAAATCTTCAGATATCGATTATGGCAATATTCGATTCAATTGTACATTTTTTGTCCGCCATTTTATGTGCAACATTGTGGATTGTAAAATGACGAAAACCACAGGGAAACGAATATACACTCCCTGCTGCCATGTAAATAAATGTATGTAAATTTCTTACAAATTCAATAAAAACAAAATAAAATAAAAATAGACGACTCCTACTACTTGTGTTACTATTTTGGGGAACAGGGGAAGAAAATTGTCATCTTTGAACCACTATATTATACTAGGTGCGAAAATTAAAGGATTGAAAAAAAATCTTAAATTTTTAGGTGATTTTCGAAGTGCTATAACTTGAAGAAAAATAGTCGGAAAGCAATTTTTGAAAAAGCAAGTTGAAGCTCCAAGTTTCTAGTTTCCAGATCATGAACTCAACATTTTTTACCATCAGCACTATTTCAATAATCATAAGAAAATTATCGGAAAAAATATCTATATTTTCGCTTGTTTTTCAATAGGTTCACGGACTTCAACAAATTTTGTTTAGTTTTTTCATCATAAAGCTTTTTCAGAATAATAATTTTTCTTTAATATGAGTGGTTATTTGATCCGTGTACGATAATTTTTCGCTGAACTTATAATGATGATAATGGTGGTTATGGAGATGATAGCAACAATAATAATGATATATGTATGTGTATACGTATAATATAATTTATAAACATAGTATAATATTAATTACAAATATAAAAGATTAATATAAATTTGATATATCATATAAATATATTATAATTTGTTTAATATTATGTAATTTATATAGTATACATACACATACATATAGAAGATACTTGATAAATTCATATAAATATAATAAAGGAATTTTTTCGGTACGGTATTTTCAATATTATAATTTTCTACATTATTGAGATATATGTAGAAACAATATTTTTAAAAATTGGATTGTTGGAAGCAAACGAAAAATGATACAAATATTGAATATTACATTTTATTGTAACTATATATTTACTTTGATGTTATAATTTAATAAGTAATTTATAAGAGAGTGTGCGTTCGTGGACTTGCGTATAGCGGGTTATCCCTCGCCCTAATCTCTTTGAGGATGATCGCTCGGACGGACCAGATCGGGTAACACACACAAAGAAGCAACGTTAGATGGTAACTTTAATTAATATTTATTAATTCCAAAATAAAATAAATTAATAACCAAAAAAATACTTCTATAAATCAAATCAATAATAATAAACCGCAGCTGAAGCGAAGATCGCGTCTATTTAGTTAGGAAACGAACAAAAAAAATGCCGTAAGAAGAGACGTTGAAAGCCAAAAATGCCAAAAATTTAATAGTTCTTATTATTATTTTTCCAAGTATATTATTTTGTTTTTTGTAATAATAATTTTTCCAAGAATTTTTTTTATATTTATAATACTTTTTTAATAATTTTTCAAAATAATTACAGGAAACTTAAAAATGAAATATAAAATAATAACGAAAATGAATACAGCAAAGTTTTAATTCAATTAAAATTTTTCTTCTAACATTTATTACAAATATTCTATTTTTTATCTTTATGTTTTTTTTCTATTAATTTTTCTATCCTTTCTTCTAATTATTCTTCGAAAAATTTTTCTATTCTTTTTTCGAATTACATTTCTACTAATTTTTCAATTCTTATTTCTCATCAATCTTCTAATAGTTTCTCAATTCTTGTTCCTAATTATTTTTCTACAAATTTTTCTTTCATTATAAAATTTATTATGCCCTGGAATTGAAGTAGTATTATTAATATTGGGTGATATAAAAAGTCTCCTCGGTTTTTTCAACACCATCTAGTGGCAAAATCCGCGGATACTTTTTATATGATCCAATATATTCTGTGGTAGTATTGACCCTTAAAGGTCACCCCGGGGTCAAAACGACCCCAAGCGCAACTTTAACCTAGAATTACTATAAGTTATTGGGGCCCGATTGGTCTGGCCTCCCTTCTGATAGTGCTTTGGGGTTCCCTTTGTAAGATGAGACTAGGATCGGCCGAATGGCGGCAGAAGTTCCTTCGTGGTTTTCATTATTATGGTACTTTATTTCACTCCGAAATGGACCCTCTTTAGATGTCAAAATAAATACGTTTTTTGAAACGTCCACTATAGAGCTATTTTTTTTTCATATACTATGACATCTCAAGAGTATCGCCCTAAAATTTTATGAAAAAATATTAAAAATTGCCAGTTGAAATTTTTTAAATAAAAAATGGTATTTTTTACGGGTTGCCCCCTTCCTGATTTTTTTTTGCTATTTTGGAAATTTGATACAAATTTATTACGATGATATTCTCATTCTAAAAGGTTCAAACTAATATCCTGAATTTTTATGACCCTGTGTGACCTGTACGTTATTTTTAGAACGCGTGACCTCCAAGGGTAATAACGATTATAATAATAATAATATTAACCTGTTAACCGGGGCGACCTATAGGAAACACGTATATTTATAACGGATATACTCGTCAAACACGGCTAACTGGTTAATAATAATAATAACAATAATAATAATAGTCATCATCATCATCATCGGTGTTCCGAGAAACTTTCGGCTATAGATTTTCGTAAAAAAACAGCATATTTTGTTTTTTAACGAAATTTGTCGAAATGTTTCGCCTGCAATGATGGATCCGCCATTTTGAATTTCGCAGATTTGCTTCAGATCCGTAATCGGCGGTCCGAGAATCATGTAGTGGATGAAAATAAGTACAGAATCCGGTCACAGCGCCCCCAACTCTCTGTGGATAATTGTTTCGTAGGTAAATTGAGGTAGAATCGTGGAATATGATTTTCGAACATCGATAAAGCAGATTTTCGAGCATCGATAATGCATTTTTATAATCTCGACGGCGAATAGGCATTGCAGAACCACCTATCGACAATGATTTATACTAAAAAGGGTTATCTCTCACAAGGGCTCCGCCAGGGTCGTGGGTCACCGATTTTCTTCAACCTTTGTACACTTTTAGTAGTCCACTAGGACAATATATTGTGCAAATATTAAGGCGTACTTCTCAAGCGTTTTCGAGAAAATTGCAAGCAAAGTTTGCGATTTTCGATGCGTCGCTTATATCCCCTTACGTGACGATCGTTACCAAGCAGCGGCGGTGGCCGAGTGGTTAGCGTTCTAGCTTCGTAACCGCTAGAACGCTAACCACTCGGCCACCGCCGCTGCTTGGTAACGATCGTCACGTAAGGGGATATAAGCGACGCATCGAAAATCGCAAACTTTGCTTGCGATTTTCTCGAAAACGCTTGAGAAGTACGCCTTAATATTTGCACATTATATTGTCCTAGTGGACTACTAAAAGTGTGCAAAGGTTGAACAAAATCGGTGACCCACGACCCTGGCGGAGCCCTTGTTAGAACTGAATTTGGTTGTTTGAAATAACCAAGAATAATAAATCGTCGATTATTAACAACTGACAAATAATCATAGAAGTCATTGTTTAATAATTTTATTGAATTGAATTTCCAATGTCCATGCAAAGTTTTGTTTATTGACTTTTTTATATGTTGTTTCTGTTTGACAGTTTTACTTGCATATTTCGTACCGTTAAGGGCTGCTACGGTCTAAGGTAAGTATTTTTTTTTCATTATCTTTATTATATTTAGTTTAAGGTTTACGCAGGTTCCTGATCCAGCATTCGTGCTGCTTATTGATCCAGCATTCGTGCTGAATACTGATCCAGCATTCGTGTTGTTTACTGATCCAGCTTTCGTGCTGTTTACTGATCCAGCATTCGTGCTGCTTATTAATCCAGCATTCGTGCTGATTACTGATCCAGCATTCGTGCTGATTACTGATCCAGCATTCGTGCTGTTTAGTGATCCACCATTCGTGCTGATTACTGATCCAGCATTCGTGCTCTTTACTGATCCAGCGTATCAGTTTTCTATTGAAACAGCGTTTAACCTATTCACAGCTGATTTAGCGCTGTAGGTGGTTCCACAGTACCAATACCTGTACACAGTTCCAATGGAATTGGAACTAATGCGGTCATTGGATGTGCAGTTATTATGACACCCATTCAATTTTTATTTTTGACTCTATAAATGCTAAAAAGTTGCGCAAGCATCATGAAATTTATTTACGGAAGCTCTTTCCATTCTTTTCTTTTGACAAGAAACCAATAAAATTTCCTGTTGTTCAATACCAACCAAACAGAAATGATTGCGGAGTATTTGCTATTGCATTTGCTGTTTCTATTTTACATGAAATTTTGCCAGAAAAAGTTACTTATGATGTACAACTAATGCGAACGCATTTATTGTATATCTTAGAGCAAAAAGCTCTGGAACATTTTCCTGCAAAGTTCCTTTCCAATAACTCTTTACTATCTGTTTCATTGATACAAATTCAAAAAAGACGTCACAAAGCTAATCGACGAAAGGAGCTACAACAAAAAGACAGCGAGGAAGAACGTTTTAAACGTCTTGAAAAGGACAAATTACAGAAAAGGCTTAAGAGAATGAAAACCAACAAGACTATTCCACAGAAAATGACAGATAAAATGCCATGTGGTACACAAAATGGCTCTTGCGTACAAGATACCAATGAAGAAAATGTAAGGAATATGATCACAGCGAAGTATTTCGAAGAGGATATTGACTTCAATCTCGCTAAATGTGCTAGCACAGAGGTTACTACAATCGAAAATACTATTCTTCATAGCACGGATATTATTCAAAGATGTAATATTTTGGATACAAGTGCTTTACCCATTGTATCATCTCGTAATTTAAAAATACATGAAGAAAAGAAGCTAATTATAACTGATGAAGCATCAAATATGAGAGATGTCGCAACAAATAATTTAGAACGGGTTGGATTCGATCGCGCACAATGCGGTGATACCATTAAAAATGCTGCTTTCAATAGATATAGGGGTGCTATTTCTAAAGATAAGAAAGATTTCTTGAGTCCTGGGGAGAAATTTGTGATTGTTAATAACAAATGGATTAATTGCGATGTCATGGACAAATTTAGAGAACTCTTTAAAACATCTTCAGGATATGACATGCAGGGAACATGGAAAGTTCAAAAACCGTGTCCCATCCGAGCTATTTCAAGAGAATCAAAGCACATACAAATACTGCACAGTTGCGAAGATATGTCAACTAATATGGGTGGTCATTGGATTTGTAGTTACTATGACACTGAAACAGTGTTTGTTTATGATTCTCTTAATAGAAAGGCCTTACATA
Organism: Gasteruption jaculator; assembly: GCA_949825005.1. Classification (NCBI taxonomy): domain Eukaryota; kingdom Metazoa; phylum Arthropoda; class Insecta; order Hymenoptera; family Gasteruptiidae; genus Gasteruption; species Gasteruption jaculator. The sequence goes on along the minus strand of OX463762.1, from coordinate 3,349,756 downwards.
GGCATCAGGAATTATATTTAAAAAAGTTATACCCATTTTATATTTTTAATGACACTTCAATAAAGTATTCTGAAGTTCAATATTAAACAAATTACAACGATTGTGGCGTGTTTGCTATTGCTTTTGCTATATCGATCTTTTTAGGGATTTCTCCGAGTGATGTAACTTATTCAATTAATGTTATGCGTTCACATTTGTTAAAAATATTTGAAACTAATGTAATTGAACATTTTCCATATACTTTTATAGGAAATCTTACACGCAATACTTGTAATAAGGAAGCGGAGTCTGAATTCTCAGGAGTTATAAATTCAAATATTTCTACAACGATTACATGTACAGAAAATGCGAGAAAATTACCAATGATTAATAAACCCGCAAAAGCTTCGAAAACTACAACAAAAAACATTTCGAAGACGGCTGCTTTCCTGATAATGGACCTTACTGGTCATTCAAAACCCCATATTAACTGCTTATCATTTTTAAAACAAAGACAACGAGTAAACTCATCGTTTTCCAAAAACAAGGAATTAAAGCGTTTGAAGAATCATGCTAGACCTCTCTCTAATGTTCACGAAAATCACGTGATAAGTCACAAATCTTATTCAGAGAGTGAAAATAAACGCATTTTTAACGTAAAAATAGCACTGTTGACGTAGTTCATGAACAGGATTCAAAACGTATGCGATACGTTGCAAATCCAGAAACTAATTTCTTACAATTACGTAAGCGACATGCTAACATCCACGCACGAATTCTTAAAAGTATCAGTAATAAACCATGGTATAAGAATTATAAGCAGAAAGTTATAAAGGCTAAGAGCAAAATACACATCACTAAAAATTTATGTAAAAAGTACAAGCGATTTGAAAGGTTTGCAAATTCATTCAACATTCGCAATAATAAGGAAAGTTACATTTGTAAAATAACTAAAATGATAGATAAAAAATCTGATAATGTAGAAAAACGATTAGAAGCCGAAAGAATTGTAAAGTGGTGTCTTTATGTTAGAGACAGATATATGTATAAAATGAAAAAAAATCTTAAGTCCCTCAAAAATAAAGTTGAAGTTAGTCTTACTCAATGGTCTCAATGTTCTGACAAGAACTTACAGAATATGGAGAGTGCGTTATGTGGTAATATAAGAAAACATAATTCTTCTTCTGAGTCATATTTCTTTGAAAACATGTACAAAATGCCGAGGGACTTTTTTGAAGTGATACAGGTGAATGAAAAAAGACAGGCGATGAACATTTTACCTTTGCGGATCGGAGAAAAAGGTGCAAAATTGGCATGGAATTGTTCACAACTGTGCAAACCAGTCGAGGAGGAAATGTTGAAAACTTATAAAGTATTTCTTGAAAATATAAGTAATTGTTTGTTACGAAATGTACATAAGATATTTTCAAATATGCAAAGGTGCACATTCCAGCATTACCATAACAAGTTAGGTCACAGTTTGGTTTGTTACATGAGCTCAGCCATTTGTCATTCTCCATTTTTGTCAGTAGAGATTTTAGCACCACATTTTCCCCTTGTACGAACAATTAAACGATTATTTTTCAAAGTATTTGAATACCACAGAAAAATATTACAGATTGATGTAGCTTTCAATACTACCAATGTACCAGAATTGATAAATGTTGCCCTCGAAGCACAAAAATCTTGCAAAAGTTGTGACAGCGGTAGTTCTGACGTTATTTTAGATGAAGATTACTTGGAAAGAACGTACAAAGCAGCGTTTAAAGCACACCACAAAAGGGTGATGGATGTTCCAAACCACGCTTGTGCGTCTTGTGAAAAGTTATGTTTTAAAAGGAATGTCACTTGCATATCGAATTTAAGATGTCCGATTGATAGTATATTTGGAGAGACTTGATTAAACATTTGAGGCTTGAAGGAACGCCATTAGATTATGTGTGTCATTATTGTCTTGCCAAGTTCCGTTCGAATAAACTACCGCCAATATGTGTTTTAAACAAACTTGCTGTTAAAGCAGTTCCGCCAGAAATATCTGAACTAAATGCATATGAACAGATTTTAATACAAAGGGCAAAGGCTTTTCAAACGATTATGAAAATGGGTACAATTGCAAAAAGAAAAATACCTTATAGGGATATGGTAAATAAAGTGGTAGGTAGGACATTTCATTTACCTCTCCCAATACAGAAAACTCTCGATAAAATCTGTCCTTCTAATGACGCCCTCAATATTAACCACGAATTATATATATTGGTGCGTGGAATCCCAACCAAATCGCATGTAATTTGGGAGCAATTGGTAGATTTAAAGAAAGTGTTCAATACGCTTCAATGGTTCAAGAATAACAATTCTTTGTATTCTCAAATAAAACTTCCTACCTCGCCCGACTTGTTATTAAGTAAAAATATGCATGAAGTGGAATACCAAATTTCAGCTGATAATAATAACAATAATAATGATTCCAATGTTCACCAAAATATCACTGACGGAAGGAGTCAACGGGCATTATTAACACAGATGTCACAATCTGATTCTTATTACGAACAACTAACAATATATCCTATGAATCCTATAAAGGAAAATAAGACTGCGACGGAACTGTGTCAAATGTTGAAGGTTGAAGATGTTAATCTCGATAATCGTCATAAATCTCTAGATCTGAAATGTTTTCCAGCATTATATCCATACGGAATTAATGGGCAAGATGAAGAAAGAGCAATTAGTCTCAATAATTTTGAATTCATAAAGACAAAGTTAATATCTAAGCATCCTCAATTTCGATTGAATCAGCAATACTTATTTTACTTATTGAATGACAATAATATACGACAGTTAAAGCATTGAATATACCATAAAATGAATTTAATAACTGTGAAAGAACAATATACTGCCGCTAGATATTTGCAGGAGTTATCAAAAGGCCATCTTGAACAAAATTTAAGCACAATTTATGCAAGGTTGCGAAACACAGAGCAATTTTGGAAGAAACCGAGATGTGACTTAAATTGTATGATCCATAATTATGGACCAGCTACATGGTTTCTTACACTAAGTCCAGCCGAATGGATGTGGTCAGATTTAACTGACTATCTTCGGAAAATAAATCCACCGACAATGCATCACATGACTCCATCTGAACTTATAGCTGCCGACCCAGTGTCTGTATCCAGATTTATAGATAATAAATTTCGCACTATGCTTGATTTTATATGTTCCGATGCTAATCCCATTGGCGAAGTTACGCATTACTTTTGGAGGCGAGAATATCAAGGAAGGGGTACGCAACATTTTCATTGACTAATATGGATTAAAGATGCACCAATACTAGGAGAATCATCGAATGAGGAAGTAGCGAAATTTATAATGAAATATGTCACTTGTAGATTTCCAGATAAAAACGTTTCCCCTGCGTTATATAGAAGAGTAAATACACACCAAAGTCACACTGACAACAGTTATTGTTTAAGGTCCGTGAAAAGGAAAAATAAGATAAGGCATGTTTGTAGATTTGGGTTTCCACGTCCCATAACCAATTCTTTTATAATGAGAGACGTTGCTGGCTCTATTGTGGGGAGACGTAAATTACGTGCCAAAAGTCGATTATACGATCTGCCTCGTAATGATCGTGAAAAGAACGTAAATGATTATAATCCTACAATTCTTACTGCTTGGGAAGGAAATATGGACATACAATTTATTGGTGAAAAATCTAGTTTACTAAACTGGTATTGCACCAAATATGTTTCCAAATCAGAAAAGAGTCATGGTGATGATGTTTTTAGTCAAATAAATTCTACGAAACCTCTAATTTCTCGTATTTCGAACGTTGCTCTACGTACACTATGTAATAGAGAATGTGGTGCACTTGAAGCTGCGGATACGCTTTTAGGAAACCCGTTGTTTGGTACCGATCCAAAAACTACCATTAGGTGGTTAGATGTAAAGATTAATAGAAACAGAAAAGTTAAATCTCGGAAAGAAATTGAGAATATGGATCCGAAATCAACTGATATTTTCTGCAACAGCTTGGTTGATTACTATTACCCAAAGAGGCCGGTTCAGTTAAGTGAAATAAATCTTTATGACTTTGCTAAGTGGTACGATATAACTTATGTTGAGCCTAAAAGAAAGAATCTTGAATATTCCAAAATTCATGAAAATCTTTATCTCAAAAGACGTGGTGATCGTGGTTATCTTATTAATCAATATAAGAACGATGTGAATACGAACCCAGAAAATGGGTGGGTGTCAATGTTTAGAAAGACAAAGTTTAGAAAGACAAAGTTTAGAAAGCCAATCTTTAGAAAAAAAAGACTATCAATGCCTGAATATAGTTGAAAATAAATTTTATTTCCGGGTGAGTGTCAATGTTTAGAAAGACAAAGTTTAGAAAGCCAATCTTTAGAAAAAAAAGACTATCAATGCCTGAATATAGTTGAAAATAAATTTTATTTCCGGCGCCCCACTGGCGTCGCAATCCAGGGGCAAATAAGTAATATTATGTGCTAGCTATAAAAATGGCGGGCATATTTCTCTTTAAATCTAATTGTGGGAAATTTTAAAAGTCAATACTTACTCATACACAATAATCAGTCGAATTATTGTTAAATCGAGTAATTGGAATTGTATACTTTACAATTTTTGAAATCAACAACATAAAAAACCCTTCGCACGAATTTTTGCGAGTATTATGTATACGTATGTGCCTATGATTACATATTTATGCATATGTAGGTAAATGTTGACATAATTTCCTGGGTAGGCCAAAGTAGGTCGAAAAATTAAAAAAATGGAAAAAGAAAGATTGCAATTTGAAGTTACCACTAAATTTACCGTTTTGATTTCAATTATATTTAGAATATAATTTTCTTGTTTTTGACGATTAAGAACATTTTGCAAATATGTAATTAATTAGAAGTATCTTCAACCGCTAAGAATATAAATTCCAAAATATTTAACTGTAAACCATAAAAAATTAGTACATTATGCTACAAGGGAGGAAAGTGCGTTATTTTCACCGAGCGTGAAGTTTGCTGCCCGAGCGCAGCGAGGGCAGCGATCACACGAGGTGAAAATACGCTCCTCCCCAGTGGCATACGATACTTTTTTTCCGACTAGCTAAAAAGACCATACTTGTACGCCTGCAACAGCGCAACGGTGCATTTACACCAAAAATAGCTGGAACGCCAAAGGGGGGTCCAGGGGCGAAGCCCCGCTGGGGGGTGGGGGGGGCGAAGCCCCCCCACTCACAAAAAAATAGTAATTAAGTAATAATAGTCTTATATTATCACCTTCTCCACCACTACCCACCTCCGCCACCACCTCCACCACAGCCACATCCACCACCATCTCCTCCACCACTACCCACCTCCATCACCTCCACCACCTCCATCTCTTCCTCCTCCGCCACCACCTCCACCACAGCCACCTCCACCACCACTACCCACCTCCATCACCTCCATCACCACCACCTCCATCTCTTCCTCCTCCACCACTACCCACCTCCATCACCTCCATTTCCTCCTCCTCCTCCACCACCTCCATCTCCTTCTCCTCCAGCACTACCCACCTCCACCACCACCACCTCCTCCTCCTCCACCACCACCACCTCCTCCTCCTCCACCACCACGCCTCCTCCTCCTCCACCACCACCACCTCCTCCTTCATCAACCCCAACTCCTCCACCACCACCACCACCTCCTCCTTCATCACCCCCACCTCCTCCACCACCTCTTCCTCCTCCTGTTATAAATGGAATAGCACAGAACGTTATCTCCAAAATTGTATGAATTATTAGGAACTTATAGCTTTTTTTTCTTTATTGATCGACGAATCAGGCGAGCTCCGCAGCGGGACGAAAAGAGCACTTTTCGTCCCGCTGCGCAACTCGATTTTCGACCAGCGGGACGAAAAGTGCTCTTTTCGTCCCGCTGCGGAACTCGATTTTTGACCAGCGGGATGAAAAGTACTTTTCGTCCCGCTGGTCGAAAATCGATTACTTTCTACCCGTATAATAGTAATTTGGGCAATTGCAACTGAACAGTCACAATTACCCAAATGACTAAAAATCCCCAAAGAAGAAGTTACGCTCAAGCGTTCGAGCGTAGAGTAAACTTGAATCGAAGAAAATTGATGCTGAGTTACAGAATATATCAGGGAGTCAAATTTTATTGCGGTTTCTTAAAACTGAAGGTCGGAGGAATATTTGGCGCCCAAAATCAAAAAAATCAAAGCATGAGAACATTATTAAAAATTCAATTGTTTACTAACTTGTTATAAATAACTAGGTAAATAAATAAATTTATAAATACTGTTTATTTTATTTAAAAATATGAACTTTAATGAACTTCTCATCAAATTTTCATAATGTTTCGTTAAAAATTGTCCGAGTAATTAATTTTTTAATTAAAAGTGATTAAAATATTTAAACTTACGTATCAATAATAAAAATTAAAATTTTGCAACATCCCCTGAGGATATGTTTAGTAATGGTATAAGCATTCATTTGATTCATGTTTCGTAAAAATCGACGACCTAGTGGTTTTTGGGGGTGCTCACTTGACGTGTTTTGTCTCTATTCTTATTTATTAAATATATAATAACAAAAAAATAAGAAAGAACGAAACATAATTAAATTTTACAATTAATCGTCAAATGCATCTTGGGGATTGCAAACGGTAAGCTTCTATATGCTTCAGTTTATAGGAATAGAAATCGAGATTACATGGATTCCCCAATAAATATTTTTCGTTTGGTCCCATCTCAAAATATTAATTAGGAGCCGAGATATATTAAAAAAAAAGTTATTTGGGGGTGGAAATGTGTCACCCCATAGTTCTTTTTTGTTCGAAAATATCGTTGCACTATCGTACTTGACAGAAAATGATATTTAGTTCACATGGAGAGTATGTTTCATGGAAGAAATTTGCTGTTATTGTTACAAATGAATATTCGCTTTGAAATATAGTGGACGATTTGTAGGGATGGTTTTGTGCAAAATGTTGAAATATGTCAATTGAGTTATTTTATTTTACTTACAAAAATATTTTTTTCTTATTTTTCAAGGCTAAATTGATCTTTCACAGTGAACATATCATTGAAAAGTAACGTTTTTCCAAAATAAAAAAATAGGGGGTGCGACCCCAATAGTCTGAAAAACATCCATTAACTAACGTTTTTCATAAGAAACATTTCCTATTTGGTCCCATCGCAAAATATTCATTAGGAGCCGAGATATATCTGGATAAAGTTATTTGGGGGTGGAAATTTGTCACCCTATAATTCTTTTTTGCTCGAAAATGTCATTGCACTATTGTACTTGATAGAAAATAATTTTTAGCTCACATGGAGAGTATGTTTCATGGGAGAAATGTGCTGTTATTGTTACAAGTGAATATTCGCTTTAAGAGGTAGTGAACGATTTGTAGAGGTGGTTTTATGCAAAATCCTGAAATATGTCAACTTAATTATTTTATTTTATTTATAAGAATATTTTTTTCTAATTTTTTAAGGCTAAAATTGATAGGGGTCGCAACCCCAATAGTAAAAAAACATCCATCAACTATCGTTTCTCGCAAGGAACATTTTCCATTTTGTCCCATCGCAAAATATTCATTAGTGGCCGAAATATATCAGAAAAACGTTTTTGGTGTCAACTTTGAGGGTGGTTTCCACCCCTTAAAAGTATTTGACCGTTGAATCGAAAAAATACGTGTCGATTATTTTTTCACAAACTATAACAAACTAAAATTTAATCAAAATCGGTGAGATACACCTAAGGTACTTTCCTTGTTAGTTATCTTAAATTTATATTAAAAAAAGAAATTTTTTTATGGTTTACAGTTAAATATTTTGGAATTTATATTCTTAGCGGTTGAAGATACTTCTAATTAATTACATATTTGCAAAATGTTCTTAATCGTCAAAAGCAAGAAAATTATATTCTAAATATAATTGAAATCAAAACGGTAAATTTAGTGGTAACTTCAAATTGCAATCTTTCTTTTTCCATTTTTTTAATTTTTCGACCTACTTTGGCCTACCCAGGAAATTATGTCAACATTTACCTACATATGCATAAATATGTAATCATAGGCACATACGTATACATAATACTCGCAAAAATTCGTGCGAAGGGTTTTTTATGTTGTTGATTTCAAAAATTGTAAAGTATACAATTCCAATTACTCGATTTAACAATAATTCGACTGATTATTGTGTATGAGTAAGTATTGACTTTTAAAATTTCCCACAATTAGATTTAAAGAGAAATATGCCCGCCATTTTTATAGCTAGCACATAATATTACTTATTTGCCCCTGGATTGCGACGCCAGTGGGGCGCCGGAAATAAAATTTATTTTCAACTATATTCAGGCATTGATAGTCTTTTTTTTCTAAAGATTGGCTTTCTAAACTTTGTCTTTCTAAACTTTGTCTTTCTAAACATTGACACTCACCCACGGTAACTCCATTCTATAGAGTGTATTCGGTGGCTCATTGCAAGATTTGAGGAATTTTTCCTCACCGCCGTAAGCGCTATCTGCCGTAGAGTAAAGGAACCTCAGCTTACATATACATCCTACTTCGTGTAAATAGTGTTGAGTATATGTGTATAGTCCGCCTCCGCCCCTTGCCTCGCTCCGTTAAAATGATCGTATACCAACAGCGAAGCGTACTTTTCATTTCGTTTCAGCAGCCGAGTAAAATATACTCAGGTGCGGACGGAAGGGGGGCTATGGGGCATACGGTCTCCGATTATCGAATTTGCTCAATTTTCCCTATTTAACGACGTACAAAAATTATGAAAAAACTGAGACATTACAGACGTGGTAACGCATAATTGAGAATTTTCTCAGATTTTCTTTTACAAATTATTGTTGTAAAAAATAAAAGATTGAAAAAATGCGATGTTCTTACTTTTATAAAAATAAGATATTAACATAACTATTATCCTTAAACTTTTTCAGATTTTTTGGTAAGGAGCGTCATAGTTACAAAAAAAACAAAAATCGAATTTTTTGACGTATTTCGCGCAGAACATTAACTTTTCATTTGAATTTTTATATTTTCTTTCATCAGTCAATATTTCAAGTCGTTTTGAATACTTCTATCTTCAAGTCAATGATATATAGAATAAAGAAATTAAATTAATTGACCGAATTAGTATTATGCTGCGCGTTATACATTTCCTGATTTATATGGATCTTTCAAAGAAGGATATAGGTAAAGAAGTAAATACAAATTTTATATTTTTAAGTAGTATTCTTTTCAGTTATTTATTTCTACACTTATCAATTCTTATAAATAACTAGTGCATATTGATATTATTTATTTATAGCTAAACTTATCTACTACATATTCATGAATTGCTTACATTGAGAAAAGCTGAAAATTATTTGTAATACTTGCCTCAATGTAAGAAATTCAGTTATTGCTTGTATTCTTCTTTGAACAAATATGTTTCCACATTTTATTATAATTCAATGATTTGTAATTTAGCTTTCTCTTTATATCCTCTTTATCATTCACTTTTTAATGTCTTTCCATTGCTGCTGTTCGTATGGGCCATATTCGGGCTGTTTCCTATGAAAAGAAAAAAGTTATTTCAGTATAATGTAATATAGTGGAATTAATATAATTGCAAATAAGCGTCATCTTTTAGTTAAGTATGTCCATGCATTTTAGAAAAACATATGTAACAGTAATAATTTAAATACAAATTTTTTGAAAAAGTCACTCCATACTCATGTCATTTCACATAGCAATAGCAAAAATTAGAAAATAAAATTTAAAACGTAGGACATACTATAAGCCCACCCACCACGACAAGGTAGAGACGCATAGGGAGGGAAAAAAAGCGGTGTAACATGCTTTTTCCATCGTATTATAATATGGAATAGGGAAAGTATTACAGTATGTAAATTATATAAAAACGAAAAATTCAGGTAAGAAATAATATTTAAGAACATGAGAAATAAAATAATAAGAAATGAAATATTCAAACAAGGAATGGTGAATAGAGAAGTATGTATTAGATTCTGAAATCAGTTTGTAGATTTTTTCATTGTTAACGAAAGAATCATACAAGCTTTTTCACGTACCTAATACGTTAACCACATAATACTGTAAACTTATCCCTAATTGATTCAGCAAGTCACACCTTTTAAACACACTGTTTAATTTTGAATTAGAAAGTACATAAATCAAAACGAAGGTAAACCAAGAATTATTAAATTACAAAATATTATTTTTAAAAAAGTAAAATTAAATATTTATGAATATAAATTATGACTCGACATTAATTCAAAATGGCTTGGACCGATTAAAATGGTTGAACTGGTATCTCCGCGAGCTTTGAAAGCTGTTTTAATTACAGCAATTGCATTTACGGATTCATGGCTTAATTTATTTCTTTTTTTTGTCTTAATATCTGTTAAAGTAGAGAAAATTCTTTCTGCTTCTGCATTCGAATGGGGAAGACTCCTTACAATATTCACAACTTGTTTTAAGGCTGGAAATGCAGGATTGTTTTGTGTATCCTTTACAGAATTAATTTGGATTCACATATCATCGAAGCAAAGTTTTGACAGTTGCTGGCATTGAGCTTTGTCGAAAGTATAATACAATTTAGTCCATTCGTCTTTTAATTTTAAATGATCGAAACATCCTAATCGTTTAGCTATAAAGGCTAGGTATTTAAAACCATGATCCCTATTACTATCAAAAAGTGCAAATTTAGGTTCAAAAACTTGTAAACTACCGAAAAATGTATCTGTTAAAGGGAAGCGTTGAATCATTTCCGAAATGGCTCTAATGTAAAAAGCTAAGCAATTCTTTTTTATTTGAAGAAACGCTTCCTGGGACAATGTATTATTTTCGACATGCTCTTTCAAATAATCTTCGCACTCAAAACCTAGATTAATATCCTTTAACTCTAACAAATTATCACTTGAAAAAAAGTTTATATCAAATATCAAGTTTTTCTCTTTAAACAATTCTGGATTTAAAATATTTTCGCAAAATTGGCCAAATAAAATTCTACACTTCGGATAAACTAAATGAATTGCTGTGCTACGAGTTTGAAAGAAAGCGTTAAATGAGTTGAAATGGTTTAAATTATATCGAAGAAACAAAAGATAAGCTTTAGTTTCTACCTCTTTTATTTTACAAAGTAAATTATTAGCCATTTCATGTTTTGCATTTTCAAATACTTCGGAAATTAAAAACAGATTTAATGAATCCCAGCATTCTAATAAGCGAGTTACACAAGCGCACATGGCCAGCCAACGGGTATCGCACAATTTCAATATTTTCTTGGATTCCTCCTGTACGAAAATTTGAAAGGTATTAAAAATCGCTGACCGTTTAGCGCTGCTATTAATATAAACTGTTAAATTACGAATAAATTTCTCAATATAGCTGGGAATTTCTAAACAAGCTTTACTACATACTAATGCCGCGGAATGACAAATGCAATTTATTACTACTAATGATGGACATTTTAATTTAAGTTTTGATTGAAACGAAGAAGAGCATCCCATCATCACTGATGCATTATCACATGTCAGTCTAACAACATTCTGTATAGGAATTTGCTTGTCACATAACGCTTTTTGAAATATTGAAAATAAACTTTCTGCAGAACAGTTAGTTGCGTCTAACTTAAGTAATTCTAATAATTCAGTCAAAGCTACCGAAGTTTCTGAATTTACATATTTAATTAAAAACGTGAGCCATTTAGTATTAGAAACATCTGTACTTTCATCTATAAAAACAGAAAATTTTTCATTTCGAGCATTGTCAATAATTCTATTTGTCTCTATTTTGGAGAGCACATTTGTAACAATTTTATTGCACTTGAGACGGCACAAAGTTAATCTACTGGCAATATATGAATCTGGAAAAATAATTTTTAACAAAGCAATTAAAGCAGCACTAATATGGAATGGAATATTGTGTTCGACAAAAAAAGCGCACAAAGCAATCTCAGCAATTTGAATTTTCTCGTGAATATTTTCGGGAATATTCCTCATATCGGAATCCTCAGCAGCGGCGCCCTTTTCTTTGCGCAATTTTAAAACATTGTTTTCATGTATTTTTGTCGAGAAATGACTTTTTATTTCCGATAATCCGGTATTAATTATATAATTTTTACTACACGCGGAGCAATAAAATTTAGAATCATCATCTAAAACGCGTTGTAACCATGGTTTAAATTCTATAAGCTCTAACCATTCTCTAAGGAAAGTTCTTGGCTTACATTTTCGTTTAGGCATAGGCGAATCCATGCTCGTTAAAAATAAAAGAAAAAGCAAATAAGAGGAATAAAAGTATAATAATTGTTGATTTACTTACTCACTTTAAAGGCGAAAACCACTCACCACTGAAATATTTATCAAATAGATAAATATTTATGAATAGTAAATATTTATAGAAATATGAATAGTACACAAACTGCTCGTAAAGTTGCACGAATTGTACGTAACTGCACGTACAACTAGTTCAAAATTGCACTTCACTGCACGTAATTACAATTTAGGGCACCTAAATGCACGTAATTCTAAAATTATGTGTTATTTTAGATAACTGCACGAAGGTGGATGTAACTGTCAGCGAAAAGTAATGCATATATAACAATAAACAACTGACAGTTGCGTTAATTCGCGCGTATTTCTGTTCAGTTTCCCGCGCTTTATTTCGACCAATAGGATTACAAGCCCGGCGATGAGGAAAAATTCCTCAAAGCTTGCATTGAGAAACCGAAGAGTAATGCTTATGCACTCTATAGAAAGGAGTTACCGTCAAGTGAGGTTCCTTACTTCACCGCAAGCGGCGCTTCGATAGATATTCCTCAAATCTTACATCACTGCGACGGTATACTCTTCGTGATGCTTTTGTTTCCGAAACAAATGCCTATCGACATGGTATACTCTTCGCGATGCTTTTGTTTCGGAAAAGCATTGTTTCGGAAATGCTTTTGTTTCGGAAACAAGAGCATCGCGAAGAGTATACCATGTCGATAGGCATTTGTCACTGAACTAAAAATGACAAAAATTGCATCTGAGTCCTTTTTATACATTTTGACCCCTAATTGACCCTCATGGGTAACTTTGATCTATCACGCAAGTACGTATTCGAATGTAAAATTTTCCGCTCTATCGAATATAGTCAACGTCAATTTCAATGTCGCGATCTGGTAGCTCGGGAAAAACAAGAAAAGTTTTGTCTAAAACTTTTTTCTCTGCGAGTCTTAGTTTTCAAGATATTTGACCGTCCTGGGACTTAAGTTACACGCTGTATACATTTCTCCTCGCTGCTGCTGTGTCTCACCACTCGACCGCGATCGAGCGTTCAGCCGTTTTTGATCAAGTTTAGAGGGGTTTTTCTTATACTTTAAAATATTTTATCAAATAATCGGAATATACGTTTTGTAGTACAAAACTTCAACTATTAAAACTTTTTTTAAAAATAAAAATCGATCTTACGGTAACGCATACAGGCCCGCCGAAAAAAAGCATAATGAAAAATTCGGACCGCGATTCTGAATGAACTAATTATCCGACCATCACTGATTTTTTCACACATAAAGAACACATTAATCGCTACTTATTCCCAAAAGGTTAGAGCTTCAGCTCAAAAAATGGCGGAATTATGAATTTTTGAAAAAACGCTGAATTTTCCGGTTTTCCCGATTTTTCTCCATTCCTAATTATCCAATCCAGACGTTTCGGGTCTCATTCTGTAAGTATTTAAATTACCTACATTTTATCTGATTGGAGTATTGATATTGCTGGATTATTTCAAAAGTTATAAGCAAAAAACGACGAGAAAGTCGATTTTTTTGCAATAAATTATTTATAACAAGCAAAGAGATCAGAGTTTGGAGTGAAAAACATATACCTATTAATTTATGTATCGCCTTTTATGTAATCGCACAACCGGTTTGCTGTTACTATTTTTGTCACACAAAAATGTTCTACCGACTGGCCTAAAAAGCATTAAGTGAACAGCCGCTGGCACCGGCTTGGTCTCTAAAAGAAAAGGGTCTTCATTGCTAACCATGCCATTAATAAAAGTTTCCTTATTTGAGATACTTATTGAATCGCCGTTCTTAATATATGAACAAATAAATTCTTTTTTGTTATAAAAGCAAATTGTTTTTTTATTCTCGACAAGTGTTCCCTGCATGTTATATCCTGCGTGTAACAATGGCGGAAATTTCCCCTAGAATCTTGTAAATGTGGGAAAATTCAAATCGATACATAGAATAACATAATCAATCCTTACGTATAAAGAATTTGTATTCCTAGAAGTATTAAATAATGTTTAGAGGTGATAGACATAAGTATCTGAATTTATATATGGGGCATTCCACGCCAAATCGGACGGTTTGAAAAATTTTGATTTTTGATTTCCTCAATTTTTTGATATTTTTTAGTACCTACCGAAAAACCCTTCCTGGTAAATTTTGAGATTTTTTTAATTACCCATTCAAATTATATCAAATTTTAAAAAAAATCGCTTTTTTTTAGTTTTTTGCTAATAACTTCTTCAATAATGATCCAAATTTCAACTATTTTTTTCAAAATTTTTATTTTTTCATGTACTCCTTAGAAAAAAATATAAAAAAATTTTTAAAGCATTTTTGAATGAGATTTTCGAGTTTCAAATTTTAAATCTCATTTTCCAAAGTGAGTGCATATTTTGATTTTCGTCAAAATTTTTTATAGCAAACTATTACTCATTCCACAACTTTTCAGGCCGGTCCGATCGTGGGACCTCCAAAGCTATTATTATTTTTCGATTATTGAAAAAATTTTCCTTTCTATTAATCATTATGAATATCAATTTCCGTTACTGTATATTATTTTTCTAATTATTTTTTAATAATTTTTACAATTTATAATGGTAAAAAGGTGTTTAAAATCAATCAATAATCGTTAAATCAATTTATAATCAATAAGAAAAAATATCTATTTATTTTCGTAATTTTTTGAAAAATCTGATTGGGGTTGAATTTTCAATGTTACTTTTTGTTATAAAGTATTTGTTATAAATTTGTCAAATATTGCCGTAATATTTCACCTGAACAGAATTATTTAGATACAACGGAAAAAATTAGATCTGAGATACAAAATAGCTAACAATAAGATAATTGCAGGAACGCACAAAATTCATTCAGTTGTTCCAAGGGATAGCGGAAATGTACGAGTTAAACATTATTCTGGTTCAAATGATGTCCGCATATGTAAAATTTTCAAAACATTACAAAAATAAATAGATATTTTTGTTTTATTAATTATAAATTGATGTAACGACTATTAATTGATTTTAAACACCTTTTTACCATTATAAATTGTAGAAATTATTAAAAAATAATTAGAAAAATAATATACAGTAACGGAAATTGATATTCATAATGATTAATAGAAAGGAAAAAATTTTTCAGATTTCCAAAAACCGAAAAAAAATAGTAGTTTTGTAGGTCCCACGATTGGACCAGCCTGGAAAGTTATGGAATGGGTAGTAGTTTGCTATAACAAATTTTGACGAAAATCAAAATATGCACTCACTTTGGAAAACGAGATTTAAAATTTTAAACTCAAAAATCTCATTCAAAAATGCTTAAAATTTTTTTAAATATTTTTTTCCGAAGAGTACATGAAAAAACAAAAATTTTGAAAAAAAAAGTTTAAATTTGGACCATTATTGAAGAAGTTATCACCAAAAAACTAAAAAAAAGCGATTTTTTTTTAAAATTTGATCTTTTGAACGGTGTAACGTGGCATTTCGCACGCTACGTTACAAGTGATATTTCGGAACATACCCGTCCACAGGAGACGTCAAGTCGGTTGGATCGGTATGTATTTTGGCTACGGAATCGTGTAAAGGGCTAGATCCCTTAGGCTAATTGTAAGCTTAGGATGGCCATTTGGCCACATTAACAATACGCGTTGCTATGAACATACACAGTGTTCAGAGATCTCCCCGAAAGGGCTAGGACAAAAATATTAATAATATTTTTAGAATGTTATAGAGTAGGACGGAGGAAGCACAATGCCCAATCCCCATTTCCCTTACCTCGCGCATTCCTACCGCCTACCTATCACCGTGACGCTCCGGGAGAAGAGGACCTCCACACTACCGGAACTGGACAAGTCGCCATCCCCAGCCAATCAGAGGACGCAATTCCGCCAGCCAGAAGCCATCGATCAAGATCCACCACCCAGGGCGGCAGTACCATCCACAACGGGAATTGCCGAAGGGCCCTGGGTGGGGGAATCGGGGACCGCAGCCGGCGAAGAAGTGAGAGATCTCTAGACCTTCGGTTTGACCGGGTACCTTTTGCCTTTGGCCACATTGTGACTACGGCTAGTGCCATTTTGGGGAATATCGTTGCCTCTTTTTTTTTAGGAACCCTTTTCTTTGGATTTGGACGGATTGCTAGGTGCCCGGAGGGATCGGGATTAGACCAGGACCCAAAGAGGAGCCGGTTCCAGTGTCCGTTCGTTGGGAGAGGATTCAGCTTCGACCAGGTTGGTCCGCCACCATCGTTGTCCGGGCGTCACGGACGTTTCTTATGCTCCTTTACCTTATCCTACTGCCTTCGTTTTTCTTTATTTCCCATAAACGGAACAGAAGCTTTCCCTCTACCGCCTGCGAACTCCCGTGCTTTCCTACCGTAGTTTTTTTTGTTGTCTTCATGTACGTCCTAGGACCTTTCGGCCTTGGACCGCCGCCTTCCGCGGCGTATCTTCCCTTTTCTTTTTTTTGCGCCTACCGAGGCGACGTCTATTTTTGTTGAAGAGTTTTTTTCTGTTTGTTCGTTCTTTTTAATTTAATAAATTAAATTAAAACTGATTTCGCGTGAGCCTCCGTTTTAGCCCCCTTTTTATTCCCTCTTGTTTTTCCCCAGGGCACGGAGGCAGAACTCCCTTCTGGGACTCTTGCTCCCGGCACCTAGCCGTGCCCCCTCGTCTGGCTTTGCGGGCTGATCGGTCCCCCCATTGCCGAGGGCCACCCCCTCGGCTGGCGCCCATCTTCCGATTTCGCACCCCTGGACTCCCCTTAAGGGATCCCAGGAAGGGAAACCGATCAGGCCGAAAGAGAGGACGAGCGAGGAGTTTGGGGCGGAAAGTCCGTCACAATTTATTAAAAAAGAGACTAATTAGAAAACTAAAAATTAAATTTTCTTTTAATTAAACCTACAAATAACGATCGTTAATAATACATTTGCGCAAAAAATACTGATAATTCTGTTTTTTTACTGTATAAGTTAATTTATATATTTTTTAAATAATCAAACATGTTTTCAGTACCTTTTTCCATCACTTTCTTATTCTTCCAACAAAATTTTGGATTTATTTTTTTCTTTTAGCTTCGATATTAACATTTTGAGGTTAATTTATCTACAAACATTAGCCTCAAATGTACAAAACAAACGGAATTGACGTTACTATGTATATATAAGTATACCTATACCCCAATTGCTAGCAATGCGACATTGCCACATCGAAATACTGCTCAAGTCAAATGTGGCTTAACACTCGCTTGACTAGCTACCTACCGATAGTACTCCCTTAATAACGAAAGTTACAGCCGCATTGAGGCTGGTCGCACGGTGGTTGGTGGTATGGTGGTATGGTGGCTGGTGGTATGGTGGTATGGTGGCTGGTGGTACGGTGGCTAGTAGTAAGGTGGCTGGTAATAAGGTGGCTGTTGGTGGGGCGATGGCTCCTCCCTTTCTTTTAAAGCAGCTGCCACGCTGTTTGCAACCGCCTTTGCCAATTTCTGGAAAGGAAAAGAAAAATGCAATTATTACAATTTTTTAAAAATATTCTTTAATAAACAAGTAATTGGGATACTTACTTTTTCCTTCCTCCTTGCCTGCTGATTCCGCCTC
Organism: Gasteruption jaculator; assembly: GCA_949825005.1. Lineage (NCBI taxonomy): Eukaryota > Metazoa > Arthropoda > Insecta > Hymenoptera > Gasteruptiidae > Gasteruption > Gasteruption jaculator. The sequence continues at coordinate 3,331,870 of OX463762.1, read as the reverse complement.
AGCTTTTCGATTGCCCAAGGAGGGCGGCGAATCCAGGGTCGGTTTCCGGCCCTTCGGGGGGGGGGGGGGGGGGGTGACCCACCCCTGTCTCTTCGGCCTGGGGGGGTTATTTCCCCGTTATGACGGCCTCGCGGAGCTGCCTCCCGGTCACGATGTGACGAGGATGCCTCACGCACGTCTGTTTGTCCTGGCTGGGGTCCCCTGATATTGTTTTCTGACGGGGGTGAGACATCCTCGTTTTTTCGGATCCTACTGGCCGCCTCCGTGGTCGGACCTCTGCCAGTACCTATAAAATTAATTTTATAAAAAATAAATATTAAATGACATTAAAATAGAAATGAAAGTTTACGACCTACTTTCTTGTTCCTCTTGGGTTTTTCGACCGCTATTATTCCCCATTATTGTGTCAAATACCTGAAAAAAAGGAAACAAAACATAAAACAATCTAAATACTGAAAGAAATATATTCCTGTGCGACGCAAAAGTTTGCAATAACTTCTAAAATATGAAAGGAATCTGATATTACAAGCAATTACGACATATATATGTATTCGTTGCTTGGAATATTAGATGTCTTCAATATTTCGGAAGTTATTGCACGGTTTTGCTTCGCGTAGAGAAAAACATGGAAAGAATTTCTGAAATATGAGAGGAATCGCAGAAAAGGAAAAAAAAAGGAATTTTTCCTTTTCTCCGATTCCTCTCATATTTCAGAAATTCTTTCCGTGTTCTTCTCTACGCGAAGCAAAATTGTGCAGTAACTTCCGAAATATTAAAGACATCTAATATTCCAAGCAACGAATACATACATATGTTGTAATTGCTTGTAACATTAGATGCCTTTCATATTTTAGACGTTATCGCAAACTTTTGCTTCGCACCCAAAATATTCAAACAATTTCATTTATTGTAAAAACAATAAATGAAATTCACTTACCGGTAATGCCGACGAAGACGCTGATTAAAATGACGTATAGTTCTAGCAACTAATGACTTCCCCCCCCTCAGGAGTACCGTGCGCAAAGTTTTGTTCAAAAATCAACACTCGAAATCGCCTAACAAACGAGAACCAACCAGAAAAGTTCAGATATTTGAAAAACATATGTAACCAACAGATTGTTTATTACTAGATTGGTTATGGCATTTTTAACAGATATTTTAACAACAAATATTAATAACGTCGTATTGTACAATAAGTATATGGTGCATTCCACGGCAAATGAACCAGTTTTAGAATTTCGATTTGTCTCACAATTTGTAATAATTATTCTACTATGTTATAAAAATTTGGAGATTTTTTCAAATTTCTTTTTCGAGCCGACTTCAAGTTTTCAATTTTTTTCAACACTGCGTTTAAATAACTGTAACTTTGCAAAAAATAGACGGATTTGAAAGTTTTTTATTTCGTCATATTGCATTTTTTCGCATTTTTAGAAAGAAAGTGTTAACAAAATACCATTTGCGTTTTTCGGAATGATTCTTCAATTTCCATGTTTCAATATTGTTTTAAAGAATGATAGCCATATTTAATTTTTTGAAAAAATTTATATGTTGAACTACTGCTTGTTTCATGACTTTTGTGAAAGTTTTATAGTAGGATTCGGATTCTTTATATATTTTGCAGATTTTAGAAAAATTAATAAAGAAATTTTGATAAAAACTTACAACATTTTTCAATTATAAACATATTTCTTTTTCATCACATTATTCAAAAATCTGAACAAAGTATAAAGTATTAAAATCTGATTATTAAATTTTTACAAAAGTCATTAAACATGCAGTAATTTAACATACAAATTTTTCCAAAAAATGTAATATGGCTATCATTGTTTAAAATAATATTGAAACATGAAAATTAAAAAATTTTTCCGAAAAACACAGGTGACAATTTTTTTAACAATTTCGTTCTAAAAGTGCGCATAAAATCCTATATAATGAAATACAATTCCTTCGAATCGAAAAAAATTGATTCTCATAATTTCTTTACTTTTTATGGTCATACAAACTAATTGAGGTGGAACACAGGATATTGCTATTATAAATCAACTTACAGAAAGAAAATTAGAAAATGTATTTGAAAAGAGCGCTTTTTCTGCGATTCACACTATTTGTGTTATCTTTTGTTTATATCCCACCACGTGTCAGAGTGCGATAAAACAACAGTTGAATCGCATGAACTTCTTTAAACATTGTTCATATTTAGTGAATATTGTTTAATAAAAATGAAAAAAAAAGAAGTAAGTGAAGGAGTGAAGTGGAGAAAATCGATGCAAAGGAAATCTGGAAAGTATAAATTGTCAGCGCGTCGTCTGTCACGAAGAAAAAAATATGTAAACAGGTGAGTTCTGTAGCTATCTGTTTGTTGTCATTAACGATATACAGGGTGGCCATAAAGTAAGTATCACTTTCAAAATTCGATATCCCAGACACCGTAAGAGAAAACCTTATAATCATGTATATCATTTTATTTATGGTAAAATGGGATATCTTCCTAAATTTTTTCAGATATTTTGGTGCACTTTGAAAAATCACTTAAATTTAACGATATTTCCTGATTCTACTCGATTTATCGCAAGTATGAATATTTTTGGCCAAGGTGACATTCAAATTAGATTATAATAACATAATCTGAAGAAAACGCAATGCCTCACGATGAGTTTGATACAATATTTGTCAATTTCAATTGATTTTTGATCAGAAATAAATTTTTAGCTTACAAGGGCTCCGCCAGGGTCGTGGGTCACCGATTTTGTTCAACCTTTGCACACTTTTAGTAGTCCACTAGGACAATATAATGTGCAAATATTAAGGCGTACTTCTCAAGCGTTTTCGAGAAAATCGCAAACTTTGCTTGCAATTTTCTCGAAAACGCTTGAGAAGTACGCCTTAATATTTGCACAATATATTGTCCTAGTGGACTACTAAAAGTGTACAAAGGTTGAAGAAAATCGGTGACCCACGACCCTGGCGGAGCCCTTGTTAGCAATGAAGAAGGGCTTCGCTTCGATTAATGCGGAAATGGTAATGTAGATTTTTGAGAGCAAAACTTAAGCTCCAACACTGCGAGAAGGTGGAAGCCCGTCGATGGAGGGTTTTTTTTCGTTGTTGTTCTTTTTTTCTATTGTTTTTCTTTTGAATTTTTTCCCAAGGGTTTTTATTACTCTTTTTGTCGAAATTTGCTTCTAATTTCGTCCTAATTGTGCAAAATTTGTTCAATGCGCCTCCTTTCATTTCCAATAATGCGTTCCAATCGTGGGACTTCTATTGCAACTGCAACTGGAAACTCGGTGATCCACTTCCCGGTAAAATGGCCGGCACGATCACCATACTTGTTATTCGCGGACTTTTGGCTGTACGGCTACTTAAATTCAAATGTCTTTTTAAGCCATCCCCGGACAATCGATGCACATAAAAACAGCATAACACTTGCCGTCCAGACAAACCTCTCAGAAATGCTGTTCGCTGCTGCGTCCAATATTGTCCCACGATTGAAACACATTATTGTAAATGAAGGGAGGCGCATTGAACAAATGTTGCACAATAAGGACGAAATTGAAAGCAAATTTCAGCAAAAAAGAGTAATAAAAAATGGGGGAAAAACCAAAAATTCAAAAAAAAAATAGAAACAAAGAACGAAAACGAAAAAAAAACCTCCATCGATAGACTTCCACCTTGTCGCGGTGATGGAGCTTAAGTTTTGCACTCAAAAAATCTAGACTATCATTTCCGTATTAGTCAAGTTTGATTTGAAGAATCGAACCAAGCGAAGCCCTTTTTCATTGCTAAGCTAAAAATTTATTCATAACGTCAGCGCATTATTTAATGTTTTTCTGATCAAAAACCAGTTGAAATTGATAATTATTGTATCAAGCTCATCGTGAGGCATTGCGTTTTTTTCAGATTATGTTATTATAATCTGATTTGAATGTCACCTTGGCCAAAAATGTTCATCCTTGCGATAAATCGAGTAGAACCAGGAAAAACGGTCAAATTTAAGTGATTTTTCAAATTGCATAAAAAAATCTGGAAAAATTTAGGAAGAAATCCCATTTTACCCTGAATAAAATGATATACATAACTATAGGGTTTTTTGTTACGATGTCTAAGATATCGAATTTTGAAAGTGATACTTACTTTATGGCCACCCTGTATATCGATGGGCTTTGTTGGTAGTAATATACAGGGTGTCACAAAAGTCCCGAGATGGTTCAATAACTATGCAATGTAAGAGAAAAGTGTTTCAGACAAAAGTTTTAGGATTTCTCCCAAGATGTAATATGGTGACATTCAGTTTGACCTTCAGTATGACCTTTAAGGCAATTAGAAGATCAGAGTAATTGTTTTAAATGAAAATTCTCTTTTTGATATCGACAATCCATTGAGTTGGAAATTCTACGTTTTAGGATGTGCTTAGGTCTTAGGTCCAAATCGACCTTGAAGGTCACTTCAAGGTTGTTTGAAGTGGAAGAAGATCTGACTACCTCTGAGAATAGAAGTTTTCAAAATTTTATTATTTAAATAAAAAACATGTTTCTTTACAAAGCAGATTAATGGCGTCTTCAAACGAGACCATGATGATGGCCTCCGCGATTATTTGATTTTGAGATTTGTTCTTCGTACATAGTGTTTTTTGAAATCAACAAAAGGTTAAATACGATGTAAACTTCTTAATTTCCATGTTAATAACAAATTAATACGGTGCCTACCAATCAATAACAAAATAAGTTGGCACAGGATTACTTTATTATTAATATTGAAATTAATATTTTGAGGTCGTATTTAACCTTTTGTTGATTTCCAAAAAAACTATTTACGAACAGAAAATCTGAAAATCAAACAATCGTATTGGCCATCATCAAGGTCATGTTTAAAGACGCCATTAATCTACTTTATAAAAATACATATTTTTCAGCGATGTAACAAAATTTCTAAAACTTCTAATCTTTGAGGTACCCAGATCTTCTTCCAATTTAAATACCTTGAAGTAACTTTCAAGGTCGAATTGGATGTATAACCTAAGCCAGTGCTTTGGGTCCATCCAAATTTATTAATATTATGTTTAGACCTTTAAACACCTTTTATATACACGTATACTACTCACAAAAATTAAGGGATATTATTAAAAAAATTCCAAATTTTTGGGTGATTTTCAACAGGGGATAACTCAGGGAATAATGGTCGGATAATAAATTTAAAAAAAGGAAATTGTAGTCTTAAGTCTCTAGTTTTTGAATCTCAGTAGTAATTTTCGTTAATATGAGCGGTTCACGAGTGATCGTAAGAAAACCAATAGGAAAAAAATTTTCCGAATTTCTTGTCATCTACAAAACGGTCTATGGTCTTGAGAAAAAAGTTTTGGTTACGGTGGCGTAACCAAAACTTTTTTTTGAAGACCGTAAACCGTTTTGTAGATGACAAAAAATTTGAAAAATTTGTTTTCCGTTGGTTTTGTTACGATCACTTGTGAACCGCTCATATTAAAAAACATTACTACTGAAATTAAAAACTAGAGACTTAAGGCTACAATTTCCTTCTTTCCAATTTATTATACGGCGATTATTCTCTGAGTTATTCCTTGTTGAGAATCACCCAAAAATTTGTAATTTTTTTAATATCCCTTAATTTTTGTGAGTAGTGTATAACAATAATAATATCATATATAGAGTCAAGTTTTCTGAAGTGGGCCACCAAAAATCAGCATATCGAATTTTCTATTTTTTTTTGCGATAATTATTTATACATATGTTAAGTGTAATCTCCTAAAATTTTTTTAAAAAATTTTAATTTTTACAAAAGTTATAAACAAATTAGTTTTTAGGCTACTTTTTTTTTAAATTGCGATTATTCATCGAGTTTTGAGTAAAACTTTACCAAAATTTAATGGTAAGTACAAGATTAGCAAAAGAATATAATAGTGCAATCGAACGATTAAAAAAATTTAATTTATTTATAAAAAATTAATTTTGTAATAAACAATTTGATATTTAAGCAACTTCTGGATGAGATAAAACAATATTTTTTTTTAATTTAAAAGCTTTAACATTAAGCTACTGATATCTGCAAAAAAAATTTGGTAATATTCATAAGAAACAAAGTTATGAATTTTTGAACATTGTCGCGGAGGCACTGCAGGCGCGTCGCGCGCGCGTTTTGTCTACTGCATAGTAGACGAAAGCTCGCCAGCGAGGCGCGAGCGCGCGCGACGTGCCTGCAGTGTCTCCGCGACAATGTTCAAAAATTCATAACTTTGTTTCTTATGAATATTACCAAATTTTTTTTGCAGATATCAGTAGCTTAATGTTAAAGTTTTTAAATTAAAAAAAAATATTGTTTTATCTCATCCAGAAGTTGCTTAAATATCAAATTGTTTATTACAAAATTAATTTTTTATAAATAAATTAAATTTTTTTAATCGTTCGATTACACTATTATATTCTTTTGCTAATCTTGTACTTACCATTAAATTTTGGTAAAGTTTTACTCAAAACTCGCTGAATAATCGCAATTTAAAAAAAAAGTAGCCTAAAAACTAATTTGTTTATAACTTTTGTAAAAATTAAAATTTTTAAAAAAATTTTAGGAGATTACACTTAACATATGTATAAATAATTATCGCAAAATAAAAATAGAAAATTCGATATGCTGATTTTTGGTGGCCCACTTCACAAAACTTGACTCATAATAATTGCCATTTTATCAATTGTGACAGAGAACGATTCTCTGCCCCAAAAAGTCCCGTAACCCGTGACACGCGGAAACTCGGATCGATAATTGAGGTTAGAAACCGCGGTAGATTGACAATTATCGATCCGACCTGGAAGTCCCTCTAGTCTGTAAGGTAATAGCTTGTAAGATAATCTATTGCGTCCCGACTCAGTCGGTAACATGTATTAGAACCGACGCCAGATTCGAAACGGCGTATGATTTAGAATGATAAGATCGATATTGTATAATCGGACCGATGGCGACATCGGTCGGCCGAAACCCGAAATGTTACGTACGGCACGCTGACCCCTCAAAAGCGACGACGAATGAAGAGAGCCATGGAGCACGACACTTCCGGGGAGAAAACTTCGTAGTTCAACTCCACGATTGAGAGTCCCGAAATCCCGAGGGAAATACTCGCTGCCACGAGATTCACGCGGGACAGGAGGCCGAATATTCGGCAAAATCCCAGACAGCCGCATCCGGTTCCCATGGGAGAGATACGATCCCTGTCGTATCGGGCGAGACTCTCAACGACTCGAGAGGTTCTCGCCAAATCGAAGAAGAAACCGGAAACGGCAACTTCCACGTCGGATCAGAGACTAGCTGCACGCTCGATCGCTCTCCGCGATAAATTTTGCCGATTTCTCGGAGACGTTAGCAGAAAAGGGACGTTACGTGAAACTCCCGTGTGCCCGAGAGGTTCGGAGGTTACCCGGATAGACCAGGAGGAGGAACCGGGAGATATCGAAGCCCGGACGACCGAGTTTCCGAAGACGACCGGTGTACGGTAAGGGCCACCATCTTCCATATAAAGACGACCGAGTGGGCTCGGCGCTTCCCGTATGCCAACGAGGAGCCCAAAATCGATTTTGAGCGGGCTCAGCGTGCCCTGGTCGGCAATGTTCTTTTATTTGTTATTTTTCTTTTGTTTCTGTTCGAACTGAATATAGCTGCTTCTATTTTATTTTATTTTGAGTTTTTTTTTCTTTTTGCTTGACCGTGTCGAACCCTCCCCTCTTCCATATACTGGCTCAGCCGGAACATTTTAGATTCCCGGAATCGTGGTACTCAGTACCTGGCGCCCAAAACCCCCTAGTATTCTTTGCATGAATAAGTTTTGCTAGGATCGAGAACGTCGGAGATCGGGGTCGCGAGACCCCCCTTTAGTGACGTGACGAATTCCACGTCACAAATTGGCGCCCAACGTGGGGCCCAATACGAAATAGTGCGAAGAGGTTTACGCGGAGTGTTTTAAAAGATAAAAATAAATAAAAATTCATCCATTTTTTTCTATTTCCTTTTTCTCTTTTCCATCGAAAATTTTCGGGAGTGCGAGTGTGAAACTTCAGCCATTGAGATCGCACCGACCGTTAGATTCACCCGTAGCTTTATCGTTCGAATAGAAGAAAGCCGAACCGAACCGAACGCGACCGAGTTTCTCCGAAGTGAACTTAGTCTCGCGAAATCGAAAAGTGACAGGTCGGGAAGAGGAACCGGCCGTCGCTAGGATAATAGTGTACCGATTTTCTTTTGGGTTGCCGTCGTAGTGTGCGAGTGATTATCATCTTTCTTTTTCGTTGTTTATAGTCGAAAAATAGAATAGAAAGGGAAAGATATTTGATCGGAATTCGGGAATAATAGTAATCGAAATTAGGCATCCGAAGGAAGGTGGGATACGTTATTATCGGGAGTGTTTAGGAGCGCGTACCTAGTTTTCTTTTGTTTATTCGCTGCCTCTCCCTCCCCCGTTCGTGAGGACCGAATCGCCCGCGGGATCGAATCGCCCGCGGAACCGAATCGAATCCGGAGTCGCGGATAAAATCGAGATCGAATCGGATTTTCATTTTTTTTTTAGAGAACCCGTATCGGCGGAAAAATAAAATTCTTCTATTTATTTAATTTTTTTTTTGAAATCGAAAAATGGCACAGGCACCCGATTATGTCGAATCCACCGCGTCCTGCGATGAACTTTTGTTAGGTTATGACGAGGAAGCCTTGCGGCAGGCGTTGCAACGTTTAGGGTTGGATACCGAAGGTACCTTAGTCGAACTAAGGTCGAGATTTCTCCAGCATAGGCGACGCTTAACCGAAGCGGTAGCGACGGAAGCGGCACTCGCGCCGATGATGTCGATAGGCGAATTATCGGAGTTAGATATTAGCCGACAGCGTCACCGCGATTTATTGACGCTGTTAGCGGAATACGAGCATCGATTGCTAGGCGGAACCCGTGGTAGGGCGGCCGATTTTTGGACGGTTTCCTCCCTAGGGGGTGAGTTTCTTACCGATCCGAATATCGGGACGGGAACGCAAACCCGGACACCGACTACCTCGGTGACTACCGACGTGCTGGTGTCGTTGGCCGTCTCGACGCTGACTACGGTTACAAGCACGACATCTACCGCGAGTACATCATCCTCGGAGCGGCGAGGAACGGGACGACAACCGACCGTGACGTTTCGGGATCAACACTGGTTACCCCCAGTGACCCTCGCGACCGGGACAACAGTAACGATGAGTACCGGAACAACAATGACGACGACGAGTACGACGGGTCAAGCCACCCCGCTGGGAGCGGAGGTACGGGAGGCATTCCTGGATAGGAACCTTCCTCGAAGCTCGACCCGAATCCAACAGTACCCTCGACAGACGCACGAAGGATTACTCGATTTTCCGACATACTCGGTAGTACCCCGACCGGAAGAAGACGCGTATGTTCGATTTCCCCGGGAATCGGTGAGCAGGCGAAACGAAGTGGAAGTTCGCGATGCCTCGCAGGCACAGCAGGTGCCACTATCGCAATCTTCGCCGCAGGGGTACCGAACGGACTATCGGACGGACTACCGAACGGAAGACCGAACAGATTACCGAACAGATTACCGGACAGATTACCGGACGGATCGAGCCACGACCAGTAGACCGCGGACGGACTTTACGCACGAAAGGACGTCACGACCGACAGAGGACACCCCGAGGATGCCGAGTATATCTCGAGAGACTTCGGCACTGACCTCCACTGTTAGTCGGTGGCGGATTTCGTACCGCGGTAGGGAAGACGGAAGCGCCGAAGACTTTCTGGAGAAAGTCGAAGATTGGGCAACTTTGGGAGGACTAAGCCTAGATAGTTTGCTTTGCGCCCTCCCCACGATCCTCAAAGGACTGCCACTACAGTGGTATCGAGTCCACCGCAAAGAATGGGAAACTTGGCGGCAATTCCGCCAAGAATTCCTCTCGCGATTTGGTGCTCGAGATCTGCAAAACAGACTCGACGATTTTATTCGTAAGCGGACACAGGGAGAAGACGAGTCAATCGCGGACTTCGTCACGTGTATCGAGGGATGCGTAGCCCGGATGATCCGACCAATTCGTCCGGACGACTTACTCGAAATAGTCCTTCGGAATATACGACCGGCGTACAGGCGGGAACTTAATCCGAACGACATCGGAACGTTAGCGGACCTGGTTGATCTCGGAACCGCGAGAGAAATCTTGTGGGCCGATATCAAGCAATTTAAGCCACCTCCGTCGGTGGAGGATTCCCCCCTAGTCGAATTCGCGTATAGGCCGAAAACGAAAAAGTTTAACGATCGAAAAACTTCGAGTAGTGACTTAGCCTCGACGGAAGAGCGCGTCGGGAAAACATCCGAGAAACCGGAAGGGAAACCCACGTATTCGAAGGTGGTAAAGATGCGGAATTCAGACCGGTCGGAGCGAGGTCACCCGATCCAGCAATCAGGAAGCTCCGTTTCCTCTCGGAAGGAGGAAGTTTCTAAATCGAACCCATGGAAATGCTGGAACTGTGGCAGCGAGAAGCATTTGTTGAGAGATTGTCCTCAGCCGAAGAAAGAGGGACATTGTTATCGCTGTAGCAATTCCAGAGCCCCTAAGCCGAACTGCCCGAGGTGTTCGGGAAAAGGAAACGGGAAGTAGTCCCGACAGTCCCGGATACTTCCCTCGAAGACAAGAGGACTGACGCGAGCGAACCGATAATTCCGAGTACTTCAGCTGACCCCGTGATGCCATGTTGCGAGGCAGTCGAGAACCGAAGTCCGACTAGACCGTTCATCTACGTTCAGGTCGGCAAACGTATGGTGAAGGCTTTACTGGACACCGGGTCCAGCCGATCCTTTCTTGGCGCCTATGGGTTAAATCCCGGGTTCCGGGAAGGGAGGGTATTCCGAACGCCGCGAGTAGATCGTATAATTACCGCGAACGGGCAGGAAGAAACGATTAAAGAGGAAACGACTCTTACGATAACCGTCGACGGATTAGGTAAAGAATTCGACGTACGAATCATTCCGAGTCTCCCTACCGATATGATCCTCGGAATTGACTTTGTAAATGCGTTCGAAATCGTCATTGATAGCGCGAACGATCAGTGGATTTCGAAATTAACTGGTGTACCACACGTTTTTGCCGAAGGTACATCGGACGAGTTAACCCCCCGAAACGTTATAGAGTGTTATGGTATCGTCGATTTATCGGAAACTGAAAAAGAGCAATTGAAGGCGTTCCTCGCGAAGGAAATACCGTCAGTATCCGGTAAAACCGGGAAAACTACGTTAATCGAACACCGGATCGATACACAAGGAAACGCGCCGATTAAACAGCGGTATTACCTTGTGTCGCCACCGGTAAGGCGAGCCATGTATGACGAGGTCGATCGCATGCTGGGAGAAGGAGTAATAGAGCCTTCCCACAGTGCGTGGTCGACACCGATCGTCATGATCAAAAAACCGAACGGGACATACCGATTTTGTCTCGATTTCAGGAAGGTGAACGCGATTTCGAAAAAGGATGCGTATCCTCTTCCATACATGGAAGGGATACTGGACAAATTACGATCGGCAAGGTACATTTCGACCCTCGATTTAAGCCAAGCCTTCCATCAAATCCCGTTGGAAGAGTCCAGCAAGGAAGTGACCGCTTTTACGGTACCGGGGAAAGGCCTCTATCAATTTACTCGAATGCCTTACGGCTTATCAGGCGCCCCGGCCACGTTCCAGCGATTGCTTGACCGATTAATCGGTCCCGAAATGGAGCCTTGCGCATTCGCGTACCTCGACGATATAATCGTAGCTACCCCGACCTTCGAGGACCATTTAAAATGGTTGCGGAAAGTACTCGATCGAATTCGGGAAGCCGGATTGTCAATAAATCCGGAAAAGTGCGAGTTTTGTCGCGAAGAAGTCAGGTATTTAGGTTTCCGAGTAAATCGGAATGGGTTGAATGTAGATCCCGAGAAAATCGAGCCAGTATTGAATTACCCGACGCCTAAAACGATTACGCAATTACGCAGATTTTTAGGCATGGCGTCGTGGTACCGACGATTTTTGCGTGACTTCGTGACAACGTCGACTCCACTTACGAAATTATTGAAAAAGAACGTGCGATGGCACTGGGGAGACGCACAAAAGGAAGCTTTTGAGAAGTAAAAATCAGAATTATCGTCTGCCCCAGTTTTATCAACGCCCGATTTCAGTAAACCGTTCGTTCTGCAAACCGACGCGAGTAGTTTCGGAATTGGAGCCGTGTTAACGCAGACGATCGACAATAGGGAACACGTCATTGCGTTTGCCAGCCGAACCCTATCGGATGCCGAAAGAAAGTACTCGGTGACGGAAAAAGAGTGCTTGGCAGTGGTATGGGCGATTCGAAAATACCAGCACTACCTGGAAGGGTATCATTTCACTGTGATAACCGACCATAGTAGTCTTAGATGGTTACACCATCTAAAAAGTCCGGATGGTCGCCTTGCTCGATGGGCTCTCGAACTCCTCGAGTACGACTACCAAGTCGTCCACCGCAAAGGTGCATTACACCACGTACCCGACGCTCTTTCGAGAATGTACGAGGCAGAAATCGGGGAAAACACCGAAATTTCGGTAATCGATGAGACTTCGGAGGTACCGAAACCTCCGACCGAATCCGCGAAAATACGATGGTACGATAATCGGTTAGACCATGTATCGAAATACCCCGCGAAAAACGAGGGGTGGAAATCAGAAAACGGTGTGTTGTATCGATACCGACCGAACTCGTTTCTCGATCATCTAGTTCCCGATTTGAATGCGTGGAAAATCGTCGTTCCTCCACGCATGAGAATGGAAATTTTACGAGAAGTCCACGATGAGCCCCAGGCCGGACATCTCGGCGTCGCGAAGACCTACTTCCGGGCCAGTGAAAATTATTACTGGCCGGGGATGTATCTCGACACCCTCGATTACGTTAGGAAATGCGATACCTGTCAGAGGGGAAAGGTAGAGCAACAAGCACCGAAAGGATTGATGGGCCAACGAAGCATCCATGGCCCATGGAAAGTGGTTGCCGCCGATATCATGGGACCTTTTCCGAAAAGTACGGCAGGATATTCCTATGTCTTGGTGTTTCACGATCTACACACCAAGTGGATAGAGTGTGTACCGTTGCGAGCTGCTAACGCTAAAACCGTCGAGTTAGCTTTTGAGAAACAGGTTTTATACCGATGGGGATGTCCCGACATCTTCCTGTCGGATAATGGTACGGAATTCGCGAATAAACAGTTAATCACGTTTCTTAAAGCTTTCGGTATCCATTTCGCGACGTTACCAACGTATCACCCGCAAGCTAATCCGGTCGAACGAATGAACCGGGTGTTAAAAACGATGATAGCTTCGTATGTCGGGGGAAATCATAAGCGTTGGGATGAGCACCTACATCAATTTCAGTTTGCTTATAACACCGCGGTTCACAGCACACTGAAGATGAGCCCTGCTTTTCTCAACTTTGGACGACTCCCATCACCGCCGAAATTCGCGAAACGGATAATCGAGGGAAACGTGACCATTCCAGTCCAAGACGCGAAGGACTGGACGGATCGAATGTTGCGCATGTCGGAAATTCACGACTTAACCCTGCAGTATCTCGAGGAAGCCCACGAAAAACAGGCTAAATATTATAATCAGGGAAGGCGCGACGTCCGATTCTCCGAAGGAGACATCGTTTGGAAACGAAATAGGATTTTATCCTCCGCGAGTCAATCGTTTACCGCGAAACTAGCCCCGAAGTACGATGGCCCGTATACCGTTTCTAAAGTATTGTCGCGAACAACGTACGAATTACGTAACCAAGATGGCGTAATAATCGGGAAACAGCACGTCTCGGATTTAAAACCCGCGCGAATCGACAGCCCCGAAAAATCGCGGCGCGAAGTACTCGAAGAGGATCCTCCAGAATCGAAAGAAACCGAGACGGCGGAACCACAGCCTTCGACGAGTGGAAGCGGACCGAACCCTAAGAGGAAACGCGGAAGACCGCGAAAATTCCTGCGACCACCCGATCGGGTAGATAGAGAACCTACGCTTGATCCTAATCTGCATGATCCTCCCTCTACCCGCCGCTATAATCTTCGACGCCACTAGAGCAAGCTTTAGAGGACCCGAAATTATCGGAGTATAAACGTAAACAACGAAACATAGAAATGGATAGTTTTCCTAATACCATCGTAAGATCCTAAGACCGACTCTACCTTCAGACACGATCAAGTAGGGAAACGTATAACGAGTTAATTTATTCAATTTATTTTACTTTTTTTTAGAATGAATCGACTATTATATGTTGACCATGGCATAATCGAGTCTGCTAATGATGTGAAATTTAGTCTTTCAGACGAACCCGCTCGGACGGTAAGTGGCCCCTTTCCGTCCTCCGGACGTTGTCTAAAGGGGGGGGAGTTTGTGACAGAGAACGATTCTCTGCCCCAAAAAGTCCCGTAACCCGTGACACGCGGAAACTCGGATCGATAATTGAGGTTAGAAACCGCGGTAGATTGACAATTATCGATCCGACCTGGAAGTCCCTCTAGTCTGTAAGGTAATAGCTTGTAAGATAATCTATTGCGTCCCGACTCAGTCGGTAACATGTATTAGAACCGACGCCAGATTCGAAACGGCGTATGATTTAGAATGATAAGATCGATATTGTATAACCGGACCGATGGCGACATCGGTCGGCCGAAACCCGAAATGTTACGTACGGCACGCTGACCCCTCAAAAGCGACGACGAATGAAGAGAGCCATGGAGCACGACACTTCCGGGGAGAAAACTTCGTAGTTCAACTCCACGATTGAGAATCCCGAAATCCCGAGGGAAATACTCGCTGCCACGAGATTCACGCGGGACAGGAGGCCGAATATTCGGCAAAATCCCAGACAGCCGCATCCGGTTCCCATGGGAGAGATACGATCCCTGTCGTATCGGGCGAGACTCTCAACGACTCGAGAGGTTCTCGCCAAATCGAAGAAGAAACCGGAAACGGCATCTTCCACGTCGGATCAGAGACTAGCTGCACGCTCGATCGCTCTCCGCGATAAATTTTGCCGATTTCTCGGAGACGTTAGCAGAAAAGGGACGTTACGTGAAACTCCCGTGTGCCCGAGAGGTTCGGAGGTTACCCGGATAGACCAGGAGGAGGAACCGGGAGATATCGAAGCCCGGACGACCGAGTTTCCGAAGACGACCGGTGTACGGTAAGGGCCACCATCTTCCATATAAAGACGACCGAGTGGGCTCGGCGCTTCCCGTATGCCAACGGGGAGCCCAAAATCGATTTTGAGCGGGCTCAACGTGCCCTGGTCGGCAATGTTCTTTTATTTGTTATTTTTCTTTTGTTTCTGTTCGAACTGAATATAGCTGCTTCTTTTTTTATTTTATTTTGCGTTTTTTTTCTTTTTGCTTGACCGTGTCGAACCCTCCCCTCTTCCATATACTGGCTCAGCCGGAACATTTTAGATTCCCGGAATCGTGGTACTCAGTACCTGGCGCCCAAAACCCCCTAGTATTCTTTGCATGAATAAGTTTTGCTAGGATCGAGAACGTCGGAGATCGGGGTCGCGAGACCCCCCTTTAGTGACGTGACGAATTCCACGTCACACAATAAATTTCCAGATCACCCAAGAGGTATTATTGTTGATGCGTTTTTTTAAAGTGATTTCTCCTATAGACCTATTCCACTAAACGTTAATAAAATCGTTATTAAATACATGCTGCTCGGGGGGAAAATTGAAATCAAATTATAAGTGTATTAATTTTGATTTGATATTTTGGATCGTTTGCACGATTCTACAAGGGATGGTATGTCCACAGATAACTTAGAAGAATTAGTACGAATCAAGGAGGATAATGATGCATCGCTTAAAGAAGAACGTTTTTCCGATTTTATATTCTTCATTTTAGAAAATGAGCATTCGCACAAGTATATGGACCCAAACGTAGAAAGAATTTGAAGACCAAAATTTCGGAGAAGTGGATAACACGATGCATCTAAAAGTTTGAAGAATTCATCTCTTTTTTCTAACCGTGTTTTTAAAGAAATGTCATGTTGCAAATCGCAAAGATCTGCCTGAAATTGTAGACTTTGTTTTTCGATTTGCACAGTGAGAGGATTCTCAAAAAGAATTAAATCATTTCTTAGCGCTTCGAAGTCTTTGAAACGCGTATCAAATTGATTTATTAGAGAATCAATTATATTCATATGCTTTATAAAATTACAATTTGTGCCGTATTCTTCAAAGAGAATCTGGCAAGAGGGAAAAAAGTGAAGAATATTACTTTCTAGTTGACATTTAAATAATATCAACTTTCTGCGAAAAGAATCGACATGACTAACCAATTGAGAAATCATCTGATTGGTCTTTTGCAGCTTTAAATTAAGAACATTTAAATGGTTAGTCATGTCAGTTATGAGAGCAAGCTCGCAAAGCGAATGTGCATCCTCGATAAAAGATTTGGATTCTTCATATTTTGCAGGAAAATTTTCTTGCAAGAAAAGGAAGATCTCTTTTCTTATTGCAAAGAATTTTACCAAACATTTTCCTGCACTGAGCCACCTAACTTCACAATATAAAGGCACATCTGTGTATGTTGCGTTACGTTCCTGGAGAAATTGCTGAAACTTTCTATGGCTAAGAAATTTTTGACCACCCTTAATAGTATTGATAATTTTTGACACAGTTGTCATTGCTGTGGATAATTTCACAATTTTCCCACATAACGCTTCTTGATGAATTACGCAATGAATGACAGGGAATGTGAAACCGCACTGCTTTATTTGAACGAAAGAACCATTCTTTGTGCCAATCATCGCTTTTGCGCCATCGGTAACGATAGCTGAACATTTATCAAAATTGATATCAAACTTTTTTAAAGTTTGATATCAATTTTGATAAATGTTCAGCTATCGTTACCGATGGCGCAAAAGCGATGATTGGCACAAAGAATGGTTCTTTCGTTCAAATAAAGCAGTGCGGTTTCACGTTCCCTGTCATTCATTGCGTAATTCATCAAGAAGCGTTATGTGGGAAAATTGTGAAATTATCCACAGCAATGACAACTGTGTCAAAAATTATCAATACTATTAAGGGTGGTCAAAAATTTCTTAGCCATAGAAAGTTTCAGCAATTTCTCCAGGAACATAACGCAACATACACAGATGTGCCTTTATATTGTGAAGTTAGGTGGCTCAGTGCAGGAAAATGTTTGGTAAAATTCTTTGCAATAAGAAAAGAGATCTTCCTTTTCTTGCAAGAAAATTTTCCTGCAAAATATGAAGATTCCAAATCTTTTATCGAGGATGCACATTCGCTTTGCGAGCTTGCTTTCATAACTGACATGACTAACCATTTAAATGTTCTTAATTTAAAGCTGCAAAAGACCAATCAGATGATTTCTCAATTGGTTAGTCATGTCGACTCTTTTCGCAGAAAGTTGACATTATTTAAATGTCAACTAGAAAGTAATATTCTTCACTTTTTTCCCTCTTGCCAGATTCTCTTTGAAGAATACGGCACAAATTGTAATTTTATAAAGCATATGAATATAATTGATTCTCCAATAAATCAATTTGATACGCGTTTCAAAGACTTCGAAACGCTAAGAAATGATTTAATTCTTTTCGAGAATCCTCTCACTGTGCAAATCGAAAAACAAAGCCTACAATTTCAGGCAGAACTTTGCGATTTGCAACATGACATTTCTTTAAAAACACGGTTAGAAAAGAGAGATGAATTCTTCAAACTTTTAGATGCATCGTGTTATCCACTTCTCCGAAATTTTGGTCTTCAAATTCTTTCTATGTTTGGGTCCATACACTTGTGCGATTGCTCATTTTCTAAAATGAAGAATATAAAATCGGAAAAACGTTCTTCTTTAAGCGATGCATCATTATCCTCCTTGATTCGTACTAATTCTTCTAAGTTATCTGTGGACATACCATCCCTTGTAGAATCGTGCAAACGACCCAAAATATCAAATCAAAATTAATACACTTATAATTTGATTTCAATTTTCCCGCCGAGCAGCATGTATTTAATAACGATTTTATTAACGTTTAGTGGAATAGGTCTATAGGAGAAACCACTTTAAAAAAAACGCATCAACAATAATACCTCTTGAGTGATGTGGAAATTTATTGATAAAATGGCAATTATTATATCATATTATTATTGTTATACACTACTCACAAAAATTAAGGAATATTAAAAAAATTACAAATTTTTGGGTGATTCTCAACAAGGAATAACTCAGAGAGTAATCGCCGTATAATAAATTGGAAAGAAGGAAATTGTAGCCTTAAGTCTCTAGTTTTTGAATTTCAGTAGTAATGTTGTTTAATATGAGCGGTTCACAAGTGATCGTAACAAAACCAACGGAAAACAAATTTTTCAAATTTTTTGTCATCTACAAAACGGTTTACGGTCTTCAAAAAAAAGTTTTGGTTACGCCATCGTAACCAAAACTTTTTTCTCAAGACCATAGACCGTTTTGTAGATGACAAGAAATTCGGAAAATTTTTTTCCTATTGGTTTTCTTACGATCACTCGTGAACCGCTCATATTAACGAAAATTACTACTGAGATTCAAAAACTAGAGACTTAAGACTACAATTTCCTTTTTTTAAATTTATTATCCGACCATTATTCCCTGAGTTATCCCCTGTTGAAAATCACCCAAAAATTTGGAATTTTTTAAAAATATCCCTTAATTTTTGTGAGTAGTATACGTGTATATAAAAGGTGTTTAAAGGTCTTAACATAATATTAATAAATTTGGATGGACCCAAACATATTTATCATAGGGCGCCCCTGAAAAACAATGCCAAGCGCTCGACCGACTGCTCGGTCGTCAAGACTACAGCGTTGGTAGGGGTATGGTAGGCAGTGACTCCGGAATCGGGCCGAAATGTGCAACTAATTCCGAGCACTGACCTAAGCACATTCTAAAACGTGAAATTTCCCGCTCTATCGATTGCCGATGTCAAAAAGAGGTTTCCATTTAAAACAATTACCTTGATCTTGTCACCATCCGATAGCTTGGGAAAACCCCTGAAAGTTCTGTCTGAAATACACATAAAATTATAACTTAACATTGGAAAATCTGTTTTTATGTAATATTTCTTTTACATTTCTTACAGACGAAAATCTTTGGCGGAACGAAGAGAAATCGCTTCCCCTAACGATGACTGGAACCCAGAAGAGTTTGAAGAATATACAATGGATGAGCACAATGTGGGTGCGGAAAATCCGCACTTCTGTGCAGCGCACGACCTGGACGAGCACAATGTGAGTGCGGAAAATCCGCACTTCTGTGCAGCGCACGACCTGGAGGAGCACAATGTGGGTGCGGAAAATCCGCACTTCTGTGCAGCGCACGACCTGGACAAGCACAATGTGGATGCGGAAAATCTGCACCTCTGTGCAGCGCAAAATCAATGCGTCGTGACCATCGAGTCCGAAAGAAATGAAAACATTTATACGGATAAAATAAATGATTTTAAAATAGAGGGCCGTAGAATTGTAGACTTTTCCTTCCTTTGGAAACAGCTGCAAGAAAAAATTGAGTTCCACTGGAACGGGTCAGTGTGCAAATTTCGCGATTGCAAAATACCGAATTGCTTTGAAAAAGGGCTGAGATCGCAAATAATTCTAAAATGTTCGAAATGTCCATACGTGGACAGTATATGGACTGAGCCGGAAGAACGCAATAACCCGTTAATGGGGCTTCGCGATAGCGCTGTGTTTGGTACTATATTAGCCGGGACGGGATATTCAGGTTTGCAACAACAGCTTGCTGCAATGGCCATACCGTGTATAACGGAACGAGCTTTCCAGAAAACTGAGGAAAAGCTAATTCCAATTTTTGAGGAAACCTCCAAAGAAGCGATGCAAGAAGCAGGAATGGAGGAAAAGAGAATAGCCATAGAAAAGGGCCATGTGGTAAATGGCATACCATATATAAGCGTTACAGCCGATGGCAGCTGGATGAAAAGATCTTATAGAACCGGCAAATATGACTCCTTATCTGGTGTAGCGGCTATAGTTGGCTGCGAAACACAGAAGGTTCTCTTTGTTGGTGTGAAACAAAGCCTGTGCTGCTTGTACCGCGGCAAAGGGAAAAGCACCCCGAGACTATATATGTTACAAGAATTGGGGTTGTGACCAAAACTCCACCGGCATGGAGACTGATATTTTAGTTGAAGGGTTTTAAGAAAGCGTTGGTGTCCACGGCTTAATTTACAAGACGCTGGTTGGGGATGGAGATAGCAGTGTGTATAACACTATTCTCCGCAATGATGTGTATAAACAGTACGGTGTACGTGTCGAAAAAGTAGAATGTACAAATCATTTGTTACGAAACTTTTGCAACAAATTGGTAGACATTTCTAAGAAAGCCCCAATACTAACCAAACCAGGTCGTATCGGTTTAATGCGCAATTTCGTGAATACGAATATTTTAAAAATGCGAAAGGAAATCATGTCGGCAGTGAAACGTCGAAATGGCGAAAATACAGACCCCAAAAAACACCTCTGGTGCAAAAAAGTCGAGACAAGTTCACATATGAAAAGGGATATCTCTACAAAAAGCAACTCCCTAAAAATTTCTAATTTACACGAAACGTCCCAAAATAAAAAATAATTATAATGAGAAACGAATACATCATATTTTTCATAGTTTATAGCATAGAAGAAACGTGAATGAATATTAGTGTGTCATCTAAAAAATATGACTACTAAACATGGTTTTGTGTTACATTTTGAAAATCTTCAGCCAGACAAAGTAGTTAAATCCGATAACAATAGACAAGTTCATTTTCCATTATATTGATACGAATTTTGAAAATTTTTAGCCAAATAAAGTATTGAAATCCGGTAACAATAGACAAGTTTATATTCCGTTATATCAACAATCAACGAAGTAATTCAAAATTTTATAAGTTTTTATAAAATTTTACATTTATTCCACAAGTCATAGGAACAAAAGAAGGCAATCAATTGTCAAACAAGAGTACCACGAAAATAGTTACCCAACAAAATTGTTAATTTTTTATTACATTGGACCAGAGGTTCACAAAAGTACCTGCTACTCTCCACTTCATATGTTTCGTCAATTTCTTCCATAGCATCTATATATCTTGTCCATGTGGAAATATCTGTAGTAATTAAAACAAAATGGAAAGAATTTTTTCTGTTTACGTGATTAGAACCGGTACTGAACTTGTCGGGCCCCGAACCGTAACGATAAGCAATAAGTAGGGGAAGTCGGGGTATTGTGAGCCACGGGGAATCGTGAGTCAGCGCCATCTTTTTTTTACTAGTGAATAATGACAACTGCCAACAACTATTTTTGACTTGTCTCATGATAAGCTAATATTTCCACGATCAGGTGAAGTACGCACCCGCATCATTACTTTGCTCTGTTAGCAGATACAAATTCGCTGCTCTCGAAGTATTACTTTCAATTCGTGTGTGGTGTATTATTGGTACATTTTTCTGTGGATCTAAGCAGGTAACTATGTTTATAATACTCGTGTGACTTCAAGCTTTCGAAATAAAAAAAGAAATTTGGATTAAGTGAGGTTTGTGATATTTGTTTGTGGCCCAGTTGTACAAATAAGGGTTCGGGGAATTATGAGCCACTTTTCTCGGGGAATTGTGAGCCACTCGATTCTTGACATTTAACGAGCTAATCTCACGTGTTTGATGTTTCTCAATGATTGTTTATGCAATATTCGAGCACGATATAAATTTTTTGGCAATATCAAATAGATATTTTATCTGATTCCATTCTTTTAGTTACGATGCCGCGTTATTATGCCAAAAATGACCATTCGCTCGATTTTGACAATATTTTGGAGGCAATAAGGCAGGTGAAACTTCATAATGCATCGGTCCGGCAAGCTGCCACCGCACATAAAATTTCGAGGGCCACTTTGGGACGATATATCGCCAAATTTGCTAACATCGACGTTGCTACGGCAAATGAGGATTTCCTGAGGAATTTACTCATTGAGTCTTCGAAACCCGGTGCAAAAACAGTGAGTTTTTTTTATTTAGCGAAAACCGGAGATACTGGTATAGAATCATCCCGCGTATACCATTTTGTTCAAAAATAATCAACATGGAAAAGAAAAAAGCGAGGTTTCTTAAAGTTCAAAGAACCCCGAGATTCTCATTTTTATCTTCCAAGTTTATTATCCCTGTTGCAAAATAAGATATGCGTATTGACCGTTTATCAGTATGTCTGATTCTCTCTTTACTTTTATTTTTTCTATTAACCGCAAAAAATTTACTTATTTTCAGATTTTTGAGCCAGAGCAGGAAAAAGCGCTAATGAACTACATCCTCCGAGCCAGCGATATCTACTATGGATTGAGTGTGAAGGAACTGCGAAAACTTGCATATGAATATGCCAGAAAGATTGGTATTTCGTATCCTGATGCGTGGGATGCCAATCATGAGGCGAGTAGCGACTGGCAATTGGGATTTATGAAGCGCCACTCGAATTTGTCTTTGCGCACACCAGAAAAAGTCAGCCTGCAACGTGCCAAGGGTTTCAGCAAAGAGAACGTCGATGCTTTCTTCAAAAATTTGTCGTCTGTGCTTAATGCGACTCACTTTGAACCACAGCGCATCTTTAATATGGATGAATGTGGATTACCAACGGTACCGACAAAAGCTGTGAAGATCATCTGCCATAAAGGCAAAAAACGAGTCGGAACATCAACGTCTCAAGAGCGAGGCACAAATGTAACTATGGCATTGTCCGTCAGCGCTACCGGTCAATCGATTCCTCCATTTTACCTGTTTCCAAGACTGAAAATGAAGGAAGTATTCATGACGCATGTTTCACACGGTGCAGTCGGCATTGCCAACGGTTCGGGATGGATGACATCGGAAGAGTTTCCCAAATACATGCAACATTTTATCAAACACACCGGCGCGAATGCAGAATCACCAAGTCTTTTACTGCTCGACAACCACTCATCGCATTTGTCGATTGAATCTCTTGATTTGGCCCTCAAACACGGAGTAACAATGTTGTCATTTCCTCCACATTGCACGCACCGAATGCAGCCACTTGATGTCACTGTGTTCGGCCCACTTAAAACCGCATACGCTATTGAACATGACGCTTGGAAGAAAAGCAACATCGGTGTGACATTCGACTTGCATCACGTTCCACTCATTGCTGATAAATGCCTCGATGTTGCCGTTACACCAAAAAATATCAAAGCTGGATTTAAGGCAACTGGCATTTATCCGTTCGATCCACATGCATTTACTGAATTGGATTTTGTTGCTTCGCAATTGCGTGAAGAGAATATGAAAGCTGACGATGCTGACGATCAGCGCCGCATTGTTCTTTCCGATGAAGATACTGCAGCGCATGAGGAAGGAACCATATCCGTGCCTTCAACAAGCGCTGGACCATCGACGAGCGCTGGACCTTCGACAAGTGGTGCATCTTCAACGGCCTCTGTTATTTCGAACAAAGACCTTCTCGACGCATTGCAGGCTGTCCTGCCATTAAAGGCTGGCACGCCAGCTAAGAAATCGAATCGTGGCCGTAAATCTATGACATCTGCTATTTTGACATCGCCAGAAGTTGTGAGTGAGCTTCGTAAAAAGGCCGAGAAAAAGCGGGAGAAAGAAGAAAAAAGACGCAAAACACCAGCAGCAAAGAAGCGGAAAGTTTGTGCCAAATCCAAGACACCGCAGAAAAAACAACCGACTTCAATCGATACGTATGAGGAAGAGGACGTTGATTTCTGCATAATTTGCAAGAAAAATATGCCGAAAAAGATGAACCGCCGAAACACCATTCATTGCAACGTCTGCGATCGCGCCATCCACTTGGAATGCGCCGGAATAACCGCAAATTATTGGACTTGCGAGCTTTGCATTTCAGAATAATTGTGGTTATTTTTAACTTTTTTTCTTATTATTTAAAAATTATTTTGTGATTCAGATACATGAATAAACATTTTCTAACAAAAATTGTAATTTTTATTTGATTTTGAAAGTGGCTCACGATTCCCCGAGATTTTCAAAATTCAAGAAAATGCAAATTTTTTGTAATAGTCTTAAAATCATCTAATTTTCAGATATTCAATTAAAATATTGTGACTAAAAGAAAGGTAAATCTTCATACTACAACATTTAGCGTTGAAATTTGAAGAGAAACTTAATTTAATAGCAGTTTTTTGGCAATAAAAAAAAGTGGCTCACAATACCCCGACTTCCCCTATCTTATAATTTAAACTAATAATTAAAACTCAAACATCTTTGTTAACTTCTTTGAAAATATTAGGATTAATTATTAATATTCAACTAAAAATATTTACATTTTATAGCGCATGTTAAAAACAGTAAATGTTACATCTTTAATAATAACTACATTTAAAGAAATAGCGCTTTTCGATCGTGTTTTTTCAAAACCCTCTGGGACGCAAACGGTTCATAGTTATCTCCTAACAATTCTTTCTATTTTATTTTAGAGTGTATAGACTAAGTGACTAGTTCAATTTCATTTCATGACCGTATTACGGTAAAACATATTTCTGCTGCAGATACTGCAGATATTAATATTTTTTATGGAATTTACTTCCGAAAACGATAGGTTTCGGGGCCCGACGAGTTCAGTACCGGTTCTAATCACGTAAACAGAAAAAATTCTTTCCATTTTGTTTTAATTACTACAGATATTTCCACATGGACAAGATATATAGAGGCTATGGAAGAAATTGACGAATCATATGAAGTGGAGAGTAGCAGGTACTTTTGTGAACCTCTGGTCCAATGTAATAAAAAATTAACAATTTTGTTGGGCAACTATTTTCGTGGTACTCTTGTTTGACAATTGATTGCCTTCTTTTGTTCCTATGACTTGTGGAATAAATGTAAAATTTTATAAAAACTTATAAAATTTTGAATTACTTCGTTGATTGTTGATATAACGGAATATAAACTTATCTATTGTTACCGGATTTCAATACTTTATTTGGCTAAAAATTTTCAAAATTCGTATCAATATAATGGAAAACGAACTTGTCTATTGTTATCGGATTTAACTACTTTGTCTGGCTGAAGATTTTCAAAATGTAACACAAAAGTATGTTTAGTAGTCATATTTTTTAGATGACACACTAATATTCATTCACGTTTCTTCTATGCTATAAACTATGAAAAATATGATGTATTCGTTTCTCATTATAATTATTTGTGATTTTGGGACGTTTCGTGTAAATTAGAAATTTTTAGGGAGTTGCTTTTTGTAGAGATATCCCTTTTCATATGTGAACTTGTCTCGACTTTTTTGCACCAGAGGTGTTTTTTGGGGGGATTTTTTGCAAATATTCTTCCATCCGAAAATTATGTTCACTAAATCAGAAGATCATCCACATTTGTTTGTTTTTACCAACTACCAAACTTGTATTATTTTAAAGTTTCAAAGATGTAAATTTTTAAAATAAATAGAAGTTATTATGTTTTATTTGTCACTTTCCGTTGTACACGTATTTAATGTTTTAACTCTATCTACATTATTACCAAATCAGCACATAAAAGGACATGTTATTGCACCTAAACAAATCTGACGCTCTATTGCACAGTATTTATGAAGATTCATTTTTCGAACATTTGAAGATGAATTTTGTATTTGTAACACTCGTGATTTTGTGAATTTGGAATTTTCCAAAGATTAATTTGTTTCTACTAATACATAACTGAGTTTATAAATTTTCAACAGGTGCCATTAGTTTCGATTTTTTTAACGTAACTAACTAGTCTGAAGTAAATGAATATGCTTAGAAACAATGGTATTTAATTTCCATGTGATTTTTTGGTAATTAGAGAATAACATTTGATCAACGAACGTTAGTGAGAATTTATCCTCACGTCTCTCACATAACAGAATGTTATGTGAGAATTTCCGAATCGAATATGGATGGTTACTAAAGAACTTGTTCATCCATGTATATCCACGGAGTTTTGCAAGTAACTTTGTGCCCCGAAAATCTTACAATGATTTCATTTCATTTCAAATTTCTTCCAAAACAATAATGTACATATTGTTTGCATTTCTAGGCCATGGTTTTTTTTCAATTTTTAAGTCGTTAGCATGAACCCAGGCAGAAGTTCCTACTCTTAAAATACTAGTGTAATGTCCTTCATGCACATTGCCACCGTAACGAAATATTGTACTGGCAACTTTGTATTTCTTTCCACATATAATAATGCGAGAAGTTGGTACACTTTTTATATGAATATTAACTTTTGTTGAAACAACATTGTTGTCTTGCATTGTTATTGATACTAAAGGAAGCTGAAGTATAATAACTCTATTACTCTCCGTGACACTAGTTTGTGCAACTCTGTTTTTGGAGTGACAATTATTACATTCTCCGTCAATTTTTGACCAGTAGGAGGAAGTATGATCAATGAGTTGTTGTAAAGTATAACTTTTCGTAGTACCTGGAGCTGATAACAAGAAGACAAGATTTGGTTGTAGTTGAGACGTAGTAATATACTCGCATGTTTGACATCGTATTTTGGTTACTAATTGATGTAGATTAACAGATCGAACGATTTCAGACTTTGAGAAAATAGCTGTTATAAAATCGACAGCGTCTTGCTGCAACGTTTCGCTGAACTGGGTTCCCGCAAAATGCCTAACAGTTATGGTTGTAAGATTTTGTTTTCTTCCTGCGTAAGCTCGAATTAATTGAGTTAGAACATTGTCATCTTTTGTTTTCAGTAACTGTTCTCTAATAAATTTACAATGAAATAAGCTTTGAATAGATGTATTGGCGTAACATGATACTCCATCTATATTTCGAAACGGATTAATATGCCATTCTCCTGCATTGAAAATACCCTGACTTTCTGTTTGACAATTTACAACATCTTTAGGTACGACCCAAACGACATCTTCGACTTTGGACCCTCGCTTTTCAGAAACATTAATCATTGCAAGATCAGGACGAAATTCTTTTCTTAAACGATTATATTCAACTATGGCTAACTCATTTGCTTTCACAAAATATGGATCCTAATTTATTAAATGTAACCCGTCCAAAGATGTCACTCGGGAAAGAGCAACGTATATTTGTCCGTAGTTAAATATAGAGTTACCAACATCTACAACTGCATTTTTCAAGCTTAAGCCTTGGCTTTTATGTATAGGAATACCATAGCTGAGGCAGACAGGAAATTGTTTCCGTATAACAAACGCTTCGTCTGTTATTTCAAATTTCACGTCAACTCTTTCAATATCGTATTCCGCTCCACTTGACAGGCACACTCTTACTTTTTCTACATCATCACTATCTAAGGCCTTAGAAACACTCATAATTTTTCCAATTGTACCATTAACAAGCCCTAGCGTGACATCTATATTGCGTCTGATCATAATTTTAGCTCCAATTTTAACAGTAATGACTTTAGCAAGACCGGCTGTTTTTGTGGTGTCCTCATCATCATCCTTATTGAGCATCTTTGAAATTTTATTCTTAAGATAAGGTACTCTTTGTAACATGGCCTCGTTTAAAACGTCGCACATATGACAAGTCGGAAGAAGGCATACCGAATCTGTCGGCAATTTTTCTCTATAATTGCAAATTTCTCGAACCCTGTCACTAAACGTTATAGTGTTAAAGTTTATTTTTCTTGAATCCAAAGTATTTGTATCTTGCTCTGTGACATGTCCTAATCGTACCCTTGAGAGTAATTCGCGATAAGAAGTATCGCCCTTTTGGCGCATATTTATTGTCAATTCCTCGTACTGAAATAATCTCTTCCAAATGTCAATAGTTCCTAATGAACCTAATAGCACATCGGCTTTATCTTTCGAAAGTTGTATAAACGCTGGCTGTTCATGTACAGGTGGTAACTGCAACAAATCTCCAAATAAAAGTATGTGCTTAGCTCCAAACCAACCATCTTCATGATCGAAAGTATCGAAGATTTCTGTCAGACGAAGATGTATGTACATTAATGTAACGTTTGAAATCATAGACACTTCATCAATAATAATCAACGATACATTCTTCAACTGAATGCGAATGGTTTGTAAAACTGCGTCTGAAAGTTCCCTGTACTTGGGGGTTTTACCATGTTCAACTGGTAACTGGAAAAGTCTATGTACTGTTAAGGGGGTATCCCTCTATAAATAGGTCAAAAATTCGATTTTTTTTTATTGTACATATCGAAAGTACAACACTTAAAGAATACACTGATAAAATTTTATACCGAAATTTGAAGCGGTTCAGCCGCTATGGCTATTTTTGATAACGTCGTTCAGCGCGCGGAGCAAGTGCGGGCCTGAACAGACAGCCAGAAAAGCGCCTAGCTGAGTTAGGACTCGTAGATTACTTATAGGACGAAAAACAGTAGATGTTTCTCGACTTTTGGATATATTAGTGTGAATTGATTTCGGAGACCGTCACAATAGCTTGCTTAACCCTTTCAGGGGTAGACAAAACCCTAGCAAAACCTATTTTTACTCGTTTTTTTTAAATATTTCTGACAAATTTTGCCCTATCTATAGGTACAAAAGTATTTTTTAGACTCTTGGGTACCTAATTTATGAAATTTTGGTATAAAATTGCAATAATTAATCTATTTAAATACTTGTTATAAACAACTAACATGAAAAAATGCTGTTTTTTCACTGAAAAATCAGTTTCTCGGTAACGCATATAGCTCTCTGAAAATTTTTTTACGTATTCTCCATATATAAAAATGTGCCCCTGAAACGGTTAACCGTTTGAGTACCAAGCGGCGCAATCGCGCTTCTTCTGTTCCATGTCCAAAAGTGCTAACATTTTTTAAATAAGGAATAAAAAGAGCACTATCGCGCCGCTTGGCAATTTTTTATTTGGAAACAAAAAAAGGCTCTGGTACTCAAACGGTTAATTTCATTCTGGCTATCGAGCAGTTCTCTACTGTGTAAGTGCAGAATGACTTCCTATCCAAAGGGAAATCATACCGGTAATTATCGCGCAACAAGGCGTAGAAAAACGTTTCACGGCAATCAGCATACGGCAGAGGAAGGCGAGCCGGTAGGTGAGAGTGCTAGTGCCCGAAAATTATCAAGAGCATCTGCAGAAGATATTCCGGTAAATAATTCGCACCGGTATCGTATTATCGAGTTTGTAACAGTTTTCGGCATGCTGTCTGAGTTGTTGTGTTGCAAATCTTGCAAAGGAGCTGTGAAATTCGAAGAAACTCAGCACCGTGGTTTTGGTTGAAAACTCGTTGTTTCGTGTAAGTGCGGTGCAACTTCAGTGAATTCCGGCCCTACCATCAACAATGGTTTCGAAGTGAATCGCAGAATGGTATTTGTGATGAGATTCTTAGGCGTAGGTTTGAAAGGCGTCAACTTATTTGCAGGTTTGATGGACTTTTGCGAAGGGCTCAGCAAAACAGCATACTATCGCATACTCGACCACATTTATGATGCCTCGAGGATTTTTTTTCGGAAAAGTTGTGAGAATGCTATCGAAGAAGAAAAAAAATTGAATGAAGACCAGTCAAGGCCACCTTTGCAATTAAAAGTGTCAGATGATGGTTCGTGGAAAAAACGAGGATTCTCTTCGAAAATTGGCGTCACCACTTTGATTGCGTACGACACCGGAAAAATCGTGGACTTGATTGTCAAAAGTACAATTTGTCAACGTTGCGCAACATGCCCTCACAAGGAAGGTACGAAAGCATATGATGATTGGTACGAGGACCACGCCGATGAGTGCACTGCAAATCATGAAGGATCCTCCGGGAAAATGGAGGTTGATGCTGTTCTTGAAATGTTTTCAAGATCAGTCGAGTCTTATGGCGTCTACTATACCGTTTATATTGGCGACGGCGATTCAAAAACTTTCTTGGGAATTTTGAAGGAAAAACCTTACGGAGATGATTACGGCGTCGTAAAATGTGAGTGCATTGGACACGTGCAGAAATGTATGGGCACAAGACTTCGTAATTTGAAAAAAAGTGAAAAGTTAGGTGGCAAAGGAAAACTCACCGATGGACTTATAAAAAAGTTGACTAATTATTACGGCCTGGCCATTAGAAGGAACGTCAACTCGGTTGAAGACATGAAGAAGGCAATTATGGCAACATACTACCATATGTGCTCAACAAATGAAAATCCAATGCATAAATATTGCCCTACTGGTGTCGACAGCTGGTGTGAATGGCAATTGTCACAAACTGTCGGAGCAAACATCTATGAGCATCCTCCACCGCTACATCCTGATGTGCAAAAGCATTTGCTTCCGATCTATGAAGATCTTTCGAAAGAAGATTTACTGAAAAGATGCTTGGGCGGTTACACTCAGAATGCCAACGAAAGTTTTAATGTTGTCGTTTGGCGATTTGCTCCGAAACATTTACATTCTGGCCCGAAAACTGTTGAAATCGCTGCATACATAGCAGCTGTGCTTTTTAATGATGGGTTTTCAGCGATTTTGAGGATCATGAAATGTCTAGAATTAAATATTGGAATGACATCAATCACCTACGCCAAGAAAGCCGATGAGGAGCGTGTGAAGCGTCAAAACAACCGAACCAAGCAATCCACCAGAGAAGCTAGATTGGCTAAAAAAATAAAAACTGATAAGGCGTCAGAACTATTTGAAGAAGAGGAAGGTCTCCTCTATGGTGCAGGCATTGCTGACTAGTGAGAAAATGGATTAGCAGCCGTGAGTATTAAAAAAATTGCAATTTTTCTCTACCGCAAACGTCAATCGCGTTTATCTCGAAATAAAAATTTTATGATGTTCCGACTTTGCGTGCACGATAACTCAGCGAGTTTTCAAGTTATCGAAAAAAAACCGCATGCCATTTTAAAGGTAGTTTAATTGTCTAGTTCATATACCTATAGGTTTCTCTGCAAAATTATTTTTTAACCACTTATTTGCATAAAAAATGAAGTTGTTGCCTTTTTAATTTTTTTAAATGGTCGCCATTTTGTTAAACGTTTTTTTCATACTTTAAAATTAGGTATATCAACGAGGTATGGATGTTATAATAACAAAAAAATTTGATTTATATGTTTCAGAGAGATACAGGAGCTGTAAGGCTACACGCAAAGGAAGAGAGAAAAAATAAAGTTCAATACTTCATGATATCAATCCGAGTTTGTTAACTCTAATTTCGTTATAAAAAAATTCTGTTATATTTTCTTGAAACTTCATTAAAACACTTATAAAATTTCAGATCAAAATATTGAATAGTTTTGTAAAAAAAAAATTCCCGAAGTTCCCATCGATTGTTTGCAATTTATAGAAGAATATCCCCTTAAGCCACCTATGTTGAACGCGGCAATGCCAGTTGGTGCAGCCACAAATGTATCCTTTCCATTAGTTTGTTTTAACCAACATCTAATCGTTTTGATGATATAACTTTTGCCGGTTCCACCTTCTCCACTTATATACATTCTGAGAATGTTACCTTTTGAATTTATGGTTGTTATTATTTTATCAAATATCTTTTTTTGGTCAGAATTCAATTCTGATATCATTTGCTCAAGGTCAATTGTTTCTTGCTTGTCATGTAAGTCTTTAAAATCTTTGATTGCATCCTCGGCTATTATGGGGTCGCATCCCACTGGAAAATTGAGAGGCTCATTATCGCCAATGTCCTGTTCATTATTAT
This sequence comes from Gasteruption jaculator, assembly GCA_949825005.1. Lineage (NCBI taxonomy): Eukaryota > Metazoa > Arthropoda > Insecta > Hymenoptera > Gasteruptiidae > Gasteruption > Gasteruption jaculator. The sequence goes on along the minus strand of OX463762.1, from coordinate 3,300,193 downwards.
CCTGTTTCTCAATTTCTACTATTTTTCTGGAAATCAACAACTGTTCTCGTTCTACAGCTTTCTTCATTACATCAATACGTTCGTGATATTGTATTGCACACTGAAGTTGCTTTTGCTTTAACAAAAATGATTCGGTATAAGTGTCACATCCGTTTGAAAGCTCATCGATATTACGCCAAGGTTGAAATAATAATAACAAGGCAAAATAGTAATTTTCTGGGGTGAGTGTCAATGTTTAGAAAGACAAAGTTTAGAAAGCCAATCTTTAGAAAAAAAAGACTATCAATGCCTGAATATAGTTGAAAATAAATTTTATTTCCGGCGCCCCACTGGCGTCGCAATCCAGGGGCAAATAAGTAATATTATGTGCTAGCTATAAAAATGGCGGGCATATTTCTCTTTAAATCTAATTGTGGGAAATTTTAAAACTCAATACTTACTCATACACAATAATCAGTCGAATTATTGTTAAATCGAGTAATTGGAATTGTATACTTTACAATTTTTGAAATCAACAACATAAAAAACCCTTCGCACGAATTTTTGCGAGTATTATGTATACGTATGTGCCTATGATTACATATTTATGCATATGTAGGTAAATGTTGACATAATTTCCTGGGTAGGCCAAAGTATTAGCGCCGGGAATGCGCATGCGCGGGGCGATACACCCGTTAACGACCTACTGACGCCATCTACTAGCCGTAGCTGCTCGTATCGTGTTCCCTCGTATCGCGTGCGCTCATCCTCTCTTTTTATATCACTCATGTATCGTTCTAGTTCGTTCTAATAAAACTCTCTTTATATCGATACTTGCGTGCATTCGTTTACGGATCCTCTCCCACAGGTTATGGGCCCAGATCTCGGAAATTAAAGTGCACGGGAAATAAGTGATAGTGAGTTTCTTCGAACGACAAACTCTTAGAGGTTAGTTTTTTCTCCTTCCGCGACGCGCATCATGAATTCCGGAATTGTACGGATCGAATCCTTGAATAAGGAAAATTACGACACGTGGAAAATGCAAATGCAAGCTTTGCTAACGAAAAATGACGCGTGGACGTATGTAAACGGTGAAACGAAGAAACCCGATGTCGTTGCCAATGATGCCGCCTCGGAAAATGCTGTGAGAGAATGGACAAAGGAGGATAGTAAAGCGAAGTCGGACATTATTCTATCGATAAGCCCGTCCGAACTGAAACAAATTAAAAATTATGAAACGTCTCGCGAAGTGTGGTTGAAGCTTCAAGAAATCTATCAATCGAAAGGGCCCGCGAGAAAGGCCACGCTGTTAAAACAGCTCATGCTGCAACGAATGGAAGAAAGTGGGGATATCCGCGAACACATTCGGAAATTTTTCGACGTCATTGATAAGTTGAGCGAGATGGAAGTAGAAATAAACCAAGACTTGCTAGCAATCATGCTCCTGTACAGTCTACCGGCGAGCTTTGAGAACTTTCGCTGTGCAATCGAGTCACGTGACGAACTACCATCACCGGAAACCCTTCGCATTAAAATCATCGAAGAAAGCGACGCTCGTAAAAACGACGCGCGAAACAGTGACGGGCAAGGCGCCATGATAGCGAACAGAGGTGCACGGAAATACCCGAAACACAAGAAGAAGACGACGGACAGGAACGACCCAGGTGCCAAGGAACCATTCAAATACCAATGTCATCGGTGTCGGAAATACGGTCAGTCACATGAAGGAATTCGGCTGCAAAGTACTCTACCTGAATCGAGACGCCAACAGGGACAAATTTCAGTCACGGTGCAAGGAGGGGATTTTCGTCGGCTACCCCGAACAATCGAAGGGCTATAGGATTTGGCTATCCGAAGAACGCAAAGTCGTGATTGCACGCGACGTTAAATTCCTGGAAAACAAAGGCACTCGACCTGAAGAACACAAGGAGACAACGGAGGAAACGGAAGACGGAACAGAAGGAGCGACGCCTCGCGTAATCGACATCGAATTGAGACCCTCAGTCAACATTGAACATAATGACCTCTCTAGTGCGGAACCAGACGATCTTCAAGAAGTCCCATCAGAGGAAGACGACGCCGTTGAGGAACAGCCAAACGCAACACCCAGAAGAGGTCCCGGAAGACCGAGATTGGTTCGAACTGGCTTGAGGGGAAGACCACGCAAGTTGTTTCACGAACCACGCGAACACGCAGGCAACGTCGAGGAGAGTTACGCTCTCGCATCGGAGATCCCCATAGACCAAGCACTGTCAGGTCCAGACGCAAACGACTGGCTACACGCTATGGCAGTCGAAGTCAAAGCGATCATAAAAAACGACACGTGGACCGTGGTTTCTCGACCAGAAAACCGCGACATTATCGGGAGCCGAATGGTATTGAGGAACAAGTATCGACCGGACGGATCCATCGAGAAGAGGAAGGCACGTCTTGTCGCCCAAGGGTTCTCTCAACGTCCGGGAATTCATTTCAATCAAACATTCGCTCCAGTTGCCAGATTAAGCTCGATACGCCTCCTAATGGCAATAGCAGCACGTAATGGAATGTCCGTTGAGCAGCTAGACGTCACGACAGCCTACTTAAACGGCACACTTGAAGAGGAGATATTTATGTCACCTCCCAAGATGTTGAGCGATGCTTTGGAAACGATCATCGAATCGGAAAGTAAGAACAGCAAGCTTAAAGTCAAGGCAGAACAAATGTTAAAAGATCTGTCGTCCGGAGACAGAGTCTGCCTTCTACAAAAATCCCTCTACGGTCTAAAGCAGGCCGGAAAGTGCTGGTTCAACCGATTAGATAAAACCCTAAGGAAATACGGGATGTCACCCTGCAACGCAGATCCGTGCGTGTACCATGTCGGTCAAGGGGAAGATCTACTACTGATCGCCGTATACATCGATGACATTTTGATCGTCTCACGGAACCACAAGTCAATATCAGCGGTAAAGTGAAACCTATCGCGGGAATTTGAGGTAAAGGATCTCGGCAGTGTGGGTTACTGTCTGGGCATCGAGTTTTCTCGCAGTAACGACAGCATCACCAGCACCAGAAAGGATTCATCAGGGAAATTTTGCATCGTTTCGGAATGGCTGAATCAAAGGCAGTTAGTTCTCCCGTTGATCCAAACGTAAAGCTGACAAAACCAGAAGACGAACCCGATCACGAAGAACGGAAGCTGCCATATCGAGAGCTGATCGGTGCTCTCATGTACCTGGCGGTAGCGACGAGACCGGACATCGCGTTCGCGGTTAGTCACTGGGGAAATTGTCAAGTCAATAGACGGTCATTTACTGGATACGTTTTCACCCTAAGCGGAGCGGCCATATCATGGGAGTCGAGGAAGCAAAAAACTGTAGCGCTCTCATCAACCGAAGCGGAATATATGGCCCTCACTGAGGCCGCAAGGGAGTCCATATATCTAAGCAGTTTCGTAAAGGAACTGGGACTTCCGAACCTCACGGACATCGTGGTGTACCATGATAACCTAGGAGCAAGGCGACTGGCGGAGAAGGCTTCGTTCACAGCCAGAAGCAAGCATATCGACTTGCGACATCACTTCGTCCGAGAAGTCCTGAACAATCGTCAAATGAGGATGGAGTACATTCCTACCGAGGACATGCCTGCGGATATGATGACCAAGGGCCTACCGGGACCCAAACACAGGAAATGCTCGCAGACCATAGGACTCACCTCGGTATCCCTCGAAGACGAGGAAATTAACGCGTGTCTCGAGGGGAAGTATTAGCGCCGGGAATGCGCATGCGCGGGGCGATACACCCGTTAACGACCTACTGACGCCATCTACTAGCCGTAGCTGCTCGTATCGTGTTCCCTCGTATCGCGTGCGCTCACCCTCTCTTTTTATATCACTCATGTATCGTTCTAGTTCGTTCTAATAAAACTCTCTTTATATCGATACTTGCGTGCATTCGTTTACGGATCCTCTCCCACACAAAGTAGGTCGAAAAATTAAAAAAATTGGAAAAAGAAAGATTGCAATTTGAAGTTACCACTAAATTTACCGTTTTGTTTTCAATTATATTTAGAATATAATTTTCTTGCTTTTGACGATTAAGAACATTTTGCAAATATGTAATTAATTAGAAGTATCTTCAACCGCTAAGAATATAAATTCCAAAATATTTAACTGTAAACCATAAAAAAATTTCTTTTTTTAATATAAATTTGAGATAACTAACAAGGAAAGTACCTTAGGTGTATCTCACCGATTTTGATGAAATTTTAGTTTGTTATAGTTTGTGAAAAAATAATCGACACGTATTTTTTCGATTCAACGGTCAAATACTTTTAAGGGGTGGAAACCACCCTCAAAGTTGACACCAAAAACGTTTTTCTGATATATTTCGGCCACTAATGAATATTTTGCGATGGGACAAAATGGAAAATGTTCCTTGCGAGAAACGATAGTTGATGGATGTTTTTTTACTATTGGGGTTGCGACCCCTATCAATTTTAGCCTTAAAAAATTAGAAAAAAATATTCTTATAAATAAAATAAAATAATTAAGTTGACATATTTCAGGATTTTGCATAAAACCACCTCTACAAATCGTTCACTACCTCTTAAAGCGAATATTCACTTGTAACAATAACAGCACATTTCTCCCATGAAACATACTCTCCATGTGAGCTAAAAATTATTTTCTATCAAGTACAATAGTGCAATGACATTTTCGAGCAAAAAAGAATTATAGGGTGACAAATTTCCACCCCCAAATAACTTTATCCAGATATATCTCGGCTCCTAATGAATATTTTGCGATGGGACCAAATAGGAAATGTTTCTTATGAAAAACGCTAGTTAATGGATGTTTTTCAGACTATTGGGGTCGCACCCCCTATTTTTTTATTTTGGAAAAACGTTACTTTTCAATGATATGTTCACTGTGAAAGATCAATTTAGCCTTGAAAAATAAGAAAAAAATATTTTTGTAAATAAAATAAAATAACTCAATTGACATATTTCAACATTTTGCACAAAACCATCCCTACAAATCGTCCACTATATTTCAAAGCGAATATTCATTTGTAACAATAACAGCAAATTTCTTCCATGAAACATACTCTCCATGTGAACTAAATATCATTTTCTGTCAAGTACGATAGTGCAACGATATTTTCGAACAAAAAAGAACTATGGGGTGACACATTTCCACCCCCAAATAACTTTTTTTTTAATATATCTCGGCTCCTAATTAATATTTTGAGATGGGACCAAACGAAAAATATTTATTGGGGAATCCATGTAATCTCGATTTCTATTCCTATAAACTGAAGCATATAGAAGCTTACCGTTTGCAATCCCCAAGATGCATTTGACGATTAATTGTAAAATTTAATTATGTTTCGTTCTTTCTTATTTTTTTGTTATTATATATTTAATAAATAAGAATAGAGACAAAACACGTCAAGTGAGCACCCCCAAAAACCACTAGGTCGTCGATTTTTACGAAACATGAATCAAATGAATGCTTATACCATTACTAAACATATCCTCGGGGGATTTTGCAAAATTTTAATTTTTATTATTGATATGTAAGTTTAAATATTTTAATCTCTTTTAATTAAAAAATTAATTACTCGGACAATTTTTAACGAAACATTATGAAAATTTGATGAGAGGTTCATTAAAGTTCATATTTTTAAATAAAATAAACAGTATTTATAAATTTATTTATTTACCTAGTTATTTATAACAAGTTAGTAAACAATTGAATTTTTAATAATGTTCTCATGCTTTGATTTTTTTGATTTTGGGCGCCAAATATTCCTCCGACCTTCAGTTTTAAGAAACCGCAATAAAATTTGACTCCCTGATATATTCTATAACTCAGCATCAATTTTCTTCGATTCAAGTTTACTCTACGCTCGAACGCTTGAGCGTAACTTCTTCTTTGGGGGTTTTTAGTCATTTGGGTAATTGTGACTGTTCAGTTGCAATTGCCCAAATGACTAAAAATCCCCCAAAGAAGAAGTTACGCTCAAGCGTTCGAGCGTAGAGTAAACTTGAATCGAAGAAAATTGATGCTGAGTTACAGACTATATCAGGGAGTCAAATTTTTTTGCGGTTTCTTAAAACTGAAGGTCGGAGGAATATTTGGCGCACAAAATCAAAAAAATCAAAGGATGAGAACATTATTAAAAATTCAATTGTTTACTGACTTGTTATAAATAAATAGGTAAATAAATAAATTTATAAATACTGTTTATTTTATTTAAAAATATGAACTTTAATGAACCTCTCATCAAATTTTCATAATGTTTCGTTAAAAATTGTCCGAGTAATTAATTTTTTATTTAAAAGTGATTAAAATATTTAAACTTACGTATCAATAATAAAAATTAAAATTTTGCAAAATCCCCTGAGGATATGTTTAGTAATGGTATAAGCATTCATTTGATTCATGTTTCGTAAAAATCGACGACCTAGTGGTTTTTGGGGGTGCTCACTTGACGTGTTTTGTCTCAATATTGAATGAAAATCAATGCGTTTCGTCCTTTAATCATCTACAATTTTAAATATGTTCGTTATAATAAAAAATGATGCAAATAAATATATTTTCGCATTACATTTGCTCTAACCCTTAACGGACGAGACCTGAAGGATTAGCGTTTAAAACTGGCGACTCTGAAACGCCAGTTTTAAACGCTAATCCCTCAGAAATTACAATGTATATCAAGTAATGTGTGAAAAAAAAGACACGAAAGGAACTCAATCCAGCAATCTAGCAGTTACGAAGCTAGAACGTTAACCACTAGTCGTAACGCAAGGGAATATAAGCGACGCATCAAACTTTTTTTACGATTTTCTCGAAAACGCATGAGTAGTACGCCTTATTATTTGCACATTATATTGTCCTAATGGACTACTAAAAGTATGCAAAGTTTGAAGAAAATCGGTGACCCATCACCCTGGCACACTCCTTGTGAAATTTATTTTTTTTTTCTTAAGGGGTTACATCTAATTGGCAGCCGAAAAAAGGGGTGTTTTTGTGAATTTTTTGGGTGAAAATGATAGCAGGTTTGGAACTGTTTCTTCTTCATATCTTCGACTATGTCCCGTGTGGAAAATTAGCTAGGCCGCCTCAATTATATACAGGTCCTATATAGGCATTAATTGGTTATCCACAATAAAAAGTTCCAGATTGTCACCTAGTTGGGCCCTACATAGGATTTAGCTAGGAATCCACGATAATTATTTTCTACATTATCCACGTTAACACCAAAGCAGGTCCCAGTTAGGAGTTAATTTGGCATCCCAGTTAAATGTAAGCCCGCGATCCCTCTTAAGCCCAAACTAGATCCTTCATAGGTTTTAACGTGGCATCCGATATAATTATTTTTCTGATTATCCACGTTAACACCGAAGCAGGTCCCAGTTAGGAGTTAATTTGGCATCCCAGTTAAATGTAAGCCCGCGATCCCTCTTAAGCCCAAACTAGATCCTTCATAGGTTTTAACGTGGCATCCGATATAATTATTTTTCTGATTATCCACGTTAACACCAAAGCAGGTCCCAGTTAGGAATTAATTTGGCATCCCAGTTAAATGTAAGCCCGCGATCCCTTTTAAGGTCGAACTAGATCCTTCATAGGTTTTAACGTGGCATCCGATATAATTATTTTTCTGATTATCCACGTTAACACTGTAACGTGGCCATTTGGCCACATTAACAATACGCGTTACCATGAACATATACAGTGTCCAGAGATCTCCCCGGAAGGGCTGGGACAAAAATATTAATCATATTTTTAGATTGTTATAGAGCAGGGCGAAGGAAGCACATCCCCCAATCCCCATCTTCCTTACCTCACGCATTCCTACCGCCTACCTATTACCGTGACGTTCCGGAAGAAGAAGGACCGTATACCGCCGAATCCGACGAAACTGGACAAGAACGCCACTCCCCACCAATCAGCGGACGCAACCGCTCCAGCGCCGAAGTCATCGATCAAGGTCCACCACCCAGGGCGGCAGCACTATCCACGCTCGGAATTGCCAAAGGGCCCTGGGTGGGGGAATAGAGGATCGCAACCGAGGAAGAGTCAGAGATCTCTGGACCTTAAAGCCGATCCGATCGCGTTTGTTTGGGAGGATTCTTGGTGCCATTTTTGGACGATATTGGGATTATTTCGAGAGCCCTTGGGATTCGAGGAGGAGTCCCCGTCGTTTCGCTGGGAGAGGACCGTGCCCCGAGCAGGTTGGTCAGACATCCTGAACGTCTGAGCGTCACGGACGTCGTATCTTATGTTCCCGTACCTTTTTTTTCCTACCGTCTGTAACGTGGCCATTTGGCCGCGTTATCAAGTCGCGTATTTGAACATACACGGTAGTGTCCAGAGATCTCCCCGGAAGGGCTGGGACAAAATATTAAAGATATTTTAGATTGTTACAGAGTAGGACGGAGGAAGCACAATACCCAATCCCCATTTCCCTTACCTCACGCATTCCTACCGTCTACCTATCACCGTGACGCTCCGGAGGAAGAAGGACTCCGATACCGCTGAGACCAGAAGACTGGACAAGAACGCCATCCTCAACCAATCACAAGACGCAACTCCGCCAGCCAGAAGCCATCGATCAAGATCCACCACCCAGGGCGGCAGCACTATCCACGCTAGGAATTGCGAAAGGGCCCTGGGTGGGGGGAATCGAGGACCGCCGCCGGCGAAGAAGCGAGAGATCTCTGGACCTTTGACGTGACCGTCTGGTTTTGGGTTTTATTATTACGGCTGGAGCGAATTTCTTGGTGCCCTGGGTGACCGCATCCACTCGCGTGGACCCCTTTGGTTGTGTCCGAGGAAGGAGTGTTGGGTGCTCGAGGAGGCCGAGATTTGACCGGGATCCGAGGAGGAATTGGTTCCGGTGGTCCGAATTGGTGGGAGGAGTATCGCACGACCAGGTTGGGCCAACATCTGTTGTCTGAGCGTCACGGACGTGCCTTTTTATATCTCCCGTTCCTTTTTCCCTACCGTCCTTGTCTTTTTGTAGCTTTCCCGAACGGAAGTGGCTTTCCCTCCCCCGCCTACAATTTTCGTGCTCCCTACCGTAGTTTAGTTTTCTTTTTTTTGTGAGTCCCAGACCCATTCGGTCGCGGGCCCTTCCGGCCATATCTTTTCCTTTTTTTTTGCGTATCTTTCTTTTTGGGTCTTTCTGATTTCTTTTTTTCTTCTCTCTCTTGTTACCGCCTACCGAGGCGACGTTTTTTTCTTGTTTTTGTTGTTCTTTTTAATTTAATAAATTAAATTAAAAACCAGTTACCGCGTGAGCCTCCGTTTTAGCCCTTTTCTTTTCCCTTTTTGTTTTTCCCCAGGGCACGGAGGCAGAACCCCCTTCTGGGACTCTGCTCCCGACCGCTAGCCGTGCCCCCTCGTCTACGCCGCGGGCTGACCGGATCTCCATCGTCGAGGGCCACCCCCTCGGCTGGCGCCCATCTCTCGATTTCGCATCCCTGGACTCCCCTTAAGGGACTCCAGGAAGGGAGGAGCCGATCAGGCCGAACGGAGGGACGAGCGAGGATTTGCGACGGAAAGTCCGTCACACGTCTTAGTTCCCTTTAGCTCCCACGACTTGAGAGATAGCTTTCCCTTATCGCCTACAAGTTCCGTGCTTCCTTACCGCGATTCTTTTCTTTCTTTTCTTTTGTGAGTCCCAGGCCCTTTCGGCTGCGGGCCATTTTGGAGCCACATTCTTTTGTTTCTCCGCCTACCGAGGCGACGTTTCGTTTTTGCGAAAGTTTTTCTTTTGTTTCTTTTTCTCGTTGTGGTCATCTTTTTAATTTAATAAATTAAATTAAAAACCGATTCCCGCGTGAGACTCTGTTTTTGCCCTCTTTCTTCCCTCTTGTTTTTCCCCAGGGCACGGAGGCAGAACCCCCTTCTGGGACTCTTGCTCCCGGCACCTAGCCGTGCCCCCTCGTCTTGCTTGCGGGCTGATCGGTTCCCCCATTGCTGAGGGCCACCCCCTCGGCTGGCGCCCATCTTCCGTTTTCGCACCCCTGGACTCCCCTTAAGGGACCCCAGGAAGGGAAACCGATCAGGCCGAAAGAGAGGACGAGCGAGGAGTTTGAGGCGGAAAGTCCGTCACAACACTAAAGCAGGTCCCAGTTAGGAGTTAATTTGGCATCCCAGTTAAATGTAAGCTCGCGATCCCTCTTAAGCCCAAACTAGATCCTTCATAGGTTTTAACGTGGCATCCGATATAATTATTTTTCTGATTATCCACGTTAACACCGAAGCAGGTCCCAGTTAGGAGTTAATTTGGCATCCCAGTTAAATGTAAGCTCGCGATCCCTCTTAAGCCCAAACTAGATCCTTCATAGGTTTTAACGTGGCATCCGATATAATTATTTTTCTGATTATCCACGTTAACACCGAAGCAGGTCCCAGTTAGGAGTTAATTTGGCATCCCAGTTAAATGTAAGCTCGCGATCCCTCTTAAGCCCAAACTAGATCCTTCATAGGTTTTAACGTGGCATCCGATATAATTATTTTTCTGATTATCCACGTTAACACCAAAGCAGGTCCCAGTTAGGAATTAATTTGGCATCCCAGTTAAATGTAAGCCCGCGATCCCTTTTAAGGTCGAACTAGATCCTTCATAGGTTTTAACGTGGCATCCGATATAATTATTTTTCTGATTATCCACGTTAACACTAAAGCAGGTCCCAGTTAGGAGTTAATTTGGCATCCCAGTTAAATGTAAGCTCGCGATCCCTCTTAAGCCCAAACTAGATCCTTCATAGGTTTTAACGTGGCATCCGATATAATTATTTTTCTGATTATCCACGTTAACACCAAAGGTTTTAATGTGGCATCCGTGATATTTATGTTCCAGATTCTCCACGGTAATACCAAAGTAGGTCCTAGTTAGAAATTAGATTGGCATCTTTCGTACAATTAAGGGTGTAATTTCTCCAAAGTCCAAACTAGATTCTTAACAGGAGTGAACATGGTACCCACGATTATTATTTTCTAGATCTTCCGTGTTAACGCCAAAGTAAACCCTAATTAGGAATTAGGTTGGCATTCTTGTTTTTTACCGTTATAAAGCCAAATCAAATGTTAGTAGGTTTTAAGGGGGCAATATACCTTGCCATATATAAATTTTTACTGAAGTTTGTGAATACATAACTTTTTCTTATATTCATTACTGAAAAATTTTAAGAAGTGAGACACATAAAGCAGACTGCCTGAGCTTAATGAATTTTATTTCGTTTTTTGCATAAAGATTGAAGATGCAATAAATCGTCTAAAATTTACATGAATTATTAACTACATATAAACAAGAAATAATACCAAACAGATTTTTTCAAGTCAATTTTAACACATTTGGCATTTATCTATAAAAAAGTAATGGCAATATAACTCAAAAAATTGAAAGTTATAATTTGAACATTTCATTCATATTACAAATAGGTACAGCATATAATATTTATACATGAAGCAGCGTTGATACGAGTTTTTTTTCGTCCCTTGTTTCATACCAATTAATTTTTGTTGAAATTCAAGTAAGGGACAAACACCAGTAATGCACTCACTGCAAGAAATTACCCAAGTTTCAACAAAACTAGATTTTTGAGGGTACGAGAACGCTTCGCACTTTCTTTTCCACACTTTTCCTTGCAACGAAATAGATCGTTGTTCAAAGCTATTACCAAATATTTTTTCACTTTGCATAACGTTCCCGTTTTTTAAAAGAATCATATTATCCGGCTCTTTGACTGATATTATAACAAAATTGACAATTAACTTATCGATTACTAACTGTTCATTTACAATATTGTACCTTATAAATTTTAATTCCTCAGGTAAAACCGCTCTTGTTAAAAATTCTTTTCTCGCATGTTCTCTACGACAAATTTGTGCCAGTGGACGTACATGAGTTCTTAGAGATCGCTTAATTTTTCCTAAAGTATTTTCAAACGGAAAAGAAGTGATTCTGCTCAAAGAACAATCGAAATTAATTGCATCGTCGGCTATATGTAAAAGATTGTGTACGTTCATAACTTGTGATGCAGAACCATATAGTAACGGCAAAGCCAAAACAAATTTCTCTAAATATTTTTTAGCATCTGCGTTCGAACTCACCGCTAATCGGTCGCAGCATAAAATTCGAAATGCCACATGAAGAAATAAAAATGTTGGTACACTGTGTTAGGAACAACACCTTTTAACACAAGGGGACCTCCATACAAAAGAAAAAATCGGAATTCTGTTGCTTTCCATTGACGAACGCAAAAAATTGATCTCGTTTTTCGCTGGAATTCGGATGTCAGTTGGGATCTTAAATTCAAAAGCCTTCGAGAAATTTCGATTTTATATCTGCGACCTAACCGCACTGTCAATGGACCATACATGAGCATTTCCAGAATTTTTTTCATAACTCCTAAACAAACTAAGTGCATGAAATCAAGCACAAACGCAGTTGTCATGTCAATCTCGGGAATGATATTTTCTAATGGTGATACGCCGGAATGATGTTCGGGATCATCTTGATTTCGAAACGACTGATTTGTTCGCGAATTATAATTCGTCCCTGGATAAATAACACGCGAACATTTTCCAAGTTTAACTGACTTCCCAGGTATAACACATCTCTCGCAGGCATTATATCCGCCATGGCCCTTTGTGCATTTTATAAATGATCGCGCTGGTGTATCTAAAACGAAGCATTTAAGTCTGACTGTATATTTTTTCGAATTAATCACTATTCCCTTTTGCTGCAAAAGGTTTACCTCTTCGATAAAATTGCTTAAATACTGTTCTAATTTTTTTGGTTTGCTATCGCCACAATAAATTGCAACTGGAAAAGGGGTATATAAGTCTGGATTGTAATAGACTTTGCACAAAATTGGCCAAAAACATTTTCCTCTTGATTTGGCTAATGGCAATCCATCAATATTTATAATTAGCTGAATATCTTCCACGTGAAAAGTGGTATTGATACAAGATTCAAGGCCTTGCGCAATACCAAAATAACAAAATTCGCCGTAAATTACATCGTCAAATTTCGATGAATCTTGAATTTTTTCGATTTTGTATTCAGCAGAACCTGTCTCCAAAAATGTTTTTGACGATTTTGGTAAGTCTGGCAATAGTCTCTTTCTCAAAATTCTTAACAATTTATCTAAGACAGAGTAGGTAACATTTGACTCAATTGCCCAAATTTTAAGTTCTTCGATCTCATAATGCTTTTCTCTTTTTAAAAGATCTTTCGAGTTAAAAGTTATCGCTTCTTCTACTGCCTCGTTCATTTTAACCTTCTCGACATTTGGAATTTCAAGATCATCGACTCCACCGATTTCAAGATCTTTAGCACCATCAATTCCAAGCTGATCAGCGGTATTACTTCTTGGTTCATCCAAAATGCTTGTATTTGGTTCCTCGACACGCTGTCCTTCGCCTACAAATTATCATTTTTTTACTTATGAAATTTCTATTCAACCATATTCGTTTGAATTTGAAACATATATATTTATAACAGATTCATTAACAGATATATTGAAACAGATATATGTTTCCACTCATTCCTGTATAAAATGTAGGTAAATATAATGACAAACAAACGAATATTTACTTTTTTCACCTAAACATACATTTTAATCGAAAGTAATACTTTTTATAAATTTATATTCAATGGAAAAATATAAAAGTATGAGTTTAAAATATTACCTCTGCAGGATGATCTCATACTTTGTACTGGCAATATATGCACATCTTCACGATCCTTTTCAAATTCTTTCACGAGAGCTCGATATCTGCGTTTTCGCAGACGGGCCTGTTCTTTTTTATTTGACTCCATTGCGACCCTCTTTCAAATAGCGTTGAGTTTATTTGTTATTTTTTATTAGAAGGATTTTCAATCTCAATATTGTAAACGTGTTTTCTTAATAAAGCGTTATGGATGCCATTCGTTGCATTTATCTAGCACTGGGTGACGCTAGTGTTCTCGCGAAGGCAATGTATTACGCGCATGCGCGAGGAGTGTACGGTTTCATGGTTGAACGTAAGTGAAATGACGCCATGTTTTCTCTTTGAGACATAACGACGTAGACAAGCTATCCACGTTTTCGCGAAGACTGTGCTGCAGTGCTGTTTTAAGAATCGGAGATATTCATAATTATTCAATAGGATAAAAAAGAACATCGCAACAGTAAGTAACAATGTCTCTTTATTAACTAAATATAATATTTTAGGGTATATGATATAATTAATAGTCTAGAAAAATTAATTCAATTTTCATCTGATGTAACATTTTATTTGTTTCGAAGTATCTGTTGGTTGCCTAACTGATAATTATACAAATAATAGTATAAAATAGTTTTAAAAAGAAAGTCTGTGAAGCAATACGTTGATACTCACGAGACGCATCTCTCCAAGATAGTAACGGGTCTATAAAGAAGCGTTTGGAGTATCATACGTGTTAATGTAAGGTTATGTTAACGACCTGGGTGTTCGAAGCAATCGAGATACACCGCAGTATATCTATAATTATATTAAATGATTAAAATTTTTTTGAGATCACATAAATGTAATAATTATCTGTTCTAGTGCCTCCAAAAGAAAACAAAAGTACAACTAAAAACGATTTCGTTTTGGTGGAGTTCCAAAATGATTATTCCCAAAGTGGTCTCAAACATGTGGATATTATACCCAACTCCTGGTTGAGATATGATGATGAGACAAATGAACTGGTAGTCCCGTACCTGGAATCGTTTGATTCAGCGGAGGATAACCAACTGTTAATTGATTTAGTTAAACGACAAGCAGCTGCTCCGGAAAGCTGGCCAGAATTTCCAGTTTTCTTAAGAGGTCGTGCATGTAAGTTTTCCAAAATTAAGAGGAATTTAATAAATTTTAGTTCTGAAAGTGAGCAGCTCGGAAATAGATATTTAAAATTTGAAAATAATGAAGAGCGAGCTTTACAAATATTTAGTTACTAACTGAAAAGGATTAAGACTTAATGTACAAAAAAAGAATAAAAATATTTACTTTAATTTAAACTTAACAAAATAAAACTGCTAAAAGATTCAAAACCTACAAAAAGGAGGTAGCTCCATTCTGTAATAGTTGAAATTACCTCCTGTTTCACCTTCAATTATTGAAAGGGTTCGCTCCGAATCTTTAGTTTCTTTCAACAAAGAAAATTATTTAGCAAATATTTGCAGCTGAATAAAACGATATTTCTCATATAAAATGGAATATTGGATGTTTCTCATAAAATTTTGCTTCGAAAGAAAAATTATTGTCTTGTCTGCGACAAAAGATTAAAAAATTGGATTCAAAGCAATTTTAAGTGTCACAATTTCACATTTAAAACTACTAGATTTCCTTCTCCATGTAAGTTTCAAACTTTGAATTTGGCAGCTTCACATTCTGATGCTCTTTCAAAATATGAATTCTGAATTGAAGGATTCTCTGCAAAAAAGTAGTGGGTCCAATCTGAAATAATTTAAAACCTAAAAGGAAAAGCAAATCTAGAAGTTTTAAATCATTTGTAACATACAAAAATTTTGTATGTTTGTATGTTTGAATTAAAGTACGGTAATTGTTAACTTACAATGAACAATTTCTCAAGAGGAAAGCAAAGTTGCTGAGGATACTTTGGAAGGTCAAATCATTCAGTTGTCAAAAGGTTCTGTAAATTTACTGAAAGTAGGAAATACTTTTAGATTTAATACAATCGTAATAGCTTGCAGTAAAAGGCGGAAAATTACAGAAAATCCACACAACACGTACTATCTCTAAAACATTACAGACATGTAATGAAATTTCAGAAATAACTCAGAAACCTCTGTTACACATCTTTAATGTTTCAGATACAGTATGTGCTGTGTGAGAAGTAATTATGTCCTTTTTTCGTTGTAGTGCCTACTAGGCTGACATAATAATTACGAAACAGCTTAATGTGAATATTATTTTATTTTTAGATTTTCAGTTGCTATATGCTGCAGTAACAAAGTTGGGTATTCGATTCTCCGCTGTGGAGGAGAAAATTGAATTATATAATGCGTCCGTTGAACGGGCAATAAATATAAAACCAGCTGATGTAGTCACCAGTGCTAAATTTTTTCAAAAATATCATTTTGAAATTTTGCAAAACAAAAACGATTTCGAGATGTTTGACGAACGTCTGAAAAATGATGATGATTTTGCAAAAGATTTTGTAAGTTTATTCTATTTACTGAATGATTTTTACTATTTTTTTACGATTTTTTCTATTTATCACATGATTTCCCAAGATATATGTATTTGATTCAAGACTTTCATGTCACAGGATGCTGCAATGAAATCTTTAATTGGAACAGATGCGAAAAATACGATCTCGTCAATATTGAAAAAATTTTTTCACAGAAGCTTCGCAATCACTTGTACTGCGGTTAGACAGGCAAGAGTAAAAAAGTCTATACTACTAAATAAAGACGGCAAAGTATCTGCGGAAAATTCACAAACCGAGAATGTAGTACTTAAAGATACTACATTTTATAAACTTCTTTTTGGTATATTTTTATAATTCATTTTACCAATTTAGATTGTAGAAATTTTCAAAAAATTTTACTAAATTATTTTCGTGACACATTTCAGACTTCGTTTGTCGTACTTTCAAGAGAGATAATGAAACTATATCCGAAACGTTGTATTATAAAATGCTTTCATCGTGTCTCACAAATGCAAAGGATTGGGACGGATATCGAAAATACCGAAATATTCATACGACCAGTTGAAAAAAAAATATGCGGGGTATTAATTCAGAAACTTTTCTATTAGTTTAAGAAACTTTTATCTTATTCAATGAAGTAATATTTTAAGTACTAAATAAGTGGAAACTATTTTAAAGAAATCGATGGGACTAAATTTTGTTGCTTAAGGAAATATTCCAGTGTAAAGAGCACTTTTTTTACGCCATTTTTCGAATTTTTATTTAGAATTAATGAATTTTAGTACAAAAGAATTTTTACAGGTGTATTTATTTATATTTTAATATAATTCATGAATTTTTTTAAAGAGCAATTTTGCTAGGTAGCGGCTGTGGAGCCCTCGATCCAAAGACTTTGTAAAAAAAAGTTATCTTGGAGTTTGATGGATTGTGCCATTTCTCGTTATCTCAAACAAAAAACTAAAATGAGCCTCAATCAGTATGTGTATGATTATGACTTGAACCACGGAAAAAGTGAAAGAATGAAATTTGTAAAATTGGCGACACTTTGAAGTAAAGTTTGTGATCTGATGACATCAAACACTAAAAAAACCTTTTTTTACAAGCCTTTTAGGTCGGGGGCTCCTCAGCTGCTGTCTACCAAAGTTTCTCTTTAAAAAAATTCATGAATCACGTTAAAATATAATAAATGCACCTATAAAAAGTCTTTGGCAGAAACTGTCATTGATTTTTCAAAAAATTCGAAAAACGTGTAAAAAGGCACTCTGTGCACTAGAATACCTCCTGAAAGTTTAAAACTTTCTACATGTAAAAGTTACATTAGTCATTGTTTGTAATATTTTCAATAATTTTGTCAATAAGCTTCTATTACAAACTGTACAATTAAAACACATTACCTT
Source organism: Gasteruption jaculator (assembly GCA_949825005.1). Classification (NCBI taxonomy): domain Eukaryota; kingdom Metazoa; phylum Arthropoda; class Insecta; order Hymenoptera; family Gasteruptiidae; genus Gasteruption; species Gasteruption jaculator. The sequence continues at coordinate 3,282,636 of OX463762.1, read as the reverse complement.
TTGAGAAGAAGTAAGATAGTAATAAACTTGTTTTCTTTATTTCAGCCATTTGTTTTAAAATTATTTCTCAAATATATCGCAAGTTAAGGGGACTTCCTAGTGTGATCGTATAAAAAAAATAAGGCGAAATTCGGGAATTTCTTTTTAAAAAAACTATACGGTGTGTCAAATAGAAACTTTAAACATTTAATGATACATTTTTGACCAGTATTTTAAATTTTTAATATTCATAAATATTACATATATTGGAGGTCGTAAAAATTTCACATAAAAATTAACAGTGTTGTCAAAAAATGTATCATTAAATATTTAAAGTTTCTATTTCATACTCTGCATAGTTTTTTCTGAAAAAATTCTCGAATTTCGCCTTATTTTTATACGATCACACTAGGAAGCACCCTTAAGGAAACCTAGATAGATCCTAGACAGGCCGCCAAATAGTAGTGAGCAATGACTACTATATTGGTGCAAGTTAGGTAGCCTGCATTAGTCCTATGCAGCCAGCCAAATTAATGCCGAATTCAATCCTATATTGCAGAAAATTAGGCGGCCTACATCGATCCAAGTTAGGTTAGCCTATATAGGCCGTTATTAAATAAAAGTAACATTTCTATATAGGACCTATGTAGGTAGCCAAATTAGGTCCAAATGTCGGTGTCCTATAAGAGATAAACTTAGGCGGCCAATGTAGGTCCAAGTTTAGTTAGGCTATCTAGGGCCTTATTAAAAAGGTGGGACATTTCTAATTAGGACCTACGTAGGTAGCCAAGTTAGAACCTAATGTCCGTGTCCTATGTTGTACCAACTTACATGTCCTATATCGATCCAAATTTGGTCGGCCTATGTGGGTCCTGATTAAAAAAGTGGGACATTTCTAAGTAGGGCCTACACAGGGAGCCATTCTGGATCCAAATTATTATTTAAAAAAATTAATCTGGCCCTAGTTAGCGCCCGAACAAATTTCCACACGGGGTTTCATAATTTTTTTATTAACACTAAACCTACGATGGAGCGGTTAAATGACCTTTTTCACATGTATTTTAAATGGCTTTGTGACGTCACGGTAGGTTTAGTGTTAAAAAAAATTCAGAAATGTAGGCGAAACAATGCATTTCCCGGACCGCTAGGTCTTCTGGGGTGACCACTGTATCTTCCAACTCGCTTGTCTAAAATAAAAAAATCAAATAGATTATGTTTCTGCATTGTATTATCTAGTACTTAATCGAAGGATTTGAGAAAATATTAATTTTTGAAAAAATGGTCGACGAAAATAAAGTGATTTTTTCATTAAAATTTGGACTTTCACGTTCAATTGTTGACCATTTTTTCAAAAATTAACATTTTCTCAAATCCTTTGATTAAGTACTAAATAATACGAAGCAATAACATAATCTATTTGATTTTTTGATTTTAGACGAGTGAGGTGGAAGATACAGTGGTCACCGCAGAAGATCTGTTTTTGAACAGCGATCCGGGAAATGCATTGTACTTCTACGTTTGTGAATTTTTTTCAATAAAAAAATTATGAAACATAGTCGAAGATATACCCCACGTAAAAAAATTTTATAAAGTTTTATAAAAAATTTATAAAGTCAATTTGATAAAAAATTGGTTTTATAAAATTCTTATAAAAAGTTTATAAAACAAAAATTTTATGATATTTTTATAAAAATTTTATGAAAGGAAAATATTACCTATAATTTTATCAGAAATTTTATAAAACAAAAATTTTATAAAACGAAAATTTTATATAATTTTATGAAAATTTTATAAAAATTTTATAAAAATTTTATAAAAATTTTATAAAAATTTTATAAAAATTATATAAAAATTTTATAAAAAAAGTTTTATAATAATTTGAACATACATAAACAATGCAAATCAACTATTTTGTACTTATTTATCTATCTATTTTTATTATAATAAGTCGACAAGTGGTTGAAAAACTCTTCTTAAACAATTTTTTTATTTCACATTTATAAACAATCATTGAACAATTAAAATAGTTACAGTTTCTTTTTTAGTTTTATATTCTCTGATCATTTTTTACTTTTCCAGATCATTATCTTTTTTCGAAATTTCTTGGTGCAATGCATAAGTAATTTTTTACTCTCATTACTTTACCTTGAATATTTTCAATGGTAATTACATGCGTGCAATACGTTATGCGATATGGTATAATATATGAAGCAAAATTGATTCTATTAATCCGGAGAACAATTTCTTTGTTATTATATACAGAATGTTTCAGTTCCCGTACAATTGCATACGGCTTATCATTTATTACTGCAAAAAATAGAATTGATCCAAATTGATTATTATTCCAATATATGTAATGATTTTCCCTAGTTTTTTGTCTCTTATATATTTCCGACGTAAATACAACATTACATATTTTGATTCTTGAATACATTTGAATACTATTTATATTTAAACCATTTAATAAACAAAATTCTTCTATAGTTTTTGCTTGATCTTTATAAGGGATTTCATTTAACATTACTCCAAGAAATTTGATATTAAAAGTGTTATCGGTTATGTCTGGAATGTATTTACACTTAAGAATTCTATAAGCGGACATTATTTTTAATGTGTTTGCGATTTCAATATCTATTTTATTTGAACCGTGAGTAATTTTTTTTATGAAACCATTTCCATCCTCAAAAGGGAACGCTGACCAGGCCCATAAGGGTCCCCACAGCCTAACGCTATTAGCCATGTGCACCAATTGATATATATTAAACGAACAATTTTGCACTCCGTACAAGTTTTCAAAATCACTAACAAATAAATGAAAAAGTTTCTCAGCTAAATCGATTTCTTCGTTTTGAATTTTAGTTTTTAAAAGTAATCTGGTTCCATATACAAGTAATAAGAAATGTTAATAAAATTTTTCCGGAAATCTCCCATTTAATAAAATGGGGGAGTACAGTAATATAAAATCGTGAATTTCAGATGCTTTTCAGTACAACATATCTTTTATAGATCTCGGTTTTCTAACAATAAAATCGGGAGGAAATATTTGTTTCAAATCATTATCTATTTCTTTTTGAATCCTTTTTTTAATGTAGAATTGTTGATCTTTATTTTTTGAATCGAACCATAATGAAAAAATTGACCGAGATCCAAGCAATATCGCATGCATATAGTTTGGGACAAATGATTTAGCCATATCAAAATGCGGAATTAGAGCTGCTATAGAGGGTCCTTTTACTCCTTTTACATGTTCAAGATTTTCAGTTAGTGCTTTTAAAGCTTGTAAAATCATAGTTTCGTGTGTTCTTTCGGGTGAGTTTAAATAAGGATAAACACGATTATGTCCTAAGCCAGTAAAACATGTTACCCCAGGATGTTCACAAAATGTACAGCCGTACTCTCCATTGTATTGATGCACATTTTGCGTTGCTGCTCTTGCTGGAGCATCTAGAGTTGCAATTGGAGCTATAACGTGACTTCTTCTAATAATATTATTACTTTTGTCAAACCATGCCATACCTTCTACATTTAATTCATTCAATGTTTCTACAAAGGGTCTTAAAAATGACATCATATTTGGTTTTTCTTTTCTACTATAATATATCGAATTAACATACTGAAATCTTTTTCTATAATTTGGATGTACATTCACAATTTGCACTTGTACAAGCCACACGTTATCCTTAGAACTTTTGGATATAGGCAATCCATACACATTCCATAATAAACACAAATCGTAGTCATTATTCATTACGTTAACTTTTAATTTTCGATATAATGAACCTGAAGTTATATCGCTTATGTAGTCTGAATCTTCACGTTCTTGTGTTTTATATTGATCAATTAGAGTTTTCAGATTTTGGCTCTCAAACGCATTTTGCAGTAAAGACTTCAAATTATATTCGATAAATATTCCTTTAAGTTCGTTACCATTACATGCTTCGCATGTATTTGGTGGTCTTTCTTCCCACCGTCCAAGAAGATTTGAACATGTTTCACACATACGGTACTTTTGTACATCTTGGTAATTATGAAGCATTATTTTTTCTAAAATTTTCATCAGATGATGTTTTGATTTTGGTAAATTATTTGGTTGCGGCATAAATTTATTCAATAATTTCAGGAGCTTTTCTAAAGAAACTTTAGTCGTGCTATTTTCAATATAAAAATCAAGAACGTTAAGTACAGCTTCACCTACAGTTATTTCTGTGAATTCGTGCATTTTTTTATCTAACAGTTCATTTAGGCTGTCATCACTATTGCTTTCTTCTTCTAAATCTGGTACTGATCTTATTGAAAAATTAGAGCATGAACTGCTTGCATCGCTCATTTCCTCAGTCTCAGGAATTGCAGTATCCTAAAGTCAATTAATATTTATACTTTAATAATGTTATCAGTTTTGATACTTGTGCATTATATTGGGATGGAACTGAGATTGAGACGGATTGAGATGTAAGTTATATAAAAAGTCACAGCTATTCTTTTGTCGATGTAACGGAATTAACGGTAAATGTCATTTACATAAAGTTCAAATAACTAGGAATGTGTAATTTTGAAATGTTTAGGTATTGCTTAAGAAGGGCTCACAGAGGAACCGAAACGTCGAAAATTTCATGTAAAGTAAAATAATTGGTCCAAATAATTAAGATCGTTTTAAATATTAAACAACCAATTATGTTATTAAAAGATAATAAGAATATCTTAAAATTGACATCGATGTAATTTTATCTAAATAATCACCTCGAATGAAGTAACATCATTCTCGATGTGATTCACATCATCGGGCCCGCTTATGATATTTTCTTCTCTCAATTCCTTAAGAGCTTGCCACCGTCGAAAAGTCGTAACGGGAACTTCGGGTAACTATTAATTCGCGAGAAAAATTATGTGTATGAATGTAAATCAAGTTTAAATATATTTACGAAATTCCTATAGTATTAACTAACCTGGTATTCACTTGTAGAATATTTTTTATATTTTTTCATGTTTTCTTCAAATTATCAAACCTTTTTCAATTGTCGATTCGAAGTGACACACCATTTGTAGTTGTAAGAAAAACGCAGTAATATTCACTCTTATTGAATTCAATTGTCTTCATCAATAGTATGAATATTACTGCGTTCTTGTTAGAACTTCTCACATTTCTCGAAAACTTTTAAGTTACAAAAATGACAGAAATACAATATCTTGTTGAATGTCAAGATAGCTCATATTGTGTAATTTACAAGCACTCGATCATATATAAAGAAGACGCAAGTACTTTTCAGGAAGGTGATAGTGTTACATTTCTGTGGCCGGAAGACTGTCCGTCTGGAAAAGAGTATTGCGGTTGCATACTTAAAGAATCCAGTTAAGTATACATATATTACAATGATTACAATAAGGAGACTTTGTCGGAAGAACTTCTCGATTCTTTTTGAAGCTTTTGAATCTAATTGCACGTCTCACACAACCCTAGACGCTAAATTAACCCATGCTAAATTATTTCATCATTTCATAGCCGATGAGGAGATTTTACTCGATCTAATGAGAGATCTTGTTACAAAGAAGAAGGGGCAAAAAAGAAAATTTGCGAATAAAAACAACGATGTCAATGAATGTGACAATTTGCAGGTAAAATTTCATACTTTTATTTTCATTGAGAAAATTTATTCTTTATATTTAAAATACTTCAAAATTTTTCACATTGCTTTTATAATTCTCGAATTGCTGTAGACCTTCTTTCACATTGATAACATTGCGACTGATCTTTTTCTCACATTGCCTTCAAAACTTCGAAACGTTTCTTTCACATTAATCACATTGATACTGATGTGTGATTTCTTAAAGTAATGTAGGCAATGTGAGAAAAAGATCAGTAGCAGTACGATCAATCTGAAAAAGGGTTTCGGAGTTTTGAAAGCAATGAAACTACGAAAATTTCGATTCGGGATCAAAGTCAACTTTACCGTATAAAATTGCATTGATTTCGCCTTGATCACATTGCCGTTTGGTAAGGTAAGCAATGTAGAATAACTACGAAAATTTCGACTTGGTTTTTTGTTTCTGTCTCTATTTTTCTTTGCAGATTGATGAAACTAAACGGAAGAAACAAAAAAACAATTTTATGGAATTACAAATTATGAAGGAAATTCAGCAGAGAGAACAAAAAATTAAAGAGATCTCAAAAACAAAAATGTGTGGTAATGAAATTATCGATGCTATGCAAAATATCCAAAAAGGGATCGATTCTGCAATAAATCAATTATTAACAATGCAGGATCATTTACAATTCTTAAAAAAAGTTAGTTGATATGGTAGACATATGGTATATATATATATATACAGGGTGTGCGACATTCGATGTCGAAGCCGAAAGGTGGTGGTAGAGGGTGAAAATTGGAGACGAAAAGTCAAATACCATTTTTCGAAATTCGGAATAATTACCGAGTTATTAAGTAATACTTCTGGCCAATCAGAATGCCCCTTTAGATTCTTGTGTGCATGACAGAAGTTTAAACTCGAACCTACTCGTAGTCGGTAACAAAGCAGTAGTAGTAAGAAAAACAAAAGAAGTAAAACGGTGACACCAACACATTGAAGATCTTGCTTCTGTGTTACCACTAACTCACTATTACGATTATGATATGATTCGTCGGAAAAAAATATGTACAGGGTGTAATAGGGGTAGTAATAACGTAAGAAATTAAAGGACGAAAATCAAACTTTCAAATTCTTAATTGTGTTATTAATTCTACTATTTCCACGACCAATACTGCTACCATTATTACCATTTTATTAGTATTATTATTGTTGTTGTTGTTGTTATTATTATTAAACCTTTTAGTGCCGAGCTCCAAACGCGTGCCTATGCGAGAATAACCGGACGAATTTAACGATTTTACTAAAAAGGAAGGGTTTCCAACCCGACTTCACCGATTTCAATAAATTCTGATATACTCGAAAAAAATAAGAGACACATATTTTTTTATGTGCCGGCACCCATTTTAAAGGAGTGAAAACCACCCCTAAATTTTTATCCGAAAATTATTATTTTATTTTATTCCGGCTTCTAATTAATATTTCTTAATGCAACAAAGTGGAAAATATTTGTTATAATAAATCGAAGCTATTAGGTGTGTTTAAGACCCAAAGGGTTGCGACCCTCATTTTATATTTGAAGAAAACTAGATTTTTCGTTTCTTTTCTTCATAAAAACCAGGGTATGAACTCAAAGAAATAAAGAAAAGCATTTCCGTTTACTCTATCGAATATTTCAGTTCCCGTGTTTCAGGATTTTTTAAGCAACCACCCCCAAATACCGTAAACTACCCGTTAAAGTAATACACCGCATGTAAATGATAAGAAAAATTTTTTTTTGGAGATTTATTACACGTGGAAACAGAATGTAATTGATATAAGAAACAATGATGTTATACATTTTTTGCAATATAGTAACATAAAAGGGGTGCTAAAAGTCAATCTCAGAAATGAATTATTCAATATAACTCGATATTTATTAATATTTTTTAATGGAACTGATTAAAAATAATAATTCTTTAAAAGAAGATTTATCCCTTTTTTTATAATTAAGTTACAGTATCTTATTCTTCAAAGTGTTAACAATAATGATTATCTTCAAGAAAGTGCTTAAAACATAAAGACTTCTTACACCAACCACATCGTATAATAGCAATATTGTTACATCCTTCTATTTCGCACTGTACATTGCAAGAATCTCCAAAAGAAAACACAACACGATTTTCAAATTTATCTGGATTTCATTAATGTTATCACTTTTGTACCAGGAATATTTAAACATATTCTTATATCTCGGCGAAGAAAGCTGATTATGAACTGAAGATTGCAATTTTATGATGTTATTTCTTAAATGTAAAGGGTACTCTCCATTAAAATAGGCAAAATGCCCCCCACCTCGAATTCTTTGACGGCAGGATTGGATGGGTTCTTCGGGCCAAAAGAATAAGATCGGCACGGTCGGCCGGTCCGATCGACCCCCACCCCCGCGGAGGTGGCCAAAAAACGATTTTTTCGGGGTTTATTTTTTTTAAACCACCTGGTAGATAAAAAATTCAGAAAGAATTCAGAAGTATAGCTAGTAATAAGGGTTTTTAGGGAAATTTTTTCAACCACCCACACCATCACCCGCCCTACAAAAAATAAATAAAACTAAAAATCGAAAAACAACCCCGAAAGTGCCCAGGCAACTGAACTTTTATTTAAGGAATATTGTAGTCCGTCATGAATTCTACCCCTCATTATTTTTTTCCGATTTTTCCGAGCGTGGCTTCACCTCCAAAACTCAATTTTTCGCTTTTTTTCGCCATATTCCATGGTTTTTCCGACTTTTATGCAGTCGAGAAAAGTTTTCAAGGTCAAATGCACCCCAGAATTGGGTTCTACCGAAAATTTTACATAAGTATGGACATTAGAACAATCACGATTTGCCCATTTTTCCGCGTTTTTCCAGCTAAGAATTGTTTTTAACCCAAAAATGCCATTTTTCGACATTTTTCAACAATTTTTCGACTGTTACATTAATAGAAAGCACTTTCAAAGTCATTAGACCCCGGACTCGGATTCTGCGGAAAATTTTACATAAATATCAACATCTAACCAATCATGATTCTCAGCGTTTTTTCAAGTTTTTCCAGCTCAAAAACCGCTTTTGTCCAAAAAAAGTCTTATTTCGGCGGTGTTTCAAGATTACCTCGATCCGAAATGCAGTTTTTATTAATGCATTTAATCTTCATGGCTATCTTCGTTGATGACAGCATTACAATTATTTATATCAAACAGTTTTGTTAAAAATTCTGCTGGTCTGAAGAGTTTAGATAAATATCGGCCGTAGGATAAGTGGCTTGGGTTTGGCCAATAATTGATGATTGTTGCGAGTTTATTCTTTCAAGCTGTCCTTGTTTGTGATACATGTACAGGAAGGTGATGTCCAATGTAAATAATGCTTTTCGGCACTCAGGCCACCCGAGTCTGAAAAATTATGCAAACAAGCACAGCTTGAAAGAATAAGCTCACAACAATTATCAACTATTGATCAAATCCAATCCACTTATCCCACGGCAGCTATTTGTCTAAGCTCTTCAGACCAACAGAATTTTTAACAAAAATGTTTGATATAAATAATTATAATGCTGTCTTCGACGAAGATAGCGATGGAAATTGAAACTAAAGGTATAATTAAACTATAAATAAAAAAAATTTACAATAAAAATTGCATTTTAGACCGAGGTAATCTTGAAACACAGCCGAAATAAGACTTTCTTTCGGGCAAAACGGTTTTTGAGCTGGAAAAACGCGGAAAAATGGGCAAACCACGATTGTTCAGATGTCCATACTTATGTAAAATTTTCGGTAAATTCCGATTCTGGGGTGCGTTTGACCTTGAAAATTTTTGCGCGCAGCATAAAAGCCGGAAAATCCATGAAATTTGGCGAAAAATCGATTTTTGGAAGTGAAGCCACGTTCGGAAAATCGGAAGAAAATACTGGGGTGTAGAGTTCATCACGAGCTACAATATTTCGTGAAAAAAAGTTCAGCTGCCTGGACACTTTCGGGGTTGTTTTTCGGGCACTTTCGTTGTTTTTAGTTTTATTTCTTTTTTTATGGCGGGTGATGGTGTGGGTGATGGACAAAGTTTCCCTAAAAACCCTTATTACTAGTTATACTTCTGAATTCTTTCTGCATTTTTTATCCACCAGGTGGTTTAAAAAAAATAAACCCCGAAAAAATCGTTTTTCGGCTACCCCCGCGGGGTAGGGGTCGATTCGACCGGCCGACCATGCCGATCCTATTCTTTCGACCCAAAGAACAAACAAATTTTTTATCATTTACATGCGGAGTATCAGTTTAAGGAGTAGTATACGATATTTGGGGGTGGTTGCTTAAAAAATCATGAAACACAACAACTGAAATATTCGATAGAGTAAACGGAAATGCTTTTTTTCTTTCTTTGAGTTCATACCCTGGTTTTTGTGAAGAAAAGAAACGAAAAATCTAGTTTTCTTCAAATATAAAATGAGGGTCGCAACCCTTTGGGTCATAAACACACCTAATATCTTCTTCTTCTTATGACAAATATTTTCCACTTTGTGTCATTAAGAAATATTAATTAGAAGCCGAGATATAATAAAACAATAATTTTCGGATAAAACTTTAGGGGTAGTTTTCACCCCTTTAGAGTGGATGTCGACACATAAAAATAATACGTGTCTCTAATTTTTTCGAGTACTACAACACATTAGAAAATTATTGAAATCGGTAAGGTCGGGCTAGGAACCCTTCCTTGTAAGGTTTGGGGAAAAAAGCTCATTAAAACCAAACTAACAATGATATTTATAAAATTCAAAATGAAGCGTATTGTGGAGAAAAGGGAGAATAACGTAATGCCAATTTTATTTCAATAGTTAATTTTGGGATCAAAATCACGATATATCGTCGCGGATGTGATGGTGCCTTATTCTTCGCATTGCGAAAAAACTTGATCAATAATACTAATAATAATGGTAATAATGGTAGCAGTATTGGTCGTGGAAATAGTAGAATTAATAACACGATTAAGAATTTGAAAGTTTGATTTTCGTCATTTAATTTCTTATGTTATTACTACTGCTATTACACCCTATACATACTCTAGGCGCCAAAATTAAGGGATAGAAAAAAATCCTAAATTTTTAAGTGGTTTTTAAAGTCCTGTAACTTAACCCATTCGAGACCGACTCCGCACCGTGTGTGCAATTAATTTCCGAGGCTATAAGACCGGTTGCACACCGTGTGTGCAAAAATAGAAAGGAAAACATCCCCTCCTGGGGACCGTGTTCGAAAACAGTCGCCATCTCGAATGGGTTAAGGAACAATAGTGGAAGAGCAATTTAAAAAAAAAAGCAAATTTAAGATCCAGGTTCCTAGTTTTGAGATCTTGAACTCAAAATGTTTTAACATCAACAGTTTTTAATTAATCGTAAGAAAACTATCGGGAAAAAATGTCCAAATTTTCGCTTGTTTTTCAAAAGGTCCATGGGCTTCAATAAATTTTTTTCACTGATTTCATCATAAAGCTCTTTCACATAATTTAATACTCTTTAATTTGAGAGATCGGAATGCTTTGTACGATGATTTTTCGTTGCGTTATCGTCGATCAAAGCAAAAAAATCAGTTTTAACTTTGGCAATTGTGTAAAAAATTTGTAAATTAAAATTAATTTTAACAAATGTTACTTCTTACAATAGTTATCATTTTTTGATTAAAAAAAGAAAAATGTTAATTATTGTAAGAAGCCACATTTTTTTTAAATTATTTTTTAATTTAATAATTTGTTACCGAGTACATAATTACCAAAGTTAAAACTGATTTTTTTGCTTTGAGAACTCATGTCAGCCAAAAATCAGCGTACAAGATTTTCCGACCGCTCAAATTAAAGAGAATTAAATTATCAGAAAGAGCTTTGTGATGAAATCAGTGGAAAAAATTTATTGAAGTCCATGACTCTTCGAAAAACAAGAGTAAATTCGGAATTTTTTTCCCGTTTGTTTTATTATGATTACTCAAAAACTGTTGATGGCAAAACATTTTGAGTGCAAGATCTGAAGTCTAGAAACTTGGAGCATCAATTTGCTTTTTTTTAATTGCTTTCCCATTGTTATTCTTTAAGTTACAGCACTTTGAAAATCACCTACTTTAGATTGTTTTCCATCCCTTAATTTTTGCGCCCAGTGTATGTACAGGGCGTAATAGTAGTAGTAATAACATAAGAAAATAAATGACGAAAATCAACTTTCAAATTCTTAATTATTGTGTTATTAAATCTACTATTCCCACGACCAATACTGCTATCATTATTATCTTTATTATTATTATTATTATTATTATTATTATTATTATTATTATTATTATTATTATTATTATTATTATTGTGGTTGTTGTTATTGATGTAGTGGTAGTAATATTAATAACAACAATAATAATAAAAATAATAGTGATAATAATGATAACAGCATTGGTCGTGGAAGTTGTGGAATTAATAACACAATTAAGAATTTGAAAGTTGATTTTTGTCATTAAATTTTTTTATGTTATTACTACTACTATTACACCCTGTGCATACTTTGTTTCCGACGATATCATATCACGGTCGTAGTAGTGTGTTAGTGGTAACATCAGAAGAGAGATCTTTAATGTGTTGGTGTCACCGTCTTACTTCTTTTGTTATTATTACTACTACTGCTTTGTTACCGATTACGAGTAGGTTCGAGTCTAAACTTCTGTCATGCACACCAGAATCTAAAGGGGCATTCTGATTGGTCAGAAGTATTACTTAATAACTCGGTAATTATTCCGAATTTCGAAAAATGGTACTTGACTTTTCCTCTCCAATTTTCACCCTTTACCACCACCTTTCGGCTTCGACATCGAATGTCGCACACCCTGTATATATACAGGGTGTCCCAAAACTCATAATCGACCTTTCAAGGGGTGAAAGAAAATCAAATTCTGAGACGGAAGTTCCTTTGTCACTTTTCTGTCCGATCAATATTTACTGAATTATTAATAACTAAAGTCATCGAATCCCGTGAGCCGGTACAAGCGACAGCATTACCGGCTCCAGCAGCGCAGCAACTCTATACTTAATACCCTAATCTTGTTATTAACTTTGTTATTCATTTTATTTCATTATTGTCCTTTTTCATCACTTATGAGTATGAAAAAGAAGCGCGAAAAACATATTGAAAACATAAAGACTGGTGAAATGGCAGAGAATTTTTCACTGTTCAATAATGAAAAGTAGGCTTGTTAAATATCCCTGCTCGCGTGAGCCCTTTCGTTGTCCACAAGAAATTAGTCAAGAAGTGGGCATCTTGATTATGTAATTTCAAAAACTCTGAAGAATCTTGCTTCTTGAGTGGAGATTCTGAACGGCAATGAAATGGTATGAATGGAGGCGCTGCTGCCTGCTTCGCCCACTGTCGATTTCGAAATGCTGGTCACCCTTGCAATCATTTGATCGCTCGTTTTTGGATCTTCCCCACTCAAAGTAGAATATTTTCTTCATTTTTTAGATTTTTAATACCTCCAAACCTTCCTCCAGCACCTTAATGTTTCAAGTAAATTTATTTCGCATTGCATTATTTAATCGCCTGAACGTTGATGGATTCGTATAGTGACAATTTGAATAGCGTTTTGCACAAGGCCGCGAAGCCACTTCTGTGTTATACAACACTCCCATGAAATGAAGTGCACGTCTTCACATTTTTTCGCAGTCAAATCCATTGCATTCAAAATAAAACTAAACACGCGTTGCCATGGAAAAACAAAGACACATTGGTACATTTCATAATAAATAATGTAGTTTGTCATTCTGCAACACAAACTAAACGTGCCATATTAAGTGCAATGGGTTTAACTGCGGCAGAGTATGCTGACATGCATCTCATTTACGGGGAGTGTCGGTGTAACGCAGAAGAGGCTGCACGGGTCTATGCGGAACGTTATCCAAATCGTCACCATCCGTACCCACCAGCGTTTAGACGATTAGATAATCGAATGCGAACGGAGAATTGCTTAAAACCTAAAGGTGCTGGAGGAAGGTATCGAGATGTCAGAAACCCTAGAAACGAAGAAAATATTTTAAATCGAGTAGAGGAAGAACCAACAACGAGCTGTCGAAAGATCGCGAGAGCGACCGGAGTTTCGAAATCAACAGTGAATCGGGTGCTTCGATCAAACCATTTTCATCCATACCATTTCACTGCCGTTCAGAATCTCCACCCAGGGGACAGAGAATTGCGAATGCAATTCTGTCGAGAGTTCCTGGAAGTGCATAATCAAGATGAAAACTTCTTAACTAATCTTTTGTGGACAGACGAAAGTTTGTTTACGCGAGAAGGGTGTTTTAACAAGCATAATTTTCATTACTATGCAGAGGAAAATAATTTCATGACAAGACCAAGAAGTTATCAGCATCGATGGAAACTGAACGTATGGGGCGGGATTGTCGGTGATCACGTCATGATTCATCTGTTGCCGAACGTGCTGAATGTAAGTATTTATACGCGTACATAATCGCACATCTTGAGACCTGTACAATTAATTTTCACGTTTGGTTTTTTAGGGTGAACTATACGCGACGTTTCTTGAAGAAGTATTGCCGGAACTACTGGACGATATTCCACTAATGGCAAGACCTCGTTGGTTCCAACAAGATGGCGCACCTCCGCACAACAACCGTCGTGTCCAGGCATACCTAAATGCAAAATTTGAAAGACAATGGTTCGGTGTTTATAGCCCAAGGCGGCGGCCGCCACGGTATGTATACGATATTGCGCAGTTTATAATTGTAATTTATATTTCTATAATTATAATTAATAATGTATAATAGTGAATAATAATTTATAATTATAATTAATAATTAAACTAATTTAAAAAAAAACTAATCTTCTTTTATCAGATCTCCTGATTTGACGCCGATGGATTTCTTTCTTTGGGGTTTCCTCAAGGAAAAGATCTACGCGGTAGAGCCAAGGAGTGAGATGGAGTTAATCGCGAAACTTCATGCTGCCGTAGCCACCGTGGATGGTGCCATGTTAAAAGAGATCCGGAGAGAAACTATCCGTAGAATTTATACATGTCTGGATGCTGAGGGTGGTCATTTTGAGCCAGCCCTATAAAGGAAATTCCTGACACATCTTTTGCTGAGTGTTTCAAGAATTTTCCTTTACATGGTAATGTAAATAATGCTTATTAACACATTGCGTACGGGCCACGAGATATCTCGTTTTTGGCAAATTGAACGTTGCGGCCGGGTCACGAGATATCTCGTTTTCATGTTTTTTTTTATTCAATCGCAACCAGCAGCGGCAAATTTTTTGTTACGTTACCAGGATAACGAAACCTCTCCCATTCTTAAGACAAATGATTAGTGAATTTCGACATTCCGAGCATATGAAATGATCAGTCATTATAGCTAGTACATCAGTAAATCTGTGCTGATCATCGTACGTACCATATCTTATAAATGTGCGGGCTTTGAGCGCGTGTCGAACGCGCAGAGCGCCGTACGCAATGTGTTAAACGACCTTACTCGCGTGGATAGACAGACTTTGTCCACAAGACATTGCTTAAGAAGTTTTCATCTTGATTATACAATTTCAGGAATTCTCGACAGAATTGGATGTGCAAATTTTTGTCTTCTGGATAGAGATTCTGAACGACAGTGAAATGATATGAATGGAAATGGATTGATCGAAGCACCTGATTTGCTGGCGATTTAGAAATTCCGGTCACTCTTGTGATCTTTCGACAGCTGGTTGTTGCTATTTCCTCTACTTAAATTAGAATATTTTCTTCGTTTTCTGGATTTTTCTTATCTCCAAAACTTCCTTCAGCGCCTTTAGGTTTTAAGTAAATAAATATGTATATTAAATACGAATCAAAAGTAAAGAAATTTTATATTTTCTATTATTTGCCTTTTGATAGTTATTTTCAATCACTTTTTATTCCATATCACATGTAGGGAAAAATAACATGGCCATTACTGGGCCAGTATTGGTGGCCGTGCTCTCATTAATGGTTTATTAACGGCGACCACGACTGCGCCAGTACTGAAAAGTTCTTGGATGGATTATAACTTTGGCCCTTTAATGGTGATATGTATTGGGCCAAGAGCGGTAGTCATTAATGGCCCATCAATGTAGCCAATGATATACTATTACACATTTTTCAATGTTGGTTCAGCAATGGCAGTCAGATGCGGCCAATACAGGCATCCGCTTAATTGTTCGCCGATTGTTAAGACGCTTTTATTGAAAAAAAAACTGCAATTATTTATCAAAGTTATGAATAACTATGTTAAAACTTATTACAATATTAAAAGCTTATAATATTTAACATTTAAGTTTTTTCGGTGCTGATCTAATAATTCGCCCTCCGTCTCGATCATTTGCTTCGGAGACTTTTCCCACTTTTCCAGGTAAATTTTTCAATTCTTCTGACGCTTGGAAATTCTCAACAAATACATTTGTTACATATGAATGAAAAATAATTAATCAATTAATTATTGAATTATGAATAATTTCGAAAAGATACGAATTTCCTTTTCCGGTACCACGTATTTTGATAAAAATGCATAAGTAATTTTAAATTGTAATAAAAAATAATATTTTAAATAACTAGGATTGAAATCAAACATGCAAGTGTTTAATTCAATAGGTCATCCTTCCGATAATATTTTACTTTTTCATTTAGTACATATAATAAAGGAAATTTCATTTTTTAGGAGTAATTATTACAAATATTCAATAGGAAGAATATAAAAATCTAGTGTTCAATTGGGATGAAGTAGAATAAATTAATAATTTGATAAAAACAAATCTTTTCTAATAAATTCTTTTCTATTATACAAAACGCATGCATTTGTTTTAAATAAATATTCAAAAAATCGAATTTTAGTAAAAATTAATTGAAAATGAATAAAAGTTATTTCTCATCTTAAAGCTTATCAAGTATAAATTCTCGGCACGATTAAGTACTGTGCCATAATTAACGTTTTTTATCAACAATTTATTAATTTTAATTATATTATTATTCTTAAGTTGTACCCTAACAAATTAATTAAAAGATAACAACTATTTCGAAAGGTAATTAACGATTGCGAGTTTCTAATGCCCATTACGTTGTGTGACGGTGGCCCAGTAAAACGCCATTTTCAATTGCCAGTAGAGCATTCTAAAATTCAAAGTGTAATGGTTGCCAGAGCTTTGCCATTCGTGGGCCGTGAACCGCGGACGGATCTATGGCCATTTATTGTGAACCATACTCTGGCCGATAGCTGGTCTCTGTTGCCCTGTCTAGGCTTCCCTTTGTAGGACGGGTGCCAGAGTTTTGCCATTCGTGGGCCGTGAACGGCGGACGGATCTATGGCCATTTATTGTAAACCATGCTCTAGCCGATACTTGGCTGTGCTGTCATGTCTGGGCTTCCGTACATGGGATTGACCATTGAATATTTCGTATTTTAATGCTTAAAACAAGTATTTAACACTTAATATTTTGTCGTATAAACTTGTAAGAAAATAATACCCGTACGACTCGTCATTGAGTCAGTGACTGATATAATGATATTGAGAGAAATTTTACTCCACTCTTGGTTTTATACAAATCTCTCGGTTTTGAGTACGTAGTTCCAATTTTCTCATAAAGCTCCATCCATCTTTGAGCTCAGCTTGATAAGAAAATAGGAACTACGTATAGGAAGACGAATGATCTGCATAAAGCTCTAATCAATAAGTGGATAAAAATCTTTCTCGACTTTATTATTAGACTCGCTGCGTCAATGGCGAGTCGTTATACGACTGTTATTGGCTCAAAAGGCTATGCCATATAACATATTAAGTATTAAATACTCGTTTTCAGAAAAAATGTTCGAATGAAATGAATAACAAAGTTAATAACAAGATTAGGGTATTAAGTATAGAGTTGCTGCGCTGCTGGAGCCGGTAATGCTGTCGCTTGTACCGGCTCACGGGATTCGATGACTTTAGTTATTAATAATTCAGTAAATATTGATCGGACAGAAAAGTGACAAAGGAACTTCCGTCTCAGAATTTGATTTTCTTTCACCCCTTGAAAGGTCGATTATGAGTTTTGGGACACCCTGTATATAATATACATGTATACTAATAATTAACTCTACATTTTACTCGGGAAAACGGGGAAACCAAAAGAAGCGATGAGCAAAAACCTTCAGCAGAGGAAGATAATTACAAAGAAAATGACGCTCGTTGGACATTGAAGCATCTTACCAAAAATAAAAATGATGATGTAACTATAATTAAGTGTTTGATAGTATACATATTACTATTTTTTAAAATAATTATTATGATTTTCAGTTAAAAGAATTAGTAAAGGGATCGAAAATTTTTGTAAATAAAAATGCACTATATAACGCAACCATATCTCAAAACAAACAAACAACATTGGCAAGAGCATTAATGCAGCTTGTTTTCAAAGAAGAAGCTCTGAGTAAATGTACGATAAGAGGAAAGAAAGGAAAACGACCAGGACTGGACCAGCACGGAGTAAACACAGTATTATGTAAGTGTGAAATATAACACTGTAATAAATAATAATAATACTGTAGTTTTATAAAATTATTATTTCCAGATTACGTCGAAAACTATGGCAAAAGGCGAGAATGGCCGCATGTTGACACGCAAAAAATCCTAACCAGCTTAAGTCGACAAGTAATTGAAAATAAGTTAAAAATGGTTAATCGCTTTTGAGTTTTTCTGAATAAACATATTAACTTGTTATAATAAAAATCTAAAAAAATAAATAAAAAAATTAAATTATTAAGTTATTGAATAAAAATATAAATAAATAGTTGATTAAAATTGTTTAATCAGTTGTTAAATTGTTTATTTTCTTAGTCGCGTTATACAATACATTCTGATTTACAAAAATTTTCGAACCTTTTACATTCATTTAAATTTAAGTCTAAATCATTATCGCTGGGTTCACTTACATCCAAATTTGGTGTTCTTCTGGTGAAGACATTCCGTAAGAACGTCTAAGTGCATTTCTTGTTAGTGTCTTCTTTACTTTTACAGATTTCGTTTGAGTTCGAATTGCCCTTCGTCCAATCACGACATGCCCCAGGTGAAAAAATTTAATAAAACTTTTATAAAAATTTTATAATGTTG
The DNA here is from genome assembly GCA_949825005.1 of Gasteruption jaculator. Classification (NCBI taxonomy): domain Eukaryota; kingdom Metazoa; phylum Arthropoda; class Insecta; order Hymenoptera; family Gasteruptiidae; genus Gasteruption; species Gasteruption jaculator. The sequence goes on along the minus strand of OX463762.1, from coordinate 3,263,951 downwards.
GTCATATAAAATTTTTATAAAAAATGGTTCTATAAAAACTGTATAAATGCTTTATACAGTTTATAGAAACATTTGATTATATAAAAGCTCTATAAATGCTTTATACAGTTTATAAAAACATTTCATTATATAAAAACTGTATAAATGCTTTATACAGTTTGTATATAATCTTACTTAAACAATATTTCTAGAATTACTTTTATACAATTGAAATGTGAAATTTTAATAATCAATTTTATTAACTGTTGTAACGATTACACACAACATAAATGAAATTAATTACTAAATTAATACTATTAATAATAGAAAAAATTTTAAATAAGTAATTGATCGTAGCTGCTGTTTTTCTTCATTTGTTTTGTTTATTTAATATTTTCTTATCCCTCAACTTGACTAATTTTTGTCTCATCGACGCTAAAATGGTTTGGTCATCTTTAAATGTCCAGTTATTTTTTTGGGCTTTTCGACGTGTGTATGCTAAAATAAAGGTAAGGAAGTCAAAATTAATTTTGTCTCTCTTTTGCTTCATTTCCGTTGTTCTTTCGCAGCTGCTTAAGGCTTTATTATTTTTTTCGTACCCAAAATGGCAGTAATGCCCTTAGCATGAAGACAAGGTCTTTTTTCTGTTTGTGCTCCCTTTCCATTAGCCTTTCTTCCTTTGACACTACACTTCGATAACGCTTCTTCAGTGAAAATGATTTCTAATAATGATCGAGCCAAAGTTGTTTGCCGATCGCATGTTCTGACGGTATTAGATAATGCATAGGAATTTACATAAATGTTTGATCCGGGAATTAATTCGGTTATCTAAAATACAATTAAAAATATTAAGGGGTTTTGCCTACTTGGGATCGGCAAAAAATACAAGATTTTAAAGATTTTTTTGCCGTTTTATTAAGTATTAATTAAAATTCGCAAAATACTACCCAAAAATACGTGTTTAGTGGTATATGTATAAATTTTTATATTAGAAATGATTAATAAATAGAGAAAATACAGCTCTTCTCCTAGAGCGTCTGTTTTTTTTTTTTTTTTCATCACTTGCGGTCACCACAATATCGTCGAAAGGACTTATCTAAAATCAAAATAAAGAAAATACTGTGTTATTGTATTGCATTATGAAGAGCCTGAACGAAAGATTTGGTAAAATTTTGATTTTTACATAAATGACAACAATTTTACGAAAAAGTTCGGCTTTCGAGCTGAACTGATTTTGGTGTTTCTGTGGTAAAAATTTTGTTTGTTATCGAAATAAAAAATCCTTCGTTCAGGCCTTTCATAATGTATTATACTAATACAGTATTTTTTTATTTTGAATTTAAATAAGCCGTTTCGACGATATTGTGGTCACCGCAAGTGATGAAAAAAAAACGGACGCTCCAGGAAAAGAGCAGTATTTTCTTCATTTATTAATATTTTCTGATATAAAAATTTATACATATACTACTAATCGCGTACTTTTTGGTAGTATTTTGCGAACTTTAATAATTACTCAATAAAACGGCAAAATAAAATCTTGAAAATCATGTACTTTTTGCCGATCCCAAGTAGGCATAATCTCTTAAGGCATAAACTCTGTAAATAAAAATTCAGATTTCTTACATTATTATCTTGATCTTCTTTGGTATACTTTAGTGTCCATATTCCAGAGTCGTCGTTTATAAAATTTTCGTCTATGATTTGTAAATTTTCTTTTTCTTCTACTTTTTTACTTTTTTTTGACTGAAAAATAAAAATGAAATTTATTTATTGAATAATTTTTAACTAATATTCTATTCTAAATTTGATGCATTAAGAGCTTGAAAACTCTACCATTAAATTAGAATATTGCTCTTTGTCGTCCTCAGAATTACTGGCTAAAATTCTTTTATTATTTGGTCGTGGTGGTGAACAGAAAACTTTGGTCAATGATTTACTTGAAGATGGTAATAATGACTGTAATAAAATTGGAAAAGTCTGATTTATTAAGTTTTACAAACAAAATAATATAAATATAATAAACAAAGCAATGTATCTACTTCAATTGCATCGATTTTATCATCCTTTTCGACGTCTCCATCTTCTGTTAAGTGCATATTAACAGAACGTCTTCTGCTAATATGCTCTTTTTGTAATTCTAAAGAAATAGGCTCATCATCCAAAATTTCATCTTTGTCCATATTTACTTTCGAAACGCTTGAAGCAGTAACTATATTTTTTTCATATTCTAATTTCTGAAATAAGTAAAAAACTCTAAGTAAGTAGATTATTAGGTATTATAAATTATTAGATTAATAAGTATTATAAATATTTAGATTATAAAAAATAAAATAATATTAATATAACAAACAAACCAAACTATCCGTTTCAGTTTCGTCAATTTTATTATCATTTTCGCTATATTCGTCTTCAGTTGAGAGCATATTAACAGAACGTCTTCTGTTAATATGCTCCTTTTCTAATTCTAAAGAAACAGATTTATTACTCAAACTTTTCTTTTTGTCCACATTTACTTTTGGTATATCAGAAACAGTTACAGTATTCTTCAAAAACTCCAATTTCTGAAACGAGTAAAAAATTGAGTAGATAAGTGGATTATTAAGTATTATAAATTATTAGTGTTCAGTACACCTATTTTGTACACATGAAGCCAATCGTAAAAGGCTTATTTTAAACATTTGCCTACCATGTTTCAATCATGGGAGAATACTCCTAATATAAGAATTTTGTACTTCGTTATCATCCCACCATTATACAGTTTTCTATTATATAGTAAAAAGGGACCCACCATAAAACCCTTTCTAATTTTAATGAAATATCTCTACCTGTTTAGCACCACTTTTTTTTGAGCCACCTTTAAAGTACATATTTTAACCAATTAAATTTGTTGAACAAAAAGGTATTTCCACCTCCAAAACCACATATTCTTTTAGCTCGTCACCAATAGTTAGATTTTTAAGTTAGTTAAGTTTGTAACTCCGCAAGGAATACACACACCATTAAATTATTATATATGTTTAAAACAAACTTCCTTGTGTTTCATCTCATCAAAAACTAACTGCGTAAAATTAAGTTGGCGCGCAGTGTGGTAAAATCTCAGAATTTTCAAAACTTTGACTTGCCACGGTACATAGAGTAATAAGCATTGTAAATAATTATATTATACTAAATTTTAAATGTAAAAGTTTTAAATAGTTTTTAAAAATAAACAGTTTGAAAATTTTCCATACAGTATGTGTAAATCACAATGTAAATATTGTAACAGTGCACGTAAATTATAAGATAAAATTAAAAGAGAAGTAAAATAAAAAATTTTCATTCCTTACGTTTCTGATTAAGTGCACACTTTCTTGCAGAGATATAATCGCTGCTGTACACGAATCTGCATGTGTCATTAACGCATTAATTTGATCTGTCAACCAATTCGTGCTAATATTTAAGTTTGAATTTTCCTCAATTCCATGATTAACTTGACTCGATGTACTTGGCTGTACTTTACATAAATCAAGTGATGGGTTCGATTCGCTCTCCTTAACATGTATTTGAGCTTCCATTTCTAATAAAAGGCGATTTTCCAATAAGTTTTTCATACGGTTCTTTAATCGACTTTCTGTTTGTCCTGCCCCAACCTATATAAAATTTTTTTTATTCCTAACAATTTCAATTTTATATTATTTACAATAATTGTATAACAGATAAATAATTTTTATTTCACCTTTAAGTGTGTTTCTTTTTCGTGTACATCATTTTTTAATTTCTGTAATCCTTTTCCTCCCGTTTGTTTTTTTACTTTAAATCGTTTTTCTAATTTTCTCATTTCTTCAATGAGAATCGATTCATCAACTATAATAATTAAAGTAATTATATCATATTGATAAGCCTTTATGCATGTGAGCATGTATCTGTATACATTTTAATCCATTAACGCCGAAGCGTCCCGATTTTTTAGCGAACCTTCAACACGATTATTTTTTATGTTATTGGCATTGAAAAAATTTCGTTTTCACATATTCCGACGTAGAATTTCATGCTCCTTCAGAATCCGGGCTCAAAATTCCGATTAGACTCGAAGGAAAAAAAACATGGTCGATTTAAACATAAAAAATGTGAAAATTTTTGAAAAAAATTTGTTGAGATTTTTTTTGCAATGTTAACGAAAAGAATTCATGCTATAAACGTGATCAGGGGTGATCACAATAGTTAAAGTATATCAGGGAATTTTTATGTAATCATTGAACCACTCCTTTTTACAATATGGCGGCAAAAAAGTAAAACATTTACAATAAACTAAGCTAATTTTTTTTCTCGGAAACTATTGAGTTTAGTGAAAAAGTTTATAGAATATCTTAGAATCGATCAAAGAACATCCTCAAATTTTTTCAGAATTATTCGAGATATTTTTGGAAAATTGGATTTTCCGAATTTTTCAGAAAATAAAAAATTGTCTCCGAAAATTCTGGAAAAATTTGAGAGTATTCTTTAAATAATTCTAAGTTGGAAAAAAATTTTTATTCTATAAACTTGTTCACTAAACTATAAATAGTTTCCGAGAAAAATAATTAGCTTAGTTTATTGTAAATTTTTTACGTTTTTGCCGCCATATTGTAAAAAGGAGTGGTTCAATGATTACATAAAAATTCCCTGATATACTTTAACTATCGTGATCACCCTTGATCATGTTTATAGCATGAATTCTTTTCGGTAACATTCCAAAAAAAATCCCAAACAAATTTTTTTTCAAAAATTTTAACGTTTTTTATGTTTATATCGGCCATATTTTTTTTCTTCAAGTCTAATCGGAATTTTGAGCCCGGATTCTGAAGGGGCATGAAATTTTACGTCGGAAGTTGTGAAAATGAAATTTTTTCAATACCGATAACATAAAAAAATAATTGTGTTGAAAGTTTGCAAAAAAATCGCGACGCTTCGGCGTTAATAGGTCAATAAAGTTTACACAAAATTTAATTAAGGAGGGGAGGGTCAAGTAAAACTAAAAATTTTAACATTATTTTGCTTAGAAAATTAGTTTACTATCTGGAGAATGTGCTCCGACTATTTCAGTTAAAAATTATAAGTCTAAGTGTACCTACAGAGTCGTTAAAGTGATGCGCTCCGAACGATACGGAGCGCAGATATACACTTTGAACGCATTTTTCTCGAAACGCAAAATTTCGCGTGCCGTGCATTGTAGCTTAGAGATTTCTCAGCCGATTGCTATCAAATTTTGCACAAAATATTCCCTAAACTATTCTTCTTTGCACCAATCTAAAGGTTTTTATAAAAATTGAAATAAACAATGTTTTTAATAATTTTTTATAACAAGATTTTGCGACTTCTTTTCTAACGTGGCGTTGAATTTTTAATTTTTTTGTTATTAAATATTTACTATATTTTAACGAAAAATTGATAGATCTTTAATTTCCGATAATTAGAACGACCTGTGCGTTGCACAGCGCATTTTCGCAAAATCTCAATTTCAAGCAGCTGCTGTTCAGTAATCTATGAATATTTTTTTATGAAAAAATTTATGTAGATTGTTTAGATGCTACAAAATAAGAAGTAATTAGTTTTAAAAAAAATTATGTAGATTACGCACTCTTCAAAAATAATTCGAGAAAAAACGTATTTGTATATAAGTAATTTTAAAAGTTTTGTATTATTAATTATTTACCTGACATTTTGATAATTTTACCAGCATACGGTTTTGCATTTCTTGAATCTTCCGGCCAAAGAAATTTAACAAATTGTTGAATATCAGGTTTCTCAAATTTTTCATTCACTAAAATCGACCGCTCGTATATAATATACAGACAAGTATCGTTACCCTCAATTAGATATTGCATCTCGTCCATTTTCGACTTCGTAACTTTATAATCGACTATGTAATGTCAGTTTAACTAATCTGACGTTATTACAGCTGACTGTCGATTTGTAAACAAAAGATAACAGTCTGAAACTAGTAATTTACGTTTAGCACTGTTTCGTTGGTAACCGAAAAAACATGAACCGAATTATTTAAACATTTGAATCCATATTTTCACACAGATCAAGATTATTTATATCAATGCGGCAAATGAATTTTTTCAATTTCATGTTTAACTCATATTCATTAATAAGTGTTAAATGTTTTAATGTATCAATGTGTTAATGTGTTAATGTGCTAATGTGTTAAATGTTAATGTGCTAATGTGTTAAATATTAATGTGTTAAATCATCTAACTTTTCCGATAATGCTGCGGTATCATAACTACAGAAGAAATAACTATCAGGTAATAAGAACTCTTTAATTACGTGATAAATTTAGATCTTGCTCATAAATATTACGTAAAAAAACAACGTTAAATGTTCCCGTGTGATTTTTTTATTCTTGTATATGATTCTGGCATGTGTAAAAAGGCTTCGAGCTTAATCGCCCTGCCGTGGTTGCATTGCTACTTTTTTTTACTTAAAAAGAACGAAGACTACTATTATTTGTCGGCTAACGGTTCAACATTTCCAAATACCGGAGCAATTTTTTGTAAATACTTGATTCTGTATTCGGATGTATTCATTTGGTTGAATGGAAACATTCTTTTTTTGCAGAGAAATGTAAAATGCATTTATCCAAAGATATTGTTCATTTGATACTTTTCTTTTCGCAGAGTTTCGCTTTTAGACGGGCTGTTATTATTAACCACTTGACAGTTTTACCCGAACTGCACTCGGGCGTTTTACCCTTTTTCTCAAAAGAATCCGATTGTTAAGTGGTTAATATTAATTTTGCATAAATTATTCGTGTTTTCACTATATTCCTATACACACTACACACTATCTGCAACAAACAGCATAAAAATCAACCTGAAATTATGCACCTCTATTAATGTAAGCGATGGAAAATGCTGAAACAATATTTTATCTTGTTCGAACTTCAAATGAGACTACAATGGTCTATATATTTTTAGCTTTTTTATATACCATATTTGATATTTTCATTTTTTTTTTTCATATTTTCCACAAATATTCTAATCTTTTTAATAAAAAAAAAAGATTCTGTCTTGTTGGAATTTTAAGGGGTTACATCTAGTTGGCGACAGAAAAAAGGCGTATTTTTTTGAATTTTTTTTTTGAGAAAATGATTGGAGATTTCAAACTGTTTTTTCTTCATAGTAAAGGGTATATCTTCGACGATGTTTCATAACTTTTTTATTGAATAAAATTCACAAATGTACGAGCTACAATGCATTTCCCGGACCGCTGTTCAAAAAAAGGTTTTCTGCGGTGACCACTGTATCTTCCATCTCACTCGTCTAAAATAAAAAATCGAATATATCATGTTTTTGCATCGTATTATCCAGTACTTAATCGAAGGATTTGAGAAAATATTAATTTTTCAAAAAATGGTCGACGATTGAACATGAACGTCCAAACTTTAATGAAAAAATCAGTATATTTTCGTCGATCATTTTTTAAAAAATTAATATTTTCTCAAATCTTCTATCAAGTACTAGATGATAGGATGCAAAAACATAATCTATTTGATTTTTTGATTTTAGACGAGAGGGGTGGAAAATACAGTGGTCATCGCAGAATACCAAGCGGACCGGGAAATGCATTGTATCTCCTACATTTGTGAATTTGTTTCAATACAAAAATTATGGAACATAGTCGAAGATATGCCCTTTACTATGAAGAAAAAAACAGTTCGAAACCTGAAATCATTTTCTCAAAAAAAAATTCACAAAAATACGCCTTTTTCGGCGGTCAACTAGATGTAACTCCTTAAACGAAATTGTACCCTGAAAATAATTTGAAAAGACAGGTCGCTTATATTATACTGCGTAAAAAAACAATGTTAAATGTTTCCGTGTTATTTTTTTATACTTGTGTATGATTCTGGCATGCGTAAATAAGGCTTCGAGCTTAATCGCGATGCCCTGGTTGCAGTGCTACTTTTTTTTGGTTAAAAAAAACGAAGACTACTATTATTTGTCGGCTAACGGTTCAAGATTTTAAAATTGCACATCCAACTGAAAGTGTCTAGGAATCTTTTAGTCATAATGTAAACAACATAAGTAGAATAGTGAGCGTAGAATGATCAAATGATGAGAATTTTTAATAAATCTTTCATAAATTAGATTTAATGAGTAATTACTTGGTAGGCCTTTGCTTTTTTATTTTCTGTGTTTGATCAATAAATGCAGTGATAAGAAAAATAAAGTTAAATAAAATAGTGAAATTGAAAAAAATTGTGTAAGTTGCGTAGGAAATATATAATATACACTTGCATTTATAATTAGGTTGGAGAAATTCCAGTCACAACACTTCGTCGTTGGCAAAGATTAGGACTCCTACTAGCAGATTGCAATGTAGAGAATGAAGACTATAACGACGACAACGTCATCGAAAATAACTTTATGGACTACGAGGTTAAATTTCTTTCAAAATTTTATATATGCTATTGTTACTCATATTACGTGTGTTTACAATTTTCTATAGAATTCTATAAATTAAAACAAATATTTATTTATTAATTTAATTTAATAAAGATATCTCGAAAAAAGTTCGTGGAAACTATAATATGTAAAGTATATTGTCCTTGCCATAATTATTGTTTACGATAATTTTTACAATTATTATAACGTTATCATTATTATGATAATTATTATCATAGAAGAAAACGTTAACGTTTAAATTTTTTAACTTTATAGTCCGGACAGAGTCTATTGAGATAGTCGCGCATTTATCACCGAAAAATCAAACTTTTAGATTATTTATTTATATTAATCAAGAATCTTGATTTATATTATGCTTGCACAGGAGTCTCACAATGAGCAGCATGAAATTGACGATGAAGAAAGTAGTCTTCGATCTACACCACGCGCATTATCGCCCGAATTAGATTCTCTAAGTGATGAAAATGAAGATGAAACAGACCACGATTCTACCTGTAGTTTTGATGAATTTTTATTGAATGACAATCAGAATTCTGATGAAATGTTTTTTAATAAACTTCACGAAAATGCGGATTTGTGTGTAGGCGAAAGCGTATACCACATTCTTAACTTCTTTATAAAAAATGCTTTAACAAAGTCAGCTTTATACGATTTATTAACTCTCATAAATTTATTCTTACCAAAACCAAATAATTTACCAAAAACGAAGCACTTTCTATTAAAATTTATAGACACAACTTTGCCAGATAATAAGCAAGTAGTTAAAAAGCACCGTCTGTGTGAAAATTGCAGCGAATATTTAGGCGATTGGAATGCTCAACCTTCGTTGTCTAAATGCCAAAGTTGTGATAATTCTGAAGTGAATGGTCTATTCGTGGAATATAACTTAAAATCTGCATTAAAAGACGCGTTTGAATTTAGAAATTTAAAAAAGTCAATGAATGAATTTGATGAAACTATAAATGAAAATATAAATGAAAATTTAATATGCGATATAACATCAAGTGTTAAATATATTGAGTTAAAAAAAGAAGCTATAAAGGAAAAGTTTGATCTATGTTTATTGTGGAATACCGACGGCGTACCATTTGCAAATAGTTCAAATGCCCAAGTATGGCTCGTTCAAGCTCAAATTGTAAATGTACCGCCTCATAAGCGCAGAAATTATCAGTTTGTATGTGGTATTTATTATAGTCTTGTAAAAAAGCCCAATATGACAACATTTTTATGGCCGTTTGTTAATTCTTTAAAAACATTATATACACAGGGTATAGATTGGTACGATGGAGAGGAGAAAAAAATCATTCACAGCACTGTTATTGCGCCGATTGCAACCTTAGATGCTCCTGCCAGAGCAGCGACTCAAAACATTATGTTATATAATGGTGAACACGGTTGTACCTTCTGTGAGCACAAAGGTCAAACGTGTGAAACAGGTTTTGGATTTAACAGAGTCTATTCGTCTATGACGAATGAAAATCCAGTTCTTCGAACTAAAGAACGAATGTTTTTGCAAGCTCGAGAAGCTGTACAAGAAAATTTAAAACACGTTACAGGCGTTAAAGGTCCTTCAGTGACAGCTATCATTCCCTTTTTTGATGTAGCAGAATCATTTGTACCGGATTATATGCATTCCATATTACTCGGTGTTTCACGAATGCTTTTTAATTTGTGGTTTAATCCTAAAAATAAAATTCGAACTTTTTACATTAAAAAGGCATTACGCGATGAAATTGACTCAAATTTACAAAATATTTATCCCCCCGATTTCATAACTCGCACACCGAGAACTCTGAAATATATAAAGTTTTGGAAAGCTTCAGAATTAAGAGAATGTTTGTTATATTATTTTCCTATATTGTTACAAGATAAATTAAATAAAAAGTATTATAATCACTATCTTTTATTAGTTTATGCAACAAGATTATTATTACAAAGTGAAATACCGGTACGGGAAATAGAAATTGCAGATTGTTTATTTAATATATTTACTATTCAAGTGGAACAACTTTACGGCCTCGAAAAATGTTCCTTTAACGTCCATCAATTAACGCATATTGCTCGTAATGTTTTTTTCTGGGGACCTTTAACATCGTGGTCTGCATTTCCATTCGAAGACGGTAATGGCTACATAAAAAGATTAGTTCATGGAACGAACAAATTAGAAATGGAAATAGCAAATACAGTTAAACTTTTAAACGCACATAAAATATTACAACATAAACTGCTCCTTTCGAATAGTGACGACAGTTTTGAAAATATTAGACCCTTGGGGAAAGCTCTACAACACCATACTTTTAATGAAAGTGAATTAATCGTTATACAACAATTTTGTGTAAATAATAGTTTTGATCTTAATAGTCTTAAAGTTTTTCTAAGAGTAAAAATTAATTCTACAATAATCACTTCAAGTATGTATCAAAAACAAAAAAAAAGAAATAATTTTTATGTGTTTTTAAAGAATTCTACAATCGGCTATGTTATGTACTTTTTAATGATAAACAATAGCTTATTTGTTGTATTGCGTCAACTTGTTTATGACAATCAAGCCACTAAGATTTCTGTTCCAGCTTTAGGATTAGATTTTACAAAATATTTAATTCCTTTTCGAGAAACATATGTTATTTGTATATTCCCTGTTGAAAATATTATTGGAAAATTTATACGTGTACAAAATTTTTTATGTTTGCCAGCTAATTTGTATGAAAAGAAATAAATGTGTTAAAATTGTTACAATAAGTACATAATTGCTTATTAAAAATTTTTATTTCAGAAGTAATTCTAAAAATATTGCTTATTGTGTAAGATTGTATAAAAACTGTATAAAGCATTTATACAGTTTTTATATAATGAAATGTTTTTATAAACTGTATAAAGCATTTATAGAGTTTTTATATAATCAAATGTTTCTATAAACTGTATAAAGCATTTATTCAGTTTATAGAACATCTTTTATAGAACATTTTTTAAAAATTTTATAAGATCAACATTCTAAAATTTTTATAAAAGTTTTATTAAATTTTATTTTCATTTTTTAATGATAAAATAATACCTTATTTGTTGTAATGCATCAAATTGTTCATGATAATTATTATGATAATTTATCATAAACAAGTAGTACAATCCAGCCACCAAGATTTCTGTTCCAACTTTAGTATTACATTTTACAAAATATCTAATTCCTTTTCGTGAAACGTATTTTATTTGTATATTCCCTGCCGGAAATATTATAGGAAAATTTATACGTGTACAAAATGTTTAATACTTGCCAGGTAATTTGTATAAAAAATACATATATGTTAAAATTGTTACAATAAGTATATAATTGCTTATTTAAATTTTTCATTTCAGTTGTTTAAAAGTAATTCTAAAAGTATTGTTTATTAAGTAAGATTATATAAAAACTGTATAAAGCATTTATACAGTTTTTATAGAACCATTTTTTTATAAAAATTTTATATGACCAACAATTATACAATTTTTATAAAAGTTTTATTAAATTTTTTCACCTGGGGCTATGAAAGAGTCTACTTTCGATATCTTTTTTATTGTTGCTTACTACTATTTTAATATTTTTTATTTTTAATTGCTGAAATATAGATAAATTATATATATTTTCCTTACAATATATAAATTATCATAAAATTTTCGTTTTATAAAATTTTTATAAAACTCTCATAAAATTTTCGTTTTATAAAATTTTTATAAAATTACCACAAAATTTTTGTTTTATAAACTTTTTATAAGAATTTTATAAAACCAATTTTTTATCAAATTGACTTTATAAAATTTTTATAAAACTTTACAAAATTTTTTTACGTGGGTACCCTTTACTATGAAGAAAAAACAGTTCGAAACCTGCAATCATTTTCCTAAAAAAAAATACATAAACACGCCTTTTTTCGGCTGCCAACTAGATGTAACCCCTTAACAGAGATTCAAATAATCAAATATAATAATTTTCTAAGTGTCATCAATTTATTACTTGCTACATTTCAAACGTTATATACACAGCTGTTATATATACAGCGAAACGTTATATGTATCGAACTCATTGCTTTCTCACGAAGAGCAACACAGCTCGATGCTCTTGAACGAAGACTAGCACGACTCACGGAGCTCCGGCGAAGAGTAGCATGACTCATTGTTCTCCAACGAAGAGTAGCACGATTCATAGAGCTCCGGCTAAGACTAGCACGACTCGCTGCTCTCCGACGAAAAGTAACGCAACTCGTTGCTCTCCAACGAAGACTAGCACGACTCATAGAGCACCGGCGAAGAGTAGCACAACGATATCGATCGCAATTTTCGCAGAAAAAAGCCACAACTTCCTCCAAAATTATGATTAAGCAACGGGACATGGCTTATTTTCTTCTCCTTTTGATATAGAATAAGTTTATGTTATTATAGAGTTGGCACAAAAGTTATTATTATTCGACTGTTATTTTTCTGTGAAAATCCCAATCGATTTTGCTTTTTTCGATGCTTATTAATGATAAACAATTATTAATAACTTTTGTGCGGGCACCATTATAGTATAAGCATATTCTACATCAAGAGGAGAAGAGAATAAACCATGTCCTCATAATTTCGGAAGGAGTTGTGGCTTTTTTCTACGAAAATCTCGATCGATATCGCTTTTTTCATAGTTTATTTATAACAATCGAATAATAATAACTTTTGTGCCAAAACTATAATAACATAAACTTATTCTACATCGAAAGGGGAAGAGAATAAGCCATGTCCCGTTGCTCAATCATAATTTTGGAGGAAGTTGTTGATTTTTTCCGCGAAAATTTTGATCAATAGCGTTGTGCTACTCTTCGCCGGAGCTCTGTGAGTCGTGCTAGTCTTCGTTGGAGAGCAACGAGTTGCGTTACTTTTCGTCGGAGAGCAGCGAGTCGTGCTACTCTTGATTAGTCAGCCGCGAACCGTGCTACTTTTCTGTAAATATCCATGAGTTGTGATACTCTTCGTTCGAGAGCCGCTAGTAGTACTTTTTTTATGCTCAGTCGATGAGTGGTGCTACTCTTCGTTAGAGTTTATGAGCTGTACAGCTCATAAACTCCAGAGTTAGATATTGTGAACTGTTTGTTTTCGCAGGGGGCGTCGATTATATACAAAACAGTGCTATAAATAATAAAGAAATAGCACTAGCAGATGAGATCGAAACTATTTTAAATATTCAATTAATGAATTTAATGATGTTGAAATGATAACAGAAGTTTCCTTGAATTTTGAAGAACCATATAAGGATCTGGATGCACAAATAGTGGGAGACGTAATTCTGCATACATTACCTGACTATCCTTATTCACCGATAGATAAGTGTACAAATGATATAGAAGTTTTATCTCATAAATGCAAATCAGCAACTGTGGAATACTGGAGAAGTGGAAAAAATAAAAATTTAGCTCTAACAACTGTCCAAAATAAATTCAAGAAGGTAAAATCTTTAACCCAATGGAAACTATGGGCTCACTATTATATGTCAATTTACATTTGAAAATTGTTAAACAGCTGTCGATTCCGGACGAATTATCCATGACTTGGATTTACGAAAATGGGTGTTACATGCCCAATAAGAAATAGGACCTGAAGATTTTAGATTTCAAGCTTCAGACAATTGGCTAAATCGTTTTAAAAAAGCACATAGAATAACATCAAGAAAAATTAACAAATTTATCACCAGAAAAACATTGGAAAATGGTAATGAATTAGAAAGGGAAGCAATTCAATTTGTTACTGATGTCAAAGAATGCATAGTAGAAATTGGAATAGAAAACGTGTATAATTCTGATCAAAGTCAAATGATCAAAACTGATCAAATCTCCTTCAACATGTTGAAGGAGAAAAGCAGATAGAATGTGTTGTGCAGTCCGTTTCATCGACGACTCATGGACATACGATACAACCATCAATATCTGGCGATGGAAAGATTCTTTCACCCCTTTTTATAGTTTTAAAAGAGCAAACTGGTCAGTTTAAACCAATTGTAGAAGCTAATCTATTTAGACCAGAAAATGTATACACGAGAGCATCAAAATCTGGAAAACTTACTTCAGGTATTCAAGGGGGAAATACATGTAGCAGCTTCAAAAAATGAATTTTTTTATCATAGAATATTAGTTAAACATCTCGAGAATAAGGTAGTAAAGTTTTAAACTGAAATTCGGTGTGTCCCTGGAATCGCTAATTAGCCGGTAAGTTACTAAAGTGATTGAGTTTTCGGAATTCGGAACTTTAAAAACGTTTTAGGGAAAACCACATTCTTTAAGATTGTGGGAAACATAACTTTAAAACAAATCCACCGATCGTGCTAAAATTGTACACACAACTCAATAACAATATTTCCTTGAACTTATACCTACTTGTTTATCAAAATCGCTTTTCGAAACTGCTTTTTTATTACCAAAAAGAACAAAAATTACGTAAAATTGCAGTTTTTTTCTGAGGTATTCCACTTTTGTAATTTTCAATTTTTTAAATGTTTCTTAGGTATAAGTTCAGCATCTGGATGTTGAAATATTAAAAATTCCTGATTCATACTTTTAACATGTATATTAAAGTCGTTGGAACTCCTACAAGCGGGTAACTATCGCTAAAACCTTCCTGGAAGATCACGACGAAACATTGCCATTCGACAATATTCCTTAATGGAAAAATGTATTTAAACAGTTTAATTATGTAATAAAGTGTACCTAAAGTTTCAAAAACTTAAAACGTTTTGTTCCTTAAAAAGAAAAATGATACAAATTGACTATTTTCTCACCGCCTACATTCCCCCCTTAATGTAGAAATATTTATCTAATTATATTGTAATTATGAAATACGTAAATAAATATTTTGTTAATTTCAGGTCACTTTAAAGATTGGTTAGAGAATGTATTTTTTCCAAACGTGGGATTAAAGAGTATATATTATTACTCGATTCGTCGAGTGGTCACTGTCCTAAAGTTGCAGAAGCTGCGAAACCAACAAATAAAATTATAAATATAAAGGAAATTCCAAGTGGAACAACAGGAAAAATTAAATTTTTTAGATAATGTTATACTAATGAATTACGGTATGAACTTGCATGTGAGGAGTAATATCATTAAGCTGTAATCATTAATACATAATCAATTTTCTTGACCAAGATATACAAATCTTTGGAAATATTTTTGGTATAAAAGCGGTTATATTAAAGAAAAACCTGAAGAAATTGATAATCCTGCAAATTTTGGTTTTGGAGATAACTACAAAACGCATTGCGAAATCGAAGGTTACAGAAATGTTGCTATAATTCGTTGTGCTTGGTGCAAAAAGTGTTTCAAACATTTCTGTGAAGATTACTATTTTGTCAAAACCTTGTAGACTAATATATTTCAAACGGAAAATGTAGAACATATAATTTACAACAAAATTAGTTCTGTTATTTCGTATTTACAGTTAAATAATAAAAGAAATTAAAAATCAATCACTTAATTAGTCACCTATCTTACAAATAAATCCAACAGTGTAAATTATACAAACATATAAGGAATTATCCTACCACTACACCGTATTCTACAAGCCCCAACTGAACAGTCACAATTACCCAAATGACTAAAAACCCCCAAAGAAGAAGTTACGCTCAAGCGTTCGAGCGTAGAGTAAACTTGAATCGAAGAAAATTGATGCTGAGTTACAGAATATATCAGGGAGTCAAATTTTATTGCGGTTTCTTAAAACTGAAGGTCGGAGGAATATTTGGCGCCCAAAATCAAAAAAATCAAAGCATGAGAACATTATTAAAAATTCAATTGTTTACTAACTTGTTATAAATAACTAGGTAAATAAATAAATTTATAAATACTGTTTATTTTATTTAAAAATATGAACTTTAATGAACCTCTCATCAAATTTTCATAATGTTTCGTTAAAAATTGTCCGAGTAATTAATTTTTTAATTAAAAGTGATTAAAATATTTAAACTTACGTATCAATAATAAAAATTAAAATTTTGCAACATCCCCTGAGGATATGTTTAGTAATGGTATAAGCATTCATTTGATTCATGTTTCGTAAAAATCGACGACCTAGTGGTTTTTGGGGGTGCTCACTTGACGTGTTTTGTCTCTATTCTTATTTATTAAATATATAATAACAAAAAAATAAGAAAGAACGAAACATAATTAAATTTTACAATTAATCGTCAAATGCATCTTGGGGATTGCAAACGTTAAGCTTCTATATGCTTCAGTTTATAGGAATAGAAATCGAGATTACATGGATTCCCCAATAAATATTTTTCGTTTGGTCCCATCTCAAAATATTAATTAGGAGCCGAGATATATTAAAAAAAAAGTTATTTGGGGGTGGAAATGTGTCACCCCATAGTTCTTTTTTGTTCGAAAATATCGTTGCACTATCGTACTTGACAGAAAATGATATTTAGTTCACATGGAGAGTATGTTTCATGGAAGAAATTTGCTGTTATTGTTACAAATGAATATTCGCTTTGAAATATAGTGGACGATTTGTAGGGATGGTTTTGTGCAAAATGTTGAAATATGTCAATTGAGTTATTTTATTTTATTTACAAAAATATTTTTTTCTTATTTTTCAAGGCTAAATTGATCTTTCACAGTGAACATATCATTGAAAAGTAACGTTTTTCCAAAATAAAAAAATAGGGGGTGCGACCCCAATAGTCTGAAAAACATCCATTAACTAGCGTTTTTCATAAGAAACATTTCCTATTTGGTCCCATCGCAAAATATTCATTAGGAGCCGAGATATATCTGGATAAAGTTATTTGGGGGTGGAAATTTGTCACCCTATAATTCTTTTTTGCTCGAAAATGTCATTGCACTATTGTACTTGATAGAAAATAATTTTTAGCTCACATGGAGAGTATGTTTCATGGGAGAAATGTGCTGTTATTGTTACAAGTGAATATTCGCTTTAAGAGGTAGTGAACGATTTGTAGAGGTGGTTTTATGCAAAATCCTGAAATATGTCAACTTAATTATTTTATTTTATTTATAAGAATATTTTTTTCTAATTTTTTAAGGCTAAAATTGATAGGGGTCGCAACCCCAATAGTAAAAAAACATCCATCAACTATCGTTTCTCGCAAGGAACATTTTCCATTTTGTCCCATCGCAAAATATTCATTAGTGGCCGAAATATATCAGAAAAACGTTTTTGGTGTCAACTTTGAGGGTGGTTTCCACCCCTTAAAAGTATTTGACCGTTGAATCGAAAAAATACGTGTCGATTATTTTTTCACAAACTATAACAAACTAAAATTTCATCAAAATCGGTGAGATACACCTAAGGTACTTTCCTTGTTAGTTATCTCAAATTTATATTAAAAAAAGAAATTTTTTTATGGTTTACAGTTAAATATTTTGGAATTTATATTCTTAGCGGTTGAAGATACTTCTAATTAATTACATATTTGCAAAATGTTCTTAATCGTCAAAAGCAAGAAAATTATATTCTAAATATAATTGAAATCAAAACGGTAAATTTAGTGGTAACTTCAAATTGCAATCTTTCTTTTTCCATTTTTTTAATTTTTCGACCTACTTTGGCCTACCCAGGAAATTATGTCAACATTTACCTACATATGCATAAATATGTAATCATAGGCACATACGTATACATAATACTCGCAAAAATTCGTGCGAAGGGTTTTTTATGTTGTTGATTTCAAAAATTGTAAAGTATACAATTCCAATTACTCGATTTAACAATAATTCGACTGATTATTGTGTATGAGTAAGTATTGAGTTTTAAAATTTCCCACAATTAGATTTAAAGAGAAATATGCCCGCCATTTTTATAGCTAGCACATAATATTACTTATTTGCCCCTGGATTGCGACGCCAGTGGGGCGCCGGAAATAAAATTTATTTTCAACTATATTCAGGCATTGATAGTCTTTTTTTTCTAAAGATTGGCTTTCTAAACTTTGTCTTTCTAAACTTTGTCTTTCTAAACATTGACACTCACCCCCCGGTAAACACTGCTTATAACTGTTATATAACTAGGAAGCAACAAGCTATATTACACGAGTTATACCCTGGTTATATACAGGTTTGGTAAATCGTTACTTATGAGCTATATAACAAGCGTTACAGAAATAATGGGGTAACAGTAATGTAACCATAAATTGTTAGGGTAATATTGTCAAAACTGATGTAGGCTATATAACATGTTAATATCTAGTAATTTGCATAGTGCTATATCGTCTTCTTTTACATTGACTCTACCGTGTTCCGCGCCCATATTTGAATAATATGACAACGAATCATCAGCGTTACACTAGCACGGGAGATGGGGTTAGTGGTGTCATAGGTAAATGTCAAGAACGAAAAGGTTATGTGTGCAATAATTGAAAGAAAATATTGTAATTGAAGAAACCATAGAAACGGTGGTCACCGGTGAACAAATTTATATTAACCCTCGACGAAACGGACAATGTAAGTACGAAAAAGTAAATAATAAAACAAAATATAATTAAAATCGGCCTGGTTTTCGGTACTGTTCTTTGGATTGTATTTGAGATTAGTTTTGTCATTTGAAATTACCTAACCTCGAAAAAAAGTACAGCCTCACAAATGTATAGGGATATTAAATGTAATTATGCTGTTTTTTTCCAGATTCTAAAATGCCAAAAGACATACGCGATGTGTCAAAACGAAGAAGAAATCAGTTGATTCGGTCCCAAATAATTAATAGACAAAATGCAGGTTTAGAGAATGCGGTTGGAACTGTGCTTGAAGATTGTGGAGGATCAATCAGTTTCGTTCATTCTCCTAGCAATAGTCATAAAATATATGGCGAAGAAGGCTATTTGGAGCATAATTCTGCAGAGCATGGTTCTGCATTTCATTTGCTTTCTATGTCAATTGACTCGAGTGTAAGTGATAATGAGCATCCCGATACAAATTCTACTTTAAAAAATATCATTAATTCCGATGTAAGTATTACTGTAAATTCTGACATAAGTGATATTTGTGAGCCAACACTTAAAAAAACGTTAGCTGATGATTTGCGGTTGTGGGTTATACAAGAACGAATAACTCAAAAGGCAGTTAATTCATTACTACAAATTTGCCGTAACCATGGGCACATATCTTTACCACGTGATGCGCGTACTTGAATGCAAACACCTAAAAACGTAGTACGAGAAATTGTAAGGATGAATGGCGGTTCGTATATGCATTTTGGTTTTGTTAATGGTTTACGGCGATCTGTCGCAAAGTATTATGATGACGTTCCTGATAATATAGACATTCAACTGAATTGCGATGGAATGTCGCTATCAAAAAGCTCAGGAAGTCAGTTTTGGCCTATACTGGCATGTATTAAAATGGATAAGAATACACAACCATTCATAGTCGGTGTTCACCATGGTTTTTCAAAACCACAAAATTCTAATGTATATTTAAATCCATTTGTAGAAGAGATGACTGAAGTCCTTAAGAATGGCATTAATATTGCTGAAAAGTCGTGCACAGTTTCCATTAAAGCCATAATTTGCGATGCCCCTGCAAGAGTCTTTATTACTTGTACAAAAGGTCATACTGGGTATTTTGGATGTAGTAAATGTATGCAAGAAGGAGAGTGGTGCAATCGCTTAATTTTTCCTGAAGTTTATAATACTGTATTAAGAACTGACGAGTCATTCCGTCGAAGACAACAAATAGAACATCATACGGGTGACTCTATTTTGGAACAATTAGGAATTGGTATGATTTCTGTCGTAGCCATTGACTATATGCATCTGGTATGTTTGGGCGTGATGAAACGTCTCATTCAATTCTGGGTTAATGGTCCAAAAAATGTTCGATTGCCAGCCAGTAAACAGGCTGCTGTTTCTGAAGCTTTACTCGCTATGAGAGGGTCAATAACTTTTGAGTTTTCACGATTACCGCGTACTCTGGATGAAGTTCAGAGATGGAAAGCAACAGAGTTTCGTATGTTTTTATTGTACATTGGGCCTGTTGTATTGAAGGAAGCTTTGCCTCATGACTATTATGTACATTTTCTTGCACTGAGCGTGGCAATTCGAATTTTATGCGATGTAGAAATGTGCGTCCTTATGAATGATTATGCTCATTCGTTGTTACTCTTTTTTGTGGATCATTATGAATATCTTTATGGTCGTGAATATATAACCTATAATGTACACAATCTTACACATTTGGCAAATGAAGTTCAAAGGTTTGGCTGTTTGGAAAAATTTAACTGCTTCAAATTTGAAAATTTTTTAAAAAACATAAATAGTAAGCTGCGACATGCACCGCGACCTTTGGAGCAACTTGTTAATCGCATCAGTGAAGAAAATGCACTTCCGGTTGAAAAAGAGTTGAAGAAATCATTTCCTATCATGCACTATGCAAAATCGGACAAAAAAATTAATTTATTAGAATATCAAGAATTCTCTGTCTCCACTAAAGAACCCAATAATTGTTGCCTACTATCGAATAATTCTGTATTCTTTCTAAGGACGATTTTTGTTCATGCTGAAGTATTGTATGTTCGTGGCAATATAGTAACTAATACTCAACCACAATTTTTGAAGCCTTGTAATTCTCAAAATTTTAAAATTACCGTAATTGGAGAAGCTTCCATTTCTAAAAGAACAACAGTAGCAGCGTCAGAAATCAAAAGAAAATGTTTGAGGCTATTATACCCTGGGCATCCAAATTCGATTATAATTCCTCTTTTGCATCACAGGAATTAATATTTAAAAAATTCTAATTAAAACTAATTGCTGTTAAGTATGAAAAAACGTGATACTCTTGCCTCTGTCAAGTGAAAAGTAAAATGTGTAATAATTTGTTAATACCGCATAAAACATGTGTATTGTCATTGTATTTTAAACTGCATATTCGAATTTCAACTTGAAACTCCCGCGCTTCCGACGCCCTAAATCTGAGATTTCACGAGTTCGGTCTTTCCTTTGGATCGCTGCTCTTGATGCGTTTGGTTTTTCGCAAGGTATGTACTAAAAGAGTAATGTTATGAATAGTTTTTACCTAAACA
Source organism: Gasteruption jaculator (assembly GCA_949825005.1). Classification (NCBI taxonomy): domain Eukaryota; kingdom Metazoa; phylum Arthropoda; class Insecta; order Hymenoptera; family Gasteruptiidae; genus Gasteruption; species Gasteruption jaculator. The sequence continues at coordinate 3,242,514 of OX463762.1, read as the reverse complement.
GCAAAATTGATTTCTTTTTTCCTAACTGGGTACACCTAGATAATTCTCCCTTTCAATATAACGTTCGTTGTTAAAAATTTTACATATCTGTACCGCACGGATCGCATAACCTTACTTTTATGAGCGAACACTAACATTTTCTTCAGCTTAACCTCTACCCGTTTTAATTTTTGAAATGCAAAAATATATTTTAAGTATTCGATCTATAACGTAATAAGTATTTGCAATATTTTAATATTGTTCTGCTTATAGAAATATGTCATATGCGGTTGTGCTGTTCATTCACGATGACATAGTATCGGAAATTCCTACTAATTGGCTACTTAATGACGATGATTCGCCATCGTGCTGGTGGCCACCAGAAGGGGCTAAAAACGTGATGGGGCTGATAAAAAATAGAGCTGAACCCGATAAGAAAACGTGGGTGTTGCATGATGTAACAATTGAAAAATATTGTTGTGAGTACATTATTTTTAATATCTTTTATCACCTTAAGAAGGTTCGCTCAAGTAATACCTAATCAGCAATGCACAACCAATAATTGCTTTTACATAGCTTGAGCGAGCTGATTTTGATGACGGTGTAGCGAGCTCACGTAAGCTTGCCCTCAATACAGAAAAAACGAGGGTTATTCTGAAACTGCGGTCCGATTTCTCATAAAACATAGCGGTACTGCGGATCTTAGTGTACGAATAACTCTCGTAGATAATAATATATAATAAATATCATCAACATCAACAGTAGATCTAGCAAGGGAGGTAAAAATGGCTTGTTTTATTATTTCCTATAATATTTAAAAATTTTCAGTACACCCTGCTTTCTCAATAGTTTGATGACTTTTATTAAGATACATAAAGAATATTTCTGTAAAATAAGTTTTTCTACAAATGTTATATGTAGTATACCTCTATATACCAAAATAGGACATTTTGACTCCACATCGAATGCAGCATAAACTTATCAGGATCAAATTGGGAGTTAAACTTTCAATTTATAGATAAATACAACTATATAAAGCGATATAAACCTTACAATTATATAAACGTGTATAAACCGGTGTCGTTATCTTCAAGAAAATAAAACATATTCCAACTTTAGTTAGAATTTTGGAAAAAGTTGCACACAAATTGTACATCTTAAGACAAAGTTTAAGTTATGTTAACGTTAACAATACTTGGCATAATTGATTTATTTTTTCTGTATTAAGGACAGCTTAATTGAGCCAGCTAAACTGGTATTATTATTTGTAATTTGCTCAAACCGTGTTATAATAAATACACAACGTACGTTTTAGATGGTACAAACTGTATTGACCAATCTTTTTTTAAACATTAAACATTCTTAACGATGCTACTGTTTCCTAATTCTCCCATTGGTACAACTAATTCCAGCATCTCTTGAGAAGGCTCGCAAGGTTGCAGAAGATCCAAGGTACACCTCCACAGATGATGATCAGTTGGGAAAGGGGTACAGGAAACGTATCCCAAATCGAGTTATATACAGTTCTGCTTCTGATTCTGAAGAGGGCATTGAAAACGAACGTGATTTGCGACCAAAAGCAGCTGAGAAGAGTACGTTAACTCTGTTACACCATATTATGATGTTTTATACATTTTAAAGCACTAATATACTACGAGGTTCTTCTAATAAGAAATTTGTTTATAATAGGTGTAAGTCTTCCAGTATGCCCGAATAAAAAATTCGAGTCGTATTGGGCACCTAACGTTAGCAAAACCTCAGAAAAAACACCTCTCGAGAAACCAACTCTCGACAAATCTTCAGTGCTCGTTTCTGCCGAAGCTGAAGATGAGATATCACATTCCGATTATACACAGCCTGAAGCTGTGGATAACCGCGATGGTATAAATTTTGTTGAGAAGTATAATTTTTGTATTCTCATTATTCACAATTTGTATTCTTTACTTTGTTTGTCTTAGATGTTGAAGTGCCAAGAACTTCGTGTACAAAAGAATCGATGGAATCTTCGCGATCAGTATCAACATCAATATTTAAAGATATGCCCCAGTGTCATATGCAAATTAGCAATCACGTTAGACCAGCTTCAGTTGGGAGAAGCAGACCACTTCCATCAAAACACTGTACGAATTCAAAAATATATAATTTCTATAACACGAGGAATAGATACTTGGTTTCGTTTCGTCAATGAATCATTTCTGAATGCATTTTTGGTTTTTTATAGCATTTCACCACGATACTGAAGAAAACAACAATGAGCCTGCAACTGAAAAGACGAGGACATCGACGATTTCAAGAAACCGCGAGCACAGTGTCCAATTATTAGAAACACCAATCGAAGAAAGAGATCAGACACATCCTAATGGTATATTTACACGTATATGCACGAACGGATATATTAGATTAAATTTTTTATTTACGTAGATCGTTGGTTTCAGAGGTATGGTTAATAGAATTTTAATGTTCCTCAACAATTTTTGTTGCCGCTGTAACTTTGACACACTTTCTGTATTGAAAAATTTATAATTATCTAATTTTTGAAAATTTCTCTTTAATTTACTTTTTCATTTATTTTAATTTTTATTATGTTTTTATGTGTGGAATATGCTATTAATTTTCTTTATTCGAATGCAAGGAAAATTATATTTATTTTCAAATATACTATATTTTCAGTTAGAACTTCAATATTTTACCTAAAATGGCAAGATTTGATCTAGAAAATTCATGACTATTTTAATTTTTTCATACAATCTGGGAAGCCGAAGCAAATAGATTTGAAATTTTTTAAATTAGCAATTACTCCTGTCGTGAAATAAATGAAAAATATTAAATTTTGATCAGTCACACTTCTGTAGCCTGAAATATTCAGCGGAAGTTGGCCCAGACATAAAATCTTCGTATTTTCTCAGTAATGCATACATTTTATTGCAGATAAAATCGACACTCTCATCCAAATGGTTGCGGAGTTGCAAGTGGATGTAAAAAGTCTTATGCAAAGAGTGGATAGAATCGTACCAATCACCACTAGAGCTGGGCCTACAGATGCAGTAAAATGTTCATTAAAATTGAATTCTATTGACGAGATTAAGGCTTTTAATAGACGTCTGAAAGAGGATCCAACATTCGTTAATCAATTTGTAAGTAAATACTGTATACGCAGGAACAAGTTATAGACATGCTTTAAATGTGTATTTTATTACAGAATACGTTTATTGGAAAAATTGGGGGCAACACTGCACGTGACAGCATTCAAAGGGCAATGGACAGCATTTTTTCGAATGAATGTGCTATGCACTGCTCATGGAAAGGTCGTCGAAATAATTTTCCAATATCTAATTTGCATCTAACTAAAATAACAAGAGGTACAAATATGTTGATGTTTTTCCTCAATAAATTAATTTAAGACTATTTTGATTTACGCCTAATCTTGCAATATAACTTTTATCAATATAGATTTGATACTGGACGTTCATTCGACTCTTAAAAGTGCGGAGTTCGATTCAATAATGGCTGAGTGGTTCAGATTCGCAAAGCAACGGTACAATAGGAGCTTAAACCGAGCAGACGATGACTCATGAGCGAAAAATAACAGTGAAAGATTTAAAAAACAGTTAAAATATTAATCCATTATTGGATGCATATACGTATACATATGTTAGTTTATGAATAAACAATGAAGTATAAAAATGCTATTTTTCGATTTTCATAATTCATTCCTATCCGTAAACTCTGTGGGGGAAAGGCCGGTTATTTGGGTCTAGTTAAGCAATATGTCCTATAATTCGATAAATTCGTTTATAAAATTATCTCAAGGATAACAGGAAGGTTATTTTGGTCAAAAAGGAATTTATAAGGAATTATAAACGGGTTTAGCGAATTATATTCCTTATTGCTTAGCTTGACCCAAATAACCCGCCTTTACCCTACCTATGTTTTATTACTAAGACATAACAGCTGTGTTTACCCGTATATAGCACCTATATAACATCAACGATTCGTTCATCTTGCATAAATATAAAAAATCTGAAAATGTTATATAACATGTTATCTACCTGTTACATAACATGTTATATAACATGTTACTCGAATGAGTGGGAAATTACAATTAACTGGCAACTTACGTGTAACATTCTCGCAATATTATCTGTAATATTGATTTTTGTTCATGTTACGTAACATTCATATAACAGTGTTTACCGGGCCGTTACCGTCAAGTGAGGTTCCTTACTTCACCGCAAGCGGCGCTTCCATAGATATTCCTCAAGTCTTACATCACTGTACCATCGTGTCACATCAAAATCACATCGTTCATTTATCGAGCTACAGTTGTAGAGTACAGTGCAAAATCCCTTTCCTAAACGAAAAATTTTGGACTCTTTTCTTTCTTTTTTTAAATACTAATCTTTCATTTAAGTGCCCTTTGTCAGAGTGAACTGCACGTGTGAATGTTTACATCATCTCCCACTCTGGTTCCAATAGATTTTGATCCCAGAAGGAAGACTTTTCTTTTTCGATCAGTGCAGTTCTCTTCAGCAGCTCACGACGAGCATATCTACTTTTAAATTTCGGAGGCATTTTCTTTTAGATTTTGAAAATCAATAAAAGTTTTATTCACATAAATATAAGGTCAAGTGTTTTATTTAGTCCAATTAAAAATATCCTTTTCAAGACGTAACATGCGGGTATTTCTTTATATTATATAGAAAAACTCAAAATTTAGTTATTGTGATATCATCATCAACAAACAACTTAGATAACATTTCAGCTGATTTTAATATTTCAGAAGAGACATCGTGCATATCAAGCGCTTTTTTTGGTAAACACACCGATTTACGCTAATAATATTAGGGGTACCGAAAAGTAATCAAAATTTCTTCAATGAGCTCATTCACAGTTAGTGTATGAAAACATTTTTATTACTTTTCGTTAGCCCTAATATTTCGGATGAGGCTGGTTCAAAGATACTTGCTACATTCCTGTATAGAAACCATGAGTACCAGCCCATACGAAATCCAATAATGTGGAGATGGCAACTCTTTCCCGCCAGAACTGCGTTTCGAGACTCCACACATAGATTTGCATGCCATTTGCCATTTGTCGTTACCGGTAACTGTTGGGTAGTACATCGTCAACGGTTTTTCTGAAATAGAAATTTCACTTTCATCAAAATGCCGGCAAATACTGGAAGTCTCTTGAAATTCGCGAAACTGTCCGATAAAGCTTTCGCTCCCGTTCGGGGATCGCAAGCAGCCGCAGGATTTGATTTGCGAAGGTAAGCCGAGAGACCTGAATATAAAAGTCAACAATTCATACACTCTTTCACGAGTAACACCAATTTTGGTATTCGCATATCAACTGTTTTTACGTTGTAAGTATTTTCCTAATTGATTCCCGACTTCAAAATGTAATGTATATAATTACTCCCAGTTATCTCTATTTAAAAAAAGCATTGTCACAATATGTATCAAAATAATAAAGTTAATGAATCCAATATCTACGTTTTATGCTTTAAACACGTTTTTCAAAAAAAATTCTGGCGGAAAAATGTCTGCAAAAAAATATGCTATTTTAAATTTTGAAAAAGTAGTCCTTTGTAGAAAATTATTACAATTTACTGCAACATTCGACCACTGAAAGTTCATTGAGAATAGTAGGTTGCAGCTTTTTAAGAAAGTAAGTACTTTTAACAATTAATTATAAATTTTCACCAGCTTTTTTTACCTTTTGGAATCGAAGAATAAAGCAATCATAGTCATCATATCTTATAAAAATTCTCCAAAAAATTGTAGAATCCTTAGCTGATCTATGTTGTTAAATATACATTTCAAATTCTTAATTATTATTTTGGAGAACGAATTAGCTTCCAAAATCTTCCAAAGCAACTAAGAATTTGAAATATAAAAAGCTTCCACTTTTCACAAGATTTTTTGAGTTTTTTTAAGACATATTTTGTGGTAATTATTTGTAATGTTTGTAACAGTCTTGTGAAAATAACAACTTTCGACACCTTTTTACAATCTTTGTATTCCTTTAAACTTTTTATTCTTAATTACTCTATTTTACAATAAGCGCTACTACATTTTGAAGAAGGTTATAATTTCCCAGAGGAATCTATAACATTTTTTTCTTAATATTGGCATCGACCGAATGATGTCATAATTATAGTGTTTTATTCAAAAAAATATTGAAAAGACATAAAATATGGGATGGTAATTATAGATTTTTGGAAAAGTTACAATATTTTCAGGCAAAATTTCTAAAACATTGATTCTTTCACTGCATTGTTATAATTTTCTCTAAAATTTAATATTTTTGTTAAAGATCCTCTGAGAATCGACTTATGAATTTTTTAACATGGGAACTCGTGTATAAGGCCTCAAATTTTTGGTTTTTTTTTGGCCACAATAAATATCTAAACACCTAATAAAATTGTTATAGTATTTTTAAAAGATAAAGAGACCAGTAAAAAGATCTTATAAAATAATAAATATTAAGTTAATTAAAAACCTACAAATCGCCACACCATCCCTGGTATCGAATTACAAATGATTTTCTTAAAACGTGAGAGAAAATCTCACAGTGCAAGCTCGCTTTGGTGAAAAAAATTTATGAGAAATTTGAGAGAAATATCTTCACTATGGAGAAGTTATTGGTAAACAAATATATTTCTGTTTCTAAGCTGTATACTTTGAAAAGTGAAATATGTGAGGGCAGGTGCAGTATGCACCTGCACTCACTATGTCAATCGCAATAAAAAACTAGATCCAAGTGGGTTGTGTTTCTGCAATGGATGAATGAATGATTCTTCTTCTGTAATAAAATGGACGATAAAGTTGCAGTTTGCACTTTTATTTTCCTACAGTGCATACGCCTATGTAGTTCCAGCTCATGGTAAGGAACTGGTGAAGACCGATTTACAGATTGAAGTTCCAGAGGGAACTTATGGCAGAGTCGCACCACGTTCTGGACTAGCGTGGAAACATTTCATTGATGTCGGTGCTGGTGTCATCGATGCTGATTACCGGTACATATTATTTCTTCGTGTATTACTATTGGGTTGGTGCATAATTATCAGGCGTTTCTTTGACGTGATAATATCGTTTAAAAACGCCTGATAATTATGCACCAACCCAATACTATAACTATATATAAGAATATGAAATTTCATCTAAACCTCACCTATTTTTTAAATATTTCTTAAATTATTATCCACCTATTCTTTCACGTCGTATGGAATCAATTAATAATTAAACAAATTACATTAAAAATTTTTAAAAGTCAATGGAAAAAGTACAATTTTTGAAATGTGCAATTTATAACTTCAATGGCTATCATTTACTCTTTTTTTATGAGATTTTGTACTATGGTTTGTGAATCCTTGATTGATTTTATTGTATTTTAATTGGATTAGTCTTAGGAATTATTGTAGTATTTGGATTTTTAGTTATAAGAAGGGGAAACAGAGAATCATTGGTGATTTATGGTAATATTTGCAAAGGCACTTTTATTTTCCAACTATGTTAGCAATGTTTCTCAATTTAGTGAGTACTATCAACTTTTAAATACCCAAAGCCTTTTTTTAACACCCTGTATAAATGAAGTAATTGTATTAATAATTTGATTTCTTATTAACAGCGGAAACGTGGGAATCGTTTTATTTAACCATGGGAGTGAAGATTTCAAAGTCGAACCTGGAGACAGGGTAGCACAGCTGATTTGCGAAAAAATATTATATCCTGAACTCAAGGAATTTGATACACTGGATGATACCGAAAGAGGAGAAGGAGGATTTGGATCTACTGGGAAAAATTGAAAAGGTTTTTGTACTTTTTCCTTGAATGCTCAGAAACCCATGCATTCCTTTAATACTTAATAAACTCATTTAATATTTTGATAAACATGTATATTTGATAACAAAAATAATTAAAAGAATATAAAAATAACTTCGTTCTCTTCTAAATCTTTGATTCCGGAATTAAAGCTGTGTAGGTACTTGGTTCCCTTATTATTTTCAGAATATTTTTAAACTCCTTATGGTTGGCTCCGCCAAGCAAGCGGAAAATTACATTTTCCGATGTAGCTATGTGGCACCCAATCTGCCTCATTCTCTAGAAAAGCAAAAAAAGTATTTTGAATATAAACTGTCTTAAAATTTCCTAATTTAAAAGATTCTATTTTTGTCGTAGACTGTTGATGGAAATATGTATCAGCAGTAAATTGAAATAAAAAACTATTATTTTCCGTTTATGCGCATTATCGAAATTCTACAGTCTCTACTATACTTTATTGTAAATATTTCAAAAATTCATTTGAATAGAAGGTATAAAATTATATAAACACTAATTCTCTATACAACAAAAAAGCTGAATTTAATTTTAAGAAAACTTTTTCCCGCTTGGCGCAATAGTTTATAATAATTTTTTAAATAATTAAAGACATTTTGGAAAAAAAAAACCATCCAAAACAGAAAATGACATTTCTATAACTATAGTTTTCTATAAAATATATCAAGATCGACATTTCTATTATATTTCACTTTTAAAGATGTAATATTGAATAGTGTGCATCGATAGAAAAACAGGCTAAAAATTCTTAGTACAAATCAATAGCATTACAACGAAATTTCTTAAATTTGAAATTTTCTGAAATTAAGTCAAAATAATTACCTCAAATGCTAAAAGTCTATCTTCTTGACTACGAGAAGAACAACAGTCAGCTACAGTGTGTACTTCAAATCCATTACGTTTTAAGTCAATAGCCGTATTTTCCACACATACATGCGCTTCAATTCCAATAAGAATTATCGCTTCTGGTGGTTGCCCGTTGCAAATCTTTGAAAGTTGCTGTTGTACCTGATTATAAGACAAATTTAAAGTAAATTGTTTTAGAACAAAATAGCTCTTTAACATTATTTCTATCGCCCTAATTATACGTAATCAAAAATCAAAAACTAAAATTGCAATTACAATAGATTTTCTTAATACCAATTTTTTTACAGACGCATAATTGCTCTACTAAGCACCTCCCGTTTAAGGATTTCAAAGAAACATTTAATTAGACCTTGAAAATAATTCGAAATTCAAATTCTCAAAGGTGTCTTTTAATACTTTTGACAAAAATAGCATTAAAATTACAGCACTTAGAAATCCAACAAAAATAAGAGACCGTTCTCTACAGCAACAAAAATTCAACTATCGTATATAATAGGAGAATATTGTAATAGAAGATCCTAAAAAACTGAAATATTTCTTTTTTAAATTCATTTACAAACTTATGGCTTCCAAATGCAATAATGCAAGTAGTAAACATATATTAACCTGTTGGCGGCCGGCAACACCACTATAGTGGTGTTGCCATGATTCGAACATATCCGAGGACCATTGGGGGATGATTATATGGAAGTGTTCCACCAAAGTAGGCATGTATCAACGAAAAAAAATCCCGGCCGCCAGCAGGTTAATACATGTTGCACTTGCTTGAACTTACCTCTGGTGTGTACATACTAAATTGCATTTTGAGAAATGGTCCCAAAGCCCGTGAAATATCAAGCTGGGGGACAGTTTTTCCTAAAGCTGTTGGATTTTGTTCGGTCACAAGTACCGGTACCTCCAGTAATTTCATAGCTTCTATCTATTAATGGGAAAAGAAGACAATAGAACGTTAACTTATGTGCCCTTGTTTCCGATATCAACATAAGTGGTGGGTGTTCCAAAGCCTCATGCTAACTATTTAAAAAATGATGGAGGATTGTCTCGAAATAATTTAATATTTTAATAAAATTTCTAATCCATATATTGAAACAATATTTCACAGATACTATAATTTTGCAACGTCTGCACAGATTGTATTGTTTTCAGGGGGAAGAGTAGTAAATTGTTTTATTTTTTCAATATGAATTAATTGAACAAAGTTGGTTTAAATGTACAATGAAATATAACCAATAACCAGGATCTAAATTACCTCTCAGTAACTACTTACAAGTTTGGCAGAATTTTTTACAATTTTATCAAATCCACTGATAGCCTTGGCAAGTCGCTCTTGAACGTCGCATATTAACAAAGCAGTTTTACCTTGTTTTAAAATTGCACTGGTCGCATTCATTGTACGCGTTTATATCAAATGTGGAAATGTAAATGAGGAAAGTATTCTTAAACCGTCTTTGATTCCTGTTGGAAAGAAAAAGAATCTCCAAAATTCTTTTAATACTATCACTGTACAGTCAACAGGTCACTAAGGTCGAGCTTCTGAAATGCTCGGTCACTGATCGTTGTACCGACTTAACAAGGTTGCCGTGTCTCGATCTGGTATGGATCATGTAAATTCCGCTTCACTGATAACGAATGGTCATATGAACTCCAGTTTGCATTTACCAAGTGCTAGGAGTATCTGTAATTCGTAACATTTGATGAGCGCTAACTTCAAAGGCTGTTGAAAGTCCACCTGCATCGTTTAAACATGAATATCCAATGTTGTTCTCCATTATTGCAAATGTTGGGGAAACAAAAATAAATAGGGAATTTGGTTGGATTTGCTAAGCGCTTGAACAATTTATTTAAATCTTAGGATCGTTTGTAAAAAAGGAAAGTATTTGAATTCAAACATGAAAACTCCGAAACTTCAAGTTTTTCCAATTAAACCTAAATTTTGAATGTAAGGAAAGTCGAATTATTGAAGTCATATAAAAAGTTCGTTAAAGAAATACATTTAAAAACTTGATGAATATTGCATGTCTTGCTTAAGGATGCATCAGTACGAAAAGGACGAAAGTAACACACGAGGTCCTTTTGACTGACCAATACATTCTCAAAGATAAGAATTGTGGATCTCGAGAAGTCTTAATATATGCAAGATATGCAGGTTTTATGATCTTGTGTAAAAAATTATCAGCAGGATAGAAAGTCCTTTTTAAGATTTGTGATTATGGGACCTTTATGCTGGGCCCTATTCTGTTGAAAATAGTTTCGAATATTTTTACATTTATTCTTTAGCGACTCTTCATAAACTCTTACTGCTTATTGCTACAACTTAAGAGTCTATTAACACCAAACTATCTGTATTTGTGATCAACTGGCTATCAACTGTAAAAAATACTTTGTTGTTTTTATTTAGTAGAATCTATATTATTTCATGAAGTGGCGCAAACTGCAAATAAAGGAAGCCTTCTTGAATTTCCATATTATCCATAGAACTTATAAGTTCTATGTATTATCCATGGACCTTTATCTACGAATTTGCTTGAAGCCCCATCTATTATGTTATTGCGGGAACTAGGACAAAGGCAAAAAACGTGTTACGTCTTGAGCTCGAATAGATGGCAGCAAACGTATAAATAGTGGGAAACCCCAATAGAATTATTTATTTAAACTAAATAACTTATTTTTTTTTTTACTTAGATGGTTAGACGCATTGCATTAAATTATAAATCTAAGGGAAATAACATTTTAATACATTTATTGTGCAGATGTAACAGTAAAGCTTTTTCATGTAACGGGTGAAATTATTTATGTAATTATAACAGTTAACAAATAGATGTTAGAAAAAGAATGCACTGAAAGAAATAGTATAAAAACATGAGACACGGCTGGAAACGATAAAGTTACGAGTGCCAGATCTGTTTTTACTCAAGTTGACCGTTCATTCCATAAGCTCCATATGCGGAGGGCCTCAAGACCCTTCAACTAGACTTCCTTGGCTGCTCATCCTTCTTACGAATCCTTGTTTTAAAATTTTCCCCTAAGTTATAAATAGACCGACTAGAGCGAATTTTAGGGCCGTAATTCTAAAATAAAATAAATAACCTTTAATCGTGTTTAATATTTATTTAAAACACAGTTATGAATATTGTAAGGTATTTTTAGGTGATTATAATAAGTGTAGGTGTCGACATTAAAGTGCACATCAGTGCTTAATCGAGCATTAGAACCTTATAAATTTGAATCTTCCCGGTAAACTAACCATAAATATACTAGTGACTACTAGAATATCACTAGAAATACTTCTAGAAACACTTCCGGTACGTAACAAACGTCTTGAAAATATCTCTGGGGTTTTGTTACGACCTCAATCGTAACTTTTATTATTTACCGCGAATATTCGAATTTTGAAGGAAATAGTAAAAGAAAAACAAGATTTGAAGAAAACTTGGTTATTACTTTTATTTTTATCAAATGTTTCATCGAGCAAAGACGAAAAGAAACTGTCTGGCAAACTAAAAATCCTTAAGATCTAAACTCCAAGTTTCCCCCAGAAAAGCTACATTTTGAGGGTGAGGGAACTTGAGTTACTCGTATTCTAGAAAAAGTCATTTGAAGAAACAAATATATACTTATTGAAAGTTTTATGTGGTTCTAAGGGTGCCTCGGTGTGAGAAGGACGACATGTGAGGCCCTTATTGTTCGGCCGTCAAGCTATTGAGCATCGGTTATCGCACAGGGCTTGACATTTCAAGACGCACATATTTTACGACCCTTTTGAGTTAGCTAAGAGCTGCATGGAAAGTCTCTTCTTAAACACTGGGCTTATAAATTTCTTAGAGAGCAATTCTGTTACATATACAATTTTGAATAGTTTTATATTTGTTTATTCAATGACCCTTCATATATTCTTAATGCTTATTTCTAAAATTTATGAATCTCTGAAAATACTTATATATATATTCGGAGACGTACGTTGATTTATAATTGCCTTAAATACTAAACATTTCAACACCGTCTCTATTTTAAATGATTTGTTTAGCTTAACTTGTAATAGTTTCATATTCATATAATTTCGAAATTAGAGAAAATGTTGAAAGGCACTAAAAACGTGTGAGCAAAATCATATTTTGCCGCGCAAAAGCTTTATAGTCATTGCGTTTCGCGTGAGGATATAACAGTTTTGTAATTAGTTTTACTGGGAAAATTTGATTGTAAAATGTTCTATGTTCAATAAAGCACCGATGTACACTTTAACGTGAACATCTACACTTATATTAACAATTTCAAATAGAACATAACGATCTTAATTCATCGCTTAAATACTCGTACGTGTCGTTCAATTGCACAAAGAGTTTTTCAATGTTAGATTATACCTAATTACATAGACATGGTGTTATCATGTAATCAAAACTTTTATTTTAATAGTTCGTTTATGCTGACATCAGTTTTTTATATGTTATTTGATATTTAGTTTACAAGTGTCTTATTTGTCACTTCTATAAGTCACACTTCAATATTCCATCTGCCGCTTGCAACATAAAATTTGTCAGTTTAATTATTTATTAGCCCATAGTTTAATTCACTTTTATTTAATTTATATTATCTAATCTTATAATAATAATTTCAATAATAATAAATTGTTTCTAATTTTAAATTTTCATTTCTTATTATCTAGTTTTAAGTAATAATTTCAATAATACTTGATTTATAACTAACGATAAAATAAAGTTACAAAGTAAAATTATTTATATTAACATAATCGTAACATGTTATAACTATAACTGTAAGATATAACATGTTACGACCTCAATCGTAACTTTTATTATTTCGCGCGAATATTCGATTTTTAAAGGAAAATAAATGAAAAGAAAAACAAGATTTTAAAAGTAAAACTTTGGAATCAACTTTTATTATTATTATTATATAAAATGTTTCTTCAAGATAAGACGAAAAGGAACTATCTGGCAAACTAAAAATTCTTAAGAACTAAACCCAGCGTTTCCCCCAGAAAAGCTACATTTTGTGGGTGAGGGAACTTGGGTTACTTATATTCTACGAAAAACCATTTGGAAAAACAAATATATATATTTATTGAAAGTTTTATGCGGTTCTAAGGGTGCCTCGGTGTGAGGAGGATGACATATGAGGCCCTCATTGTTCGGACGTTAAGCTATTGAACATCGGTTATCGCACAGGTCTTGACATTTTCAAGACGCACATATTTTACGACCCTTTTGAGTGCTTTTGAGTTAGCTAAGAGCTGCATGGAAAGTCTCTCTTTAAGCACTAGGTTTATAAATTTCTTAGAGAGCAATTCTGTTACATATACAATTTTGAATAGTTTTATATTTGTTTATTCAATGACCCTTCATATATTCTTAATGCTTATTTGTAAAATTTAAGTATCTCTGAAAATACTTATATATATACATATATATATATATATTCGGAGACGTACGTTGATTTATAATTGCCTTAAATACTAAATATTTCAACACTGTCTTTATTTTAAAAGATTTCTTTAGCTTGACTCTTAATAGTTTCGTATTGATATAATTTCGAAAATAGAGAAAATGTTGAAAGTCACTGAAAACGTGCGAGCAAATTCATATTTTGCCGCGCAAAAGCTTTATAGTCATTGCACAGTGCACTTCGCGTGAGGATATAACAAACGCAGACGCGAAAAAGTATTACAACCAAGATCGTAACACTCCAATAAACGAACCCACTTCAGAAATACCACAATTCCGTTGGATCCGTGAAAATCTATGCGTTTCGTCTGCTCGGAACACGCGCTATTGGTCGAGACAGCACGCATGTCACACAATTTTTTCTTTCGAATTATTTGCACATTCCAAGAGGAAAATGTGTGCCATCGAAATTATTCAATTAACGTAACAAGAATAGTACGCTAATTTCGCTGCCCGTTCTCGCACCCGATCGGGCGGAAAACTGGGAAATGAAATGACCGAGCGATGCACCCAGTTGCAACATTGTCACGTGGAATCCATGACGCGTGGAACACTCCATTCTTTCTAATCATCTGTCGTAGCTCCACTGCTATTATATCGTACGTTAATTATCATATGGCTGGTAGCATGTGTTAGTATGTCTGTATGTACAAGTATTTGTCCGTATTTGACAAATGGTAGGCAGTGATAGGCAGAGGGAATTAATAATGAGATATTTAAAAGCCTTGGTTTGATGGAACGCTGAAACCTCGCATTCTTTTGTAAATCTCCAGCCTGAACAGTTATGTCGTTCGAAAATTCTATCCGTGAGTATCTGTAGAAGTTATAGTGGCAGTGAAGGTTTAACAAATCTTAACGCGATCTTATCGGTTGGCAACTAACGCAAAGATCGGTGCTTTCTCGAGCGCCCGCGGTAGGCACTTTCCAAGAAACTGCGATTTGCTTTATCATAATACATACATACGTCCAGAAATATACACCCAATTAGAGGAATATATCGCGAACTGAATTTTTCAATTGGAATGTTTTCCTTCATTCTTCCGCATATTTCAACCGCGCGTTTTCGCTCACCCTAATTCTAATTATAATTACCGTCTCCATGAGAAACTTTCACATATTTCCCACGGAAATGCTTTACGCCATTCGCATTTTTATTTTTTTCGCGATACCCTAACCTTAAATGGGACCTTCAAGGATTTCTGCTTCTATACAGTTTTATTGCACGGGGTAATTCAAGAGATACCAAAGCTACTTACAGGGTTTATCTTTGGTTGTAATTTTTTTAAAATGAATTTTCAGATTCCAAAGAAAAGACGTTTTATTTTATCAATCATATACAGTGGGCCCTCGATTTTCGCACACAATTGGTTCCTGAAAGTGTGTGCGAATGTTGAATGTTCGAAAGTAGAGGAATGTAAAAAAGTATGCACCAAAAACGGTGTTTTAAAGTATTTATTTATTTACTTAGCTTTCGGGTGATTTCTTTGTAAACTTGTCAAGAGTTAGTTGAGTAGCTCCTTTTTTTTTTCTTTTCGTATTGCACCTAATTCTTTTTTTACACGATAGATACGTTCCCAAAAAATTCGTGTAAAAAGAGAATTAGGTGTAAACAATGTTAAAAAATTCTTGTTAGAGTTCACTTAATTTATTTCGTGCTTAGACATTTTAAGTCATTAAATATATTATAAAAAGTAAATTATACTTTGAGAAAAAAAAATAATATCTGAAATTCATTAATATAAAAAAAGTTAAAATAATATAAACATAAAAAATATTTGCTCTATGAGATTCAAGAAAAATTCATAGAATATTGAATATCGTGCTAAAACAAAACAATTCGTGTAAAAAGAGAAATTTTTTTTATTTTTAACTCGTGTTGAATTAAAATTGTGTAAAAAGAGAATTAGGTATAAAGATTTCTACAACGCGCAGTGCCTTTTTGTATTGTCCTATATGTACTTGACATATACGTTCTCCATTGGGATCGCATTCTTCCATAATAGTTAAAAATTTGTCTAGATGCATAAAGACTTCATTCATATTTTTAATTGTCAAAGTCTTTACGTTTTTATCGGGTTCTTCTTCCTTGCTTTCTTCATGTATTTTATTGTTAATCAATTGTTGCTCAATTGGATATTCATTTGACAGCGGTGCTGAGTGAGATTCAGTTAATTCATTAACACCGTCATTGTTGACGTCCAAGTTAAATTCATTCATGAGACTAATTATTTCATTGGCGATAGTTTCCAGTGTTTCTTCAAAATTTGTAAAATCATTCGTCATTCGTGGGCATAATTGTTTCCAGGAATCTTTTATCGTCGATTCTTTTATGTCAGCTCACAGGGGGAACATTCGACCGCAAAGGCTTACAAAGTTGAATTCTAGAAAATGTGCGAAATAGCGAATTGTTTGAAAGTAGAATGTGCGAAAGTCGAGGGCCACCTATATGTGGATATATACAAGGTGGACCATAGAACATGACCAGCTGAAATAGTTTTGCTGTGAAATAATTTTGCTATTGTTCGATCTATAACTTCCGGGTTGTGGGTTGTTTTACCATGTATCACTTTTTTGCTTAAAAATGTAAGAAAAATACAAATAATTGCTTGATCTTGATATTACAAGATTTGCAATAAAATTATTAAAGTAACTTTGCCTTGGTATTACTAGATCCGCGAATAAAAATAATTTCAGTTAATTTAGATTAAAACATGGTTTGGGTTGTTTCCTTAGTCACAATACTTCAAATATTAAATTTTTAGTTTCTGTTATTTCTTCTGGCTTAACGACTTATCGGTAAATATTTACAAACGAAATAAATAAGGTGAGACTATTCCAATGGAATGTAGTCTGGGACAAGATTTAGATTGGAAACTTCATCTAAATCAACTGAAGCTATTTTTATTAGCAAATCTTGTAATACCAAAACAAATCTGTTTAAATGATATTTATTGCAAATCTTTTGATACCAAGATAAAGCAATTACTAGTACTCCTTTTTCTTGCATTTTTTCAGCGAAAAGTAATACATGGAAAAATAACCCACGACTTAGATAATTTAGATTAAGTTTCCAATCTAAATCTTGTCCCAGACTATATTTTGTTGGAATTTACGGTCTGCGGGAATTCTCGGGAATAAGAAAACAACTTTTACTTGGTCAAAGGTTTAATTCAAAGAACTTAATACAGTTTGTGACTTCAGCAAGAAAAATAGAACAAAGAAGTTGGTATGCGACGCCAAAGAAAAAAGCGCGTAGGAATGGTAGGAATACCATAAGACAAAGGCCAACAGGCTCGCCCAATCAGATCATGGGCGCGTTCCGATTTAAGCTTAGGACTTGCATAAATGCGCTCTCTGTAATTCTAACGGTCAAATGGAGACCATTAAATTGCACTAATTCAACACCCCTTCTCAATTTAATAATCTTTTATTTTACCAAGCCAGAAGAGGGGCAAAAAGAAAAAAAAACAAAAATTTAAACTTTTAAAACAGAGGACATATCCCGAAGGTTTAGGCCCGAACGTAGTTTGATAAACTGTCCACTGCTCAAAGGTTTCGTTAAAATGTCTGCTATCTGCTCTTTTGTATTAACGTAACAGACATTTACTATTCCCTTGGCTACTAGATCTCGAATAAAATTATATTTTACATCCACGTGTTTTAGCCTGCGATGTTCCCATCTGTGAGTTAAATGGATACATGACTGATTGTCTTCAAGCATTTTAATGGGAAGATCATATTCAATTCCAATGTCTGACAATAGACTTTTCATCCACAAGAGTTCCGTTGCAGATGTTGCCAGAGCTACAAATTCTGCTTCTGTTGAAGACAGTGCTACACATGGTTGTCGTTTTGTTGTCCAGGAAACTATGTTGCCATACACTTTCAGTAAAAATCCCGATGTTGATTTTCTATCAGGTCCACTACCCCAATCTGCGTCAGTGTAACACAAGAGGGTTTCCTTTTCACTCTTTGAATAGCACAAGCCGAGATCGCAGGTCCCTTTGATGTATCTTAGGATTCTTTTCAGACCTTTCCACAATTTTTCCGTTGGTTGACACTGGTGTCTACTGAAAAAGTTCACCGCTGCGCTCAAATCAGGTCTTGTTGTAAGCATCGCGTACATTAAGCAGCCCACAAGTTCCCGAAATGGCTTCGACTCGTCTATAACATCTTCTTCTTGGATAAAGGCTGGTTTCACTTCCATCGGTGTTTGGACAGGATTACAATCTTCCATGCTGAACCTTTTCAATAGTTTCTTCAGGTAGACTGGTTGATTCAAGTAAAGCTTTCCGTTTGCTCTAGTAACATTAATTCCGAGAAACGATTTAAGCTCACCAAGATCCTTCATCCTAAATCGTTTCGTTAAGGCGATTTTAATTTCTTGAATTTTCTCATTATCGTTTCCAAAAATAATCATGTCGTCAACGTATAATAACAAGTAAATCTTTTTACTTTTGAATTCTCCGATGTAAAGACACTTGTCCATTTCTGACTGACGTAATCCTAAACTTTTCACATATCTGTCAAACACTTCGTTCCATGCTCGAGGGGCTTGTTTCAGTCCGTATAGTGTCTTTTTCAGTTTACATACGTAGTTGTTGTTATTATCGAAACCAGGTGGTAGCTTCATATAAATTTCTTCTTTTAACTCACCATGCAAAAATGCATTTTTTACATCCATTTGACAGGTTTTAAGGTCTTCTTCCACTAGAATAGCCAATAGTGTTCTCAGAGTTGTCAATCTTGCTACAGGTGCATAGGTCTCTTCATAATCGTAGCCTTTTCTTTGAGCACATCCTTTGATGACTAATCTAGCCTTATACCTGTCGATATTTCCGTTTTCATCGCTTTTGATTTTGAAGATCCATTTATTGTCGATCAGTCGTTTACCAGAAGGGAGTGGTACCATTTCCCACGTTTCATTTTCCTTTAAGGCATCCATTTCTTCCTTGATCGCAATTTTCCACTCCTTTTCGTCATCTCTACCTCTGATGTCTTCAAAACTTTCTGGAGTATTATTTACGAACGACTCAGCATTCAGAGCAAGGACTCCATAATCTTCTAGATATTTTGGTATCTGTTTGACTCGGGAACTGCGTTGAGGGATTTCCATATAGTCGATTTGTTCTTTGGGTTCTTCAGTCTCGAATGAGTCTTCCTTGTTGCTTCCTGTAGAAATCGTGTTTTCAAGTGGATCCGCATTACTCGATTGATTTTCTTCGGTGATGATTTCCTCTTCGTGTTCTTCATAAGTAGGCATCCATTGATCACTAGTGGTTCCTTCAAATGAAAATCTTGTTTCCTCAAAGATTACATCTCTTCCCAGAATAACTTTCTGAAGCTTTGGGCACCAGAATCTATATCCATTTGGACAGTACCCAATGAAGAAACATTTCTCTGATCTGTTATCAAATTTTCCTTCTATGAGCTCCTTAGGAATACGCAGGAAGGCAGTACATCCGAAAACTTTGAGTTTCTTTAAATTTGGTCTCTCCTGATACCACAAACCTGCAGGAACTCCTTCATCTAGTGCTGACGTTGGACATCTGTTGATAACATACACTGCTGCTAGAGCTGCTTCAGACCAGAAACTTTTTCCAAGTTTTGAATTTAAAATCATGCACCGGGCCATTTCAATTATCGTCCGATTCATTCTTTCTGCAACTCCATTTTGTTGCGGCGTATATCTGATGGAACATTCAAATTGAATTCCCTTTCCTTCAAAATAATTTTTGATCTCATTTGTTAGATATTCGCGTCCGTTGTCACATCTAAAGCGGCTGATTTTCAAATTAAAATGTGCTGTAGCCATGGCTTCAAACAATTTGAAAAACTTCAGTACTTCAGTTTTTGATTCCAGAAGATAAGATACGGACAAGTGTGTAAAATCATCAATAAAAGTAAGCAAATAAGTTTTTCCATCATAGGACGCGGGACGAATTGGTCCTATGAGATCACTGTGAATAAGTTGCAATGGTCTTTTTGCTCTAATACGTGGCGTATTATGAGGCTTACGAGTTTGCTTACCTTGAATGCATATTTCACAATTTATAGGTGGTGAGTTACCTGTGATGATTTTCATTCCGTCAACCTGTTCTTGTAATTTTTGGACACTTTCGTAGTTTAGGTGTCCTAACCTTTTGTGCCACATTTCTAGACTACCAGTTGCCATGACTAGGTTCGTTACTGCTTCGTTTTGCTTAAAGCATAATGTATACAATGGTGTATTACTTCTTTCTGCTACAGCTACAGTCACGCCATCTTTTTGAATCATTCCTTTAGCGTTTTCAAATGTTACACGATAACCATTCATTTCAAGTTTGCGAACTGACAATAAATTATGATGCAAACCTGGCACTGATAAAACATCCTTAATTCTTATTGGAATTTCCTTTCCATTTACGTAACTCAGAACTTGAATTTCTCCTACTGTTTTCGCGTTCAAAAACGATCCCAGTTTTGCAACTTTGATCTTGATTGGATCACTCAGCTCCTTGGTGTTTTCCAGAACCACGTAACTGTTCACGAGATGTTCCGTTGCGCCAGAATCCAGAAACCATTTTATTTCAGTATTCGAATTACTGAAGGTATTAGCTGAGAAACAAAAACCTTGACTATTTTCGGTATATTGTCCTTCTACGGTGTTGTCTGCACTTGGTGGATTTCGCTTGAAAGTGACATTTGTATTTGAATGATTTAATTTCCTTCGACATTCGGATTGTTTATGTCCTTTTAAACCACATTTATAACACTCATATTTAAATCGTTCCTGTTTATTTTTATTCACTGTACCTTTCTTAGCACTCGCTCCCGATTTGACTTGGGAAGAGAATGCAACTGATGAGGAATCATTTCGACCTTTTGTTTCTCCATTTTTCCGCTTTGATTCTTCATCCAGAAGCCGATTCTTGACAAATGCAAGTGTTAGATTGTCTACTGACAATGTTTCGATTGCAGTCACAACTGTATCGTACTGCGAAGGCATAGTCAGTAATAGATGACAAACAATGTCGTTTTCTTCAAGGTTAGCTCCCGTCGAACGAAGCTCGCGAATTCGTTTATCGAATTTTACAAAGTGATTTGTAAGTGTGTCATTTACCGCATCAAACTTCATTGTTAACAACGACTTACGAAGGAGAAGTTGACTAGCGATTCCTTTTCTTTCAAAAACTTGAGATAGAGAAGTCCACAAATCGTATGCTGTTTCTTTATCCTTCACATATTCCAGATAGTTGTCGGCTATTCTTTGGATAATTTGCGATTTACACTTACGATCGCGCTTTCTTAATGCTTCCAATTGAGCTTCCTTTTGTTGACGTTGCTCATTCGTATCTGAATCAGCGAAAGTAATCGATTCCGTATATGATTCTTTCACAAAGTCTAACAAGTCCAACTCATTGAGTAATGTTTCAATTCTAAATTTCCAATTATTAAAGTTTGTACCATCAAACAATGGAATGCGGTATCTTTCGACTTCGTCGGCCATTTTAATAACGGATTTTTAATCACAAACACAATTTTTACTTTTTCTCGAACCAGCACAGACCTGGGCCCATAACCTGTTGGAATTTACGGTCTGCGGGAATTCTCGGGAATAAGAAAACAACTTTTACTTGGTCAAAGGTTTAATTCAAAGAACTTAATACAGTTTGTGACTTCAGCAAGAAAAATAGAACAAAGAAGTTGGTATGCGACGCCAAAGAAAAAAGCGCGTAGGAATGGTAGGAATACCATAAGACAAAGGCCAACAGGCTCGCCCAATCAGATCATGGGCGCGTTCCGATTTAAGCTTAGGACTTGCATAAATGCGCTCTCTGTAATTCTAACGGTCAAATGGAGACCATTAAATTGCACTAATTCAACATATTTCATCGGGATTGTCTCTCCTTGTTTACTTCATTGTAAATATTTACTAGAAAGTCGTAAAGCCAGAAAATATAGTAACACTTAAATATCTTATATTTAATATACTCGACTTACGGAAACAACCCAAACCATATTTAAACTATAAAATCAGGTTTATCTATAAAAAACTGAAAATAACCCTGAAAACTCTAAGAAAAAAAGACGTTAACAAAAATTTTATTTTAGAAATATCCCTTCTTTGACCATCGGTTTTAAATAAATGTATTCGATTTCTTCAGTCTTTCGGTCTTTAAGAAATTATTTATTTTCAAATTATGTTGACGTTTCGATAAGTAATACGTTGTTGTCTTCGTTTAAAATTCGAAGTATTACCTTTATATAAAAGTAAATAAGTATATAAAAAATAATACACATCATCAAAGTGAAACTAGTTTAATATGAAAACATTCAACATTTTGATTATCACACAATGAAACTGCTATGTATATGGAATTTAAATTCACTTCAAAACTAATAACTGTAAACGTAAATGTCACTACAATTAGAACTCTGCAGTCAAAAACATCTTAGTGATGTTATTTAAATAGTTTAAATTTCAATTAATTTATGGTAATTATACAATTTTGTAAAACGAAATCTATTATTTAAAATAATGTTTCATACTAATTATTATAAAAAAAATTTCTCTATTGTTCTGAAGATGACAACGTATTAGTTGTCGAAACGTCAAAATAATTTCAAAATATACAATTTCTTAAAGACCGAAAGACTGAAGAAATCAAATACATTTATTTCAAAATTTTATTTTCTATTTCACCAAAATAATATATCTGGCACACTAACCTAGCAACAAATATATGGATCGCATTGAAGCTATTGACTTTTTCAAATTAAAAAAAAATTATATGAAAATTTTCAAATGTTATTTCAACAGATAGTGTAACTTATTTTATGCGAATATGATATTTAATATAAAAAAATATTGTAGATTTTCTTACTATAAACTAGAACAGAACTAGACTGAAGCACCTCAGACCCCATAGGCAAGCTAAGCAATAAAATTCTCTTTAAATCAGTTACATTAAATAAAAAACTTTTTCGATTGGAACACTATTAGCGGAATCAACCAAGCTGATTGTGTTCCATGGTCTATCCTGTATATCTAATTTGTGAGACGTATTGTTATCCTATATTTTTAGCAATTTCCAAAAATACTAGGATTTTCTTTCATGATTTAAATATGATTTTTTTCAAATTACAATTCATAAATTTTCTAACGATACCCATAAAAATTTCTATACATTTCTTAAGATTTCTTTTCAATGAACACAAATTAGTTATTTAGAATTTGTTTACAATCCTAGAAAACTCTTTTTTCCATAAGTACTTTCTGATTGTAAATCCTACGAGAAGTCTGCTTAAAATATTATAAACATATCAAGTAGTGTAACTTTCAAAGGAAATTCAAGTCCGATATCTTCTTACGCATTGAAAAAATATGTAAGACATTGAGGAAATAAATTTGATCTGATTATAAAAAATACTCAGTACCTTCCAAGAAATATTTTATTTCCCTAAAGGATTTTTATTAAATTGAAACCTTTCATGAGTGCATTAACATCTGTCATAATTTATCAAAAAAATGAAATCTTGGTTTCAATTTTAAGAATACTTATTAAAAAAACTTACAGCTACAGAAACCTCTGTTGGGTTCCATTTTAACCGTTTGCGGTTATATTTTAGTAAAAAAAATAGGTGTCATGCTGATCGGAATTGATTTCTCTTGAACGAACACAATATACACATGTGAGATTATAAGAGGAAAAATAAAATTTATTAATTTAAGTTTGAAATTTAATTAAAACAAAAGTTATATTATATACAAATTTTTAAAAATCTTTAGATAATTGTAATCAGTATGGTTCTTTGCTACGGTGACTGAGTAGACATACAACGGCACAGGGTTAATATAGTTTAAAAAAAAAGTATCCAATTAAAAGTTTCAATAAAAAAAATGTTTATAGGGGAGAAGTCACAAAACAGAAATTCATTTACTGAGTAAAGTAAGCAAGACTTTGGATGTAAACAATTTGCAAAGCTTGTTTAAACATTGCGTAAACCCTCCACATTTAATTCTTTTTGATACCTTTCTTTTTTCAATACATATACTGAAAAAAAACTCTAGTTTCCCATTTCAATAATTATGAATATTATACCAATAAATTTAATTTGGCCTTTATCAAATTTTGAACCATTTTGATAATTAAAATTTTAGAAAGTATTACCTACGGGAAGTATAAAACGAGTTAATTTTCCTAGCTTTTAAATCTCGCTTTGTAAAATAAATATAGAACATTTCAAAGTTCCATTTTTGGAAATTTTGTTAATAAGAATTACTAATTTATTATTTTATATAAAACTTACAAAAGTGTGTGAATTTTGAAATTACTAGTGGAAGAATTTTCCAATAGTAAAATTTGTGCATTTTATTAATGATTTAGAATTAATCCATCAATTAACTTGATAAAAATGTGTTTAAAAATTTGGTATACTAAACAAATTCTGTATTTTATGTTTAGGTCAATATTTACAATGTAATATTCCAGTCAATATTTACAATTTCTATTTTTATTTATATTTCTTAAGGTTGTGTAAGTCTTACGTTTTATAAAAGAACTTATAACCATATAATCTGATTATAGCTAAGAACCTTAACACCGATACTTTTACAAGACAATGTTATTAGCCGAGAATGATGACATATTTTCCATCGATATTTTCTTTTCAAAGAATAGTTGTTATTATGAGTTTAAAGTAGTTTATCAGGACAAGCCGTTATGAAAATGTACTAATAACGAGCAAACATTTTTATTAAAAACCATATTATTTGCAGTTACTAAAATTATTCTGCAAAAATCAACATCCATATGAAAAACAGTAAAACAATTTCAAATGAAATTAGAACTGGAAAATATCTTGAACGTAAAATATTGGTTTTTCACTTTTAATACTTTTCAAAACGAGAATTTTATGTGTTTTAAAATAAAAATTTCAGAATTTTCGATATTATCAGATTACATAATTCTATTAGATCATTTATAAAACATCAATTTATAACTATACCATGCCTAAATATAATTTTTACTTTAGTTAGTCTCTTAAATAGTGACAAATGAAAATTGTAGGATACAGGGTGTCCTAAAAGTAACAGATCACCCTAAAACGTATTAGTATTTCAGTCAGTCGGTCATTCTTTAATATTGAAGTTTCGAGGAAAATCTTTTACTTTAATACTGAGGTTATTAGGGTGGTCCGTTTTGGAACACCCTGTTTATCACGGACTAACTAATTTTTTAAATAGTTTTTTAATTAATTTTATTTTAAAAGTTTACTTAAGAGTTACTTTCTTTCATGTGTAGGAAAACTTTCACGAAATATTTTGTTTTGCAAATTATGTGAAAGGAGCGAAAGTACTATGGTTTCTGGATATCGCAAAGAAGCATTTTATAAAAATTAGGATTTTGAGTTATCATTTGGGAATAATAACAGGTAGCTTTTATCTCATTAGAAAAAATTACTAATGTTTATACAAAAAACGAATGAGTGGAAAAAGATATGAAACATTAAAGATTCTGTGGTAAAAGAAATCTATTACAGTGCCAAAAATGTTTGACAATGAATCACTGGTGGGAATTTTTCTGATTACAAAATGAGAAACTTGCATCGAACCATCTTCAGCTGATATCCAAATGATGATATCATTTTCATATCTAAGACTCGCGAGTTTGCGATTTTATAGATAGAATTGTTTTCAAGTCTTATCGCTTAATGGGACCAAGTCGTCCAATCTGTAAAGCACGGATGAAATTTAACAGCGTTACTACTACGAAGTTTCATTATTCACAATTTAAATATTTTAACTACAAATGTTAATAATTTTCGATTTATATAAAACAAAATTAAAATATTTAATGCTTTGTTAATGAAAAGACATCAATTTTAACACATTAATTTTCTTTGTGTAGTGCTAATTAGTTTGCCGCTTATCAGTTACCAAAAACGTGAATTGAAAACCTTCATTATGAAAGGTATTGCAATCCTTTCATAAGATAAACAACTATAATTATTTTTAAAAAAAGAATATTTGTCCAAAAATAGTTTGTAATTTTTTTGTGAACAAATTTTATGTAAGTATCAAAGCCACTCAAAATATCCACACATTACACAATAATAGTATGGCAACTTTTCGAATTTTTTTACACTGTTGAATATGTGAAAAATTACTAATTATTAATACAGTTTTAAAAACCATGCTGACGTGATTTTTATGTTAAAAATTAGAAGAATACGTTTCACCGTACGCCTTTGTTTAGTATCTTTGAAAACAATTTGACAATATTTTCTACCGAAGTAGTCCTCGTAATAGATACTTTAAACAATATGCAAACTTGGATAACTAATTTTATTTTAGTTTCCAGTCGAAAAGAATTTGTATGGTATGGTTTCCTAATGAGACATCGAATAAATACAAGTAGAACTTGAATCAGATATAACAACTGGGTATCTGAAACTTTCTCTAAAGTTCTACACTCTAATCTTACATTCTGATAAAAATTATTCGAATGTTGACTTTGCGTCAACTTATTAAATATTTATGAAATTGCGTATTTCAAATATCCTAATATCAAGAGTAGAATTGTAGCATTTTGTTGCTTCTATAATATTTTGGAACAACAAAAAACTTTATTAGTAGTAGTATCATTTACTAATCGTCCCTTATATGGTTGTATAACTCCCATTATTACATATATTATTTTTACATTATCTTTTAAATATATAAAATTCTAATAAAATAAATACTAATAAAAGATGTTATTGAAAATCACTTCAAATTTTGAACGTTTTTTTTTTCAAAAGAATCAGAAAAGAACATTCATCTCAGTGCTAAGCTGTTCTTTAAAAAAGAATAAGTTGAAGCAGTACAAAAATATAAGAAAAAAAATACTATTGAATTTCTGTAACTTTTAGAGATGTAGCAAAATTTCTCATAATTAATGATCTAATAAATGTTGATTTATTTCAGGGATCAATATTTGGTGCTAATGTTTGTCCACAAGTCTGTATATCTCAAACGATGAAACTCAAGCTTTTGAAAGCAAGAGGGGGGACCAAATTCCCGTTTTTATATACGTAAATTCCACAAGTGCTTGAAATTGCTATTATAATGAACTGTTATAATGGCTAACCACACTTTGCCACTTCTAAGGAGCAAGATTAAATCATACGGTAAAAGTACTTTTCATAATAATTTGTTAATCTTAGTATAACGACTATGTCACATTTTCCCACAATTTTCAAAGTCAGTGAAGGTAATGGCTTCATTACAAATTATTTAAAAGAATTACATATTTGTCAATCTTATTGTAGTTTTATATGAGCTTTGGTGGAATTTATTTTTCAAATCCTACAAAATAAACATTAAATTTATAAAATAATTTATTCTACACAGTACTTTTGTTTCTCCAGGTTTTTACAAGTATAATTATTTCTTTTATAACAATTCTCATTTTTTATCACAGAAATAAAAAATTATTCTCTATGTTGTGCATCAGCTTTAAAAAGTTAAAGTTTTAAAATTAAATTTTGTTAAATTTTAAAGTTTAAATAATTGTATCTAAATTCATTACATTATATTTTTATTTCATTATGTTAGATAAATATGTTGTAGTATTTATTACATTTCTAATTTTCAATAAAATATATTTGAGTCCCATCTGTATCCATTTTACAAAATTATTATAAGACCTTCGATCAATCGCGATATAACATTATTTTCATACGCGAGCGTTTAAATTTTCTACAATAGGAGAAATTATGTCACAAATACTAATAAACTTAGATATACATGAATGTGTAACATTAATAAATATTATAAATAATATTTATAGTATAAATATCATACTATAAATCCTAAATATTAAAACGAAAATTAAAAATAGTCAATTCTTACAAATATTTATGATACATCTTTTTTACTGCACTTTCGATTTTTGTAAAAATATCCTCGAAAAAATTAGAAGAACACAAAAATTAACAGATTTTGGTTTTAAGAAACTCTTTTTCATATTTAATCTTACTATTTTTTCTTTCAGGAAGTCTCGCCTTATTTTAATTGGAACAAATATAGTACCAAGTAACCAGGACCTTTTGAAGTTTAGAAACTAAAAGCAACCAAAAATGGATAGCTCGGAATACGAAACAGTGCGAAATATGACACTATTATTTTTCTTCGAACGCTTAATGGACAAAGGTGGTCCGAGAACCCTGCACGATCTGAGTTGCCAATTCGGGGCAAAGGGTTTTACAAAAGAAATGAGGCAGATAGCTGGTGGTTCACAAAATGGCCTTAAAAAATTTCTAGCACAATACCCATCGCTATTTCTAATTGACGGGGATTACGTAACCGTTAATACTTTTCAACCGGCTGTGAAAGACCCAAACACACCAACGAGTAACGCAAAAAGAGATTACGCTCGAGAAGCAGTGGAATATTTTTCCAATAAGTTGATGCAGTACGGGGTTGGAACTGAAGTACCGATTAAGAGTTTATTAGGCCACAGATCCCAAGCTCCCCCAGAAATCAGACACATTTCTGGCCAACATTACAAAGAATTCAAAGATTTTTTATCACGATTCCCGGATGATTTTATTGTAACCGACGACAACGTACTTTTGAAACAATACGAAGGAATGAAGCCGGAACCATCGCAAATGATGGAACCAGAAATATCTGTGGATCCTGAGATAACGTCTAACATTTTGGAATTTTGTACGCAGTGTATCGAACAAAAAGGCCCGACATTGGTGGATCAGTTGTTCCATATTGTATCGGAAAAATGTCTTCAAGGAATGTCGATATTTAAAACCTCTCAGGACCTAATGACCTTTCTCAAAATGTTTCCGGATTCTTTTCAAGTTCAGAGTAATCTGGTTACTTTAAGTGATCGCAATAAATGTCTATCTAACGACGGAGTACAAAAAAATAGCAATAACAATAGCGAAAATCAAGGCCAACCTCCATCGAACGTACGCAAAATAACGCAAAATTCGGTACAGCCTTCTCAGCCCACTGAAAATTCGATAACTGTTACTGTTAATACGCCGCCTACACCTCCAGTTACAATTCAAGAAACATATCCTTCCGTAGAAAGCAATAATAATTCCCCGATTTCCTCGTTGCAACACCAAACGTTAAAACAGAGAATAAATACGCTTGTTATGAAAACTTTAGCTGACAATACGGAGAGAGACCGAAGTTTGCAATCGGTGCAAATGGGAGACGCTTGGAAATTGAAAGTTTTACAACAAACACGGGTTATTGTTAACGCCAGAGAATCGGCTCTAATTATTGATGATATTATGAACCCACGCATACCACCGGAAAGTGGCAAAATTGTTGTGTCTTTCGATTGCGAGGGAATCAACCTTGGTGCTAATGGACGATTGACTCTTGTACAAATTGGAACGATGAATGGACACGCTTATATCTTTGATTTATGTACATGCCCGAATCTTGTGCAAATGGGAGGTTTGCAGAAGCTTTTGGAAAGTGAAAATGTTATAAAGGTTTGTCAATATTTTTTATGATTTTTTGCTGATTTTTGTTATTCTATCTTTTTTATTATTTGAAAAGTCTCACTGAAATCTCTTCAAGAAATTTTTATTTAAAAATAAAAAGTTTGTCAAGGTATTTCTAATTTATAATATTTTCAGAAAATAAAAAGGGAAAACACTTCAGATTTGCAGAGTAATTTTCTTTTTCTGATTAAATTAGGAGTTTTGATGTTACAATTTTTCGATTGTTCTTTGTTATAATTATAATATTGTAAATCTTCGTTTTTTGTGACCTTATATACTTTTTCGAATCCATTGTTTAATTTTTTCTGACGTTTTGGTCTTACTTTCCAGGCCATTTTCTAGAAAGTTAACAATTTTGGTCCGGCAAATTATATTTTAGTATTTTCATTAAAAACCACTACGTATTTCGACAGACTACTGAGTTTGATTTTTCTATTAATTTTTTTTATTTATTCATTAATCTTTCTACTCTAGTTATTTCGATTATTCTATTAGTGTTAATATTAACAAACACTAAAATAATGTAATGTAATTTACATTGCTGGATATATTTTATTATCTTGAATTTAGTATTAATCGTAATAATCAAATAAAGTGATAATAATCGGAGTAATTATTTTTCATCCCAAAACTCATACATTTTGTGTATCCAAAGTAATTATTATTAGTTAATACATTAAAAAATGTTAATTATCAGAAGAAAAAATATTAATTTTTCTTGAAAAGGGTCTGGAAACATCGGAATAAAACGAATCAATGGATTAGAAAAGTGATAAAAGATCAGTGCAAAAACGA
Organism: Gasteruption jaculator; assembly: GCA_949825005.1. Lineage (NCBI taxonomy): Eukaryota > Metazoa > Arthropoda > Insecta > Hymenoptera > Gasteruptiidae > Gasteruption > Gasteruption jaculator. The sequence goes on along the minus strand of OX463762.1, from coordinate 3,212,069 downwards.
AGAATTACAATATTACAATTAAAAATTAACATATGAAATTAGGTTACGATATTTTTAGTTAAATAAATAAATCAGGAAAAAGCGCACCAGTACTTAAATTATTGTAAATGATCCCTAAGTCACAAATAATAAAACAAATATTTTATTTTACCTTTCCCCTTAAAGTAAAATAATTGAAAGGGCCAAAGAAGTTTGAAATGCAGTTAACTAATTATCGATAAATTATCTTTACAGGTAATTCACGATTGTAGAAACGACAGCATTAACCTCTTCAAGCAGTTTAATATAACGTTGAATAATGTCTTCGATACCCAGGTACTTTTATTTCAATTAATTAAATTATTATAACTAAAAAATGCGCATTATTGTAACTTCTGGTCATTTCAGGCTGCACACGCAGTCCTTCAGTTTCAAGAAACGGGCAAGCCAGTGTATAAAGTCAAGTATGTAAACTTGAATGCCCTTTGTGAATTATATGGAGCACCATCAAATCCCTTAAAGGAGCAGTTAAAGAATATTTATCGAAAAGACCAAAGATATTGGTCTAGAAGACCATTGACACGAGACATGCTCATCTATGCTAGCAGTGATGTGCTGAGTCTTGTACCACAAGTTTACAACGCCATGTCTAGGTAAGTTCTTATTTTTTATCGACCTAAAATAATATACGAACATTACAGAATTAATTCCATACCAAATCGAAAAATAACTAGAACACCATCTTCTGTGCCTTTTCAGATTTTCGGAAAACGCAGATTTTACCATTTTTTTATAAAATAGAGTAATATATATTTTTAAATTTACTAAGTTAAAATGATTTTAATAACTAAGGATTATTCAATGTGGCAAATCCATATTATTTTATTTGATCAGTTTTAAAGATAAAAGATTTTAAAAATGGCTCATAAATGAAAATGAATAGGATTGCATTTTCCATTTTTTTCTCTTCCTTTTTCTAGAACTGTCTCCGCTATAAAATAATGGCATTTGTTTAAACAAATTTTTTGAAATGCTTGTTTCGAAAGTTAAAATAATCTGTATTTATTAAAAAAATTTGAAGTGGTGCTCTAATTATTGTTCGATTCGATGTAGGTTGACCAAATACTACTAATTAAATGAAAAATTATTAGTTAAGTCTGGAATGAGGTCACAGAAAAAATAATTCCTCCTAATAAAAATGTTATTTATTAAAAACAACTGAAATCGTTAATTTTATGAACATTAATTCTTTTAGCTCATGACATTCCATAATTATTCTTTTAGTACATGAATAATTATGGAAGGCTACTTTTGATTTAGAATTTTAGTATTAGAATTATTGCCCAGTTATAATGAAATTAAATAATCTGAAGGAATTACGGTTAAAGACGAATTTTGTGTCCCAAAATCAGTACAGTATCTATTAGTATCTAACTTTCATAGTGCGTCAAGAAAAAGAAATTGATATCAGTATTTTATTTGAAAAATAAAATATCGTTTGTTTTTATCGTGTATTAATTAAAATACATATGATTATATTTACGATTTTTTTAATTGCAAGGTGTAAAATCAAACAGTCAAAAATTTGTAAGATCCAAAAATACTTTTTTTCTACAAGTTGAATTAGTCATTAACAGTAATTTTGCGGCGATATTCAGACACAACATATATCAAAGATTGATTAGAATTGAAAATTAAGCGCATTTTCGAATACCCTAAGTGACTGTAATTAATAAATAAAAATGTTTATCGTAATACTTCATTTTATGTTACAGATTAATCAAACCAGAAATGCAGGCCCTCTTCATGCAACTATGTGAAGAGCAGGTGCAAATGCATATCAATGCCGCCGAAGTAAAAGCTCGAAAGCAGCAACGTAAAATTGAAACTGAAGTAGCGGATTTAAAGAAACGATTGGAGGAAACTGTTGGAAAAAATATTGTTTTAAGTAACCGCGAAATCCGACTTTTACGTTATTTGCCGCTTACCGAGGAGGAGAAAGACAAGCTAAAAAGTAGCTATAAAGTTGCGAGGAAACTCGAGAAACTCGAAAGCATGAGTCACGAAAAATATGATAGCAGCGAAGACGACGACGATGATGAGAAAAACGATGAAAACGAGTGTCATAGTATGGATAGTTATACATCAGAGAATTCACATTCTGGTGAGTTTTCAAAAAATTTCAATATAGGGTTATTTCATGTGAAATTAAACACCTTTGGAGGACTATCAAGCCTTTATTCAAATTTAGTAATACACAAATGTATTTCAAAGAATTTTTTACAGCTTCAAAATTGTGGAATATTCAGTTGCTTAAGGGGGTACATCAAAGAAAAAAAATTTTTTTATCATATTTTTTTTTTCATTTTCTGAAACCTGCATTTGCTAAGAATTCTCTCACCAAATTTTTTAAAGAAATTCGTAAAATTGACGGAGATACAGTATAAAATTTAGTTTCTAAGTCGTATTATTATCCTTTCTCAGCAAAACTTTGAACGCGTTTTTCTCGAAACTGGTTTTCAACCTCGTTGACAGCATATTTAAAAAACTATTCATCCGATTTGCATGTACGAAATCTTAAAATGTTTGAAAATCCAGTCTCTACTAGAGACTCTCTAGGTTACTACGGAGAGATTTTTTTGATAAAGGGTCCCCTTCTATTTTTTTTTTCATAGACGATGAAAATTTTCTGTCATAAAATTCGCTGGTCCGCCATTTTTTATTTTTCTTAGGTATCGAAATTTCGTCCCATAGAGTTATAAATCTGTATGTCTAGTTTATAAGGGTATTTTTTTTTATTTTTTCGGGTGAACCGTATGGCTTATTTGCTGTCAACCACCAAATCGGAGTGTCTTTTTGAAAGCGGTGTACACCGCAAACTATTAGTCAGATTGGGATCCAAAAATTTGTGTAGAGTCTTGTTTATATATATATTGAATACAAGTAACAATAGAAAAAAAAAAACAAAAAATTGTTTGCTCGAAAAAAATTATTAAAAATTCACCCTCGTACCGCGCGCTCACTGTGATGTACCCCTTTAAAAAATAGCGCTAAATTTTTTGGAAAAGTTGTAACTTTCGAATTTAGAAACGAACATGAAATAGCTTTTAGGAAGTTATATCAAAGAAATTGAGACAAAAAATTCGAAATTATTTCAACTACAAACATTTTTTTCAGAATATTTTTAGAAACTAAGCATTTTTCATTAATTTAAGCATTTTTTACACAAATGCGTTATCTTTATAGCGGAGACAAGTTTCAATATCTTTAAGAAATTAAGAACGTTGTTTCATTCGTCTTCTTTAATGTCCAATTTGCAGAAAAAATATAATTTTAAAAATGGATGAAATAAATTAAAAAGATAGTTTCCACTTATTAGAGTATTTAATCAAATTTATTCTACTTAAAATATGTACCCATGGGACATTCTTTTACAAACCGTACAGATTTGGTCAAAATTTGACCGACACATTTTTGATTTAGCTGAAACTTTTTTTACATGTTTATAACAATTAGAATTTGTTAATAATTTTTTGTCAAGTACTTTTTTATTATAGCTCGTTCTTTTGCCTTTAAAATGAAAAAAAAATGATTTCTGTAGCTCAAACATAACCAAAGTTATGAATTTTTTAACAATACACAATAAGCCAAAAATCGAAGAATTTTCAAAATTTCCACCCTTTCTATTTCCCCCCCCCCAAAAAAAATATTTTTGTAAATTCCTCAAATACGTATGTTTTTTGTTGTTGTATAGAACACGTAAAAAAAGTTTCAGCTAAATCAAAAATGTGTCGGTCAGAAAGGTGTTCGGTTTGTAAAAGAATGTCCCCTATTCTATTACACTTTTTCAGCAAGGACAATTTTTAAAATCTTTATAAAATCGAGATTTTAGTTTCATTTCTCTCCTTTAACGTCCGATTTGCAAAAACTTTACCATTTTGAAATTAGTTAAAATAAATTAAATTCAAACAAGTTTCAAACTGTTGGAGTATTTAATAAAATTTGTACAATTTAAAAATATATTATCCACGTCGGGGTTTTTTTCCATGTATCACTTTTCGCTTTAAAAAATGCGAGTAAAAGGGATATACATTAATTGCTTTGTCTTGGTAATACAAGATTTGCAGTAATAATTAAATAGCTTAATAGTTAAAATAATAGCTTAATAATTAAAATAATTCAATAACTTTGTCTTGGCATTAAAAGACTTGTTAAAGATAATTTCAGTTGATTTAGATTAAGTTTCCAATCTAAAATCTCTACCCAGGCTACATTCCATCGGAATAGTCTCAACTAATTTACTTCATTAGTAAAATATTACCAAAAAAAGTCGTTAAAACCAGATAAATAATACCTCAAAATTAATACATTAAGTATCGCGACTAAAGGAAACAACCCAAAACCATATTTAAATATATTATACTTAAAAAAAAAGTACTTTTAACAAAATTGAATAACGTTCGAATAATCGATTTCTAATACTACTTTCAGAGGATTCTATTTATTTATCTAATTACCAGAAAAAATACAACATCAATTCGTAAATACATCTTGAATTACAGGTGGAGTATTATCCCCAGGGAATTCAAACACACCTAGTCTTACGGAATCTATGCAAATGGTTGACGAAATTTTGTCCGATGGTCGAATGGATAGATTTGAAAAAATTGAGAAGTTAGAAGCCATTCTTTCAGCAGTTACTGGTTCACCGTCGGATTTGTCTTCTTCCGATGATACCGAAACACTTCTGACGAAAAATGCATGTACCTGTACATGTCAGAAAAGTAAAATCGACACTTTTCACAAAAATTCTGTCGCATTAAAAGACGTAGCGTGCCAATCACTAAGTACTGGTGATATTGTTATCACAAGGATATTCTATACTGAAGAAGAGAAGGAGCGAGAAAAAATGTTTAATCCTCCAAAAAAGTAAAAAGCAAAGAGAATCTGGTGATGTTGATTTTTCATATTCATGCCTTTCATTTAGAGATACGCCTTTGTTTCAATTAGTTACTAAAGAGGAAGTAAGTTACATCACGCAGACAAAGCTCGTGTCCGAATTTGTATATTTTTTAAAATTTCTATGACATATTTAATATCATTTAAACAACAATCAATTGCAAATATCTTTAATCGCCTTTCAATTCTGTACATACCTTTTTATAATATTGTTTATTAAGAGCTTTTAATCGCATCATTTTAGGAATCAATTTTACGAATTAATTTGTCGAATGGAAAAGATGAATTGCCAATCAATCGTAATTCTTTTAACGTGACTTGCTTTTTTATTATAAAGAGCTTCACATGTGCCTTTCATCAGACTAATCTCTTTCGTCTGAACAAATCAAGAAATTAGCACATCGAAAATCATCTGGTAGTGAAACTTACCAGAAACAGTCGTGTGCCAAGACTATTGCAGACGAGGATTTTTAAATGATGAGGAAAATAACGTGTTCATGACTAAATTAAAGGTATGAATATGAAAGAATTAATGGAGGCCTTTAGAATTACTACTTAAATGAATTCATACGATTACTGAAATTTCTTTCGTTAGAACAATTGAAGAAGATATATTATTTTATAGATATAATCAATTGAAACTGTCTTTAGACGATGAGAAATAATGAACTCTATGATGTTTTTACTCTTTACTGAGAATCACTTTCAGGTGTTTCAGCAAATATTGAAAAAAAAGTAAACATCAAAAATATTTTTTTAACAATTTTATTTGTTTAACATTTAGGAGGGAAGAGGTTGTGTGTTTATTAACTACTATTTTCATCTTCTAGAAACAGTTGGACGAAGTTTGTGAGCTAAGATGTTGCCCTCTAGATATCCGTTGTTATTATTTTTCTATGAAAATTTGTTATTAGTCGCTGTTTCAGTGATACATATTTTTAATTCGTTGTCATAATAATTTGGGATCCTATATTAGGATAACCACAAAGTAGTACCAGAGCGTTGAGACTTTTTTCTCCGAAAATCGTAGATGTTTTATTATATTTTCAAAACGTATTTAATTTATTTTCCATTTATTGATTTTCAATTTATTGATTGAAAATTATTATTATACACGGGGCAAAAAAAAATGAATATTTTAATTATTGATTTTAAAGGTTTGTCGACGATATGCGAGAGAAGATGTTATTTCCTTTTGCGAGAAGTATTTTTTAAATTTCAATTTTTTGTAATTGAAGGGATCAATTTTTTAACCATATAATTTATTGTTGCAATTTTTTCCGAGAAACTTAATTCTCACAATCAAAATTTTCAACTTCCATGATTTATTTTTATTATTCCGAGTATCCATTACAAATTTTGATTTTAAACCACTTTCTGAAAAAGAAAAATATGGTTAGTGACTCGAATATCGTAATACTATGCAGAGATCGTAAAATGCCAAATAATGAAAATTAAATTTTTATAGACATTTTGTCTAGCGATTTTTCTTTCTATAATATGTTATCAATGCAACAATTTGTTCTTTTTTCAAATCATACCAATAGTAATTAATAGTAACAGATTTATTAAAATTCAATTTAGTTTTGTCCATGAACAACTTACGATCTTGGCATAGTAAATATTTTTTAAAAAACGGCATTGCACTGTTAAACTTTCTCAATCTTATGGAGGACAGCATATTAGCTTGCAAAAGTCGTAAAATTATTAACTGCCATGAACGACAGTACGCTCTAACAAGAAAAAAACTGTGTAAAATAGTATTGAATCATTAATAATAATATTATTACTCTCCCCTAAACGTATAGGGAGAGTTTGTTGGTGTAACAGAGGGTGGGTCAATTTTGACAGAGAGCAAAATAATTTGAATTTTCTATTATAATAAAATTTGCAATTTCGAAAGCGTGATTATAACTCACAGTAGAAGAAAAATGATATCAAAATAATGCTTATTTAACAGAAACATTGTAATATTTATAATAATGTATATTATACTTTGACAAATGTATTCTAGATTTATTATTTTAATCTTCCAGTCTAACAGAAGTGTATGAACACATCGAACTGTTTTTTTAATAATTGACTGCCTAAATAAGAATTATCATTTCTTTACCGATTTACATGGAATCAAAGCCTTTTGGAACTCATTCTACTTGTCTTACATTTGAAAGACATGTTTTCGTTTAAATATTGCACTAATGTGATATAAGCAAAAATTGAATGCTTACGTTCGGTATCCTTTGACTCTAAAATAAGTAAACTAATTTCTACTAGAATCTTTTGTTTGTGTAACCGACAGTTCGATCATAATTCTTATTATAATACCTATAACGGTACGTGGAAAAAAGTTTCCATATTTATCAGACATGGGAAACCGATAACGGATTACAAAAATAGGGACGGGATTTTTTCTTCCTTTAATAGATTTTATACAGAATGAAAGCTATATTTACGTACGATTGATGTAAGGTGTTCATTCAAAATTTAGAAGGAAAATTTATAAAAATATCATAAACAAATGGACTGTAAAAGAATAAATTGGAATTAACCCTAACTTTCATTGGTATTATTTTCTTTCATTCAGGTACCATGCGTTTATATCAAATATAACGGAATCATTTTGATGTTTATGGTTTATGGTTTATCGAATATGCCTTGAAAACTCATGGGGCAAATGGATACAGTAGTATAAAATTGTTTTTTTTTTAATATCAATTTAACGAATTTAATTTTAATATAATTTAATATCTATCAATAAGTGTAACTGAAGGAGCGATTTTTGAAGATAATTTATAAAACTATGACGTCATATCTAATTTGTTGGATTTTAGTCGCTGGAATATAATTTTCTACTGAAAAAGCATATAGACAAAACCGAGGAGGATGATTTCAAAGCAACAATTGTATCTTGTAATTGGTTCTAAGAATGAAACTTAATAATTGCCTGAAAAGGAAACCGTAACCAGGTCGAAATTAAAAATTTATATGACCTAATTTCTACTAAATACGCGAAAACTTCTACTTTATCCAGTTTTTTTTATCAGGTTTTAAACTCACTATTAGAAAAAGGGTTTAGTTGCAACTTTTTTATTTTACCATTTTTATGAAAATTAAAAACATGCAAAATCTTCATAAATACAGTATTAATTAAATATTTTAAAAAGTCACAGATTTAAATTGAATAATTTAATTATTAATTGCTAAATTTAAGTTCAGAATATTTATTATTAAATATTTTATTTTTTTTCTTTTTGTTTTTCATGAGCATAATTCATGTATAATTATTTCTAAACTAAATACAAGTAAGTGTTAATTACAAAAAAGCTTATAAAAAAAGAGAGAAATTTTACTAATTATTTTATTCGTTTTGAAAAATTGTCCAAGTTCGAAATAAATTGGACTACAATCAAACTTTAATATTCTATGACTTGGAACTTGATTTCAAGAAATTCGCTTTTTATAATAAATATTAATAATGAAAAATATCTGCCCAATTTTAAAATCCTAACTTAATTCTTTTTAAGTAAAAATTCTTTATAATCGAAATCCGTCGCGAACCCCAAGTGCAATTACGTTCTCGATTAACGAGCAGCGGAAATGCGTAACGGAAGTGACGAGGAAAGAAAAATGATGCATGTGCAAACGGTTAGATGAGGGATATTACAAGAGCCACTACAATACGTTATGAGCCGTACTGCCGAGTAGATCAAATTGTCACGTCAGGAGTGCAACCTCACATTTGTGGAAAACATTCCATAACAAGGGATCATTATATTTTTTGAAACAAAACTTTTTCAGTGACTTCGAAAATAATTTACGTGCAAAAAATTACATATTGAGATACAGCAACATTTTCTAATTCTTCGTCCGAGGTCTCGTATTTTGATGGAGCTTACACCCTGGAAATGCAAGGCTTATTAGCAAAATTCGTTTGATGATTTTTAAAAAAAGCCATCGCATAAATTTTAAGTTCCAGCTCCAATTAAGCTCCAATACCATGGAATTGACAAAAAAATTCAACCTCTAAAGAGAATTTTTTAAACCATATCAACAATTTCAATTCCCAATTATATGCAAATTTAAAATTACAAAATTGAATAAAAGCAATCTTGCATCTAACAGTAATTATGTAATGCTCTGAAAAATTTATAAAATATTCCTAGGGTAGTGTAACATTATTGAGTAAATTTTCGTAAGCTGATTTAACAGAAGAATAAGAAAATTCTAAAAAAACCAATTTTGGAACAACAAATTGGTCAACAAAAAGCATAATTTTTCAGCAAAAATTGTTAAGAAAAAATTCTTCAGTAAATAGATGCTGCCAATGCATCGAATGCAGTTCAAATATATTATTTTATTATGCATCTATTCAAGAAAAGTTATGAGAAATTTAAGAGAAATTTCAAACATTTTCCGAATAATAATTTCTTTTTTAAATAATTTTTAATAAATCAAAGTTTTAACAAATGTCTTGAAAAATAAATTCTGAAGACACTCCGAATTCTTATGGAAACTGCTGAAAAGTTTCTGGGAAATTGTGAAAAATATTTTCCCAAAAACGAAATGTTCAAACTAGAAGATACTTTTGCAGTTGCATCTACCGGAGTAAATTTTTTCTTTTTCAGTGTATCGATGATTAATTATAACAAAAATGACAACAACGCTAATATTAGTTTCATATTTATAATTATTAATTGACCATACTGATTGATCTTCCAGATTGCCAGTACACTTGATACTTTATGTTTCAAAAACATCACAAAGAAACGGTGCAACACTCTTGCCATCGTTCCTTTCCTCCAAATAACACTTCAAACGTAGCATAAATATCTCTTTATAATGATATTTTTACAATAGGAATCAGTTCATTTCATTTATAATAATATATATATTTTTCTTTGGAATTATAAAAATTAAACTGAGAGATTTCAACTACCGCCATGGTTCAGTTTCATCGAACATCCTTTCTATGTTGTCCCTTAGCATTTTCTCTTGGTCTGCAAATCAAATAAACAAATATATTTTTTAGTATAAATATATATATAACATAAAGATATCATTAAAAATTGAATAGAATAGAGATTTGCGATTGCCAAAAGTCCGAACTAAGAAGTTGAAAGACAAACCCGCATTATAAATTAGTAAAGATCAGATTACATAATAATAATATAAATAATTATACATCATACTCAAACATCTGAATTGTTCGGGGCCCAACAAGTTCAATACCGGTTCTAATCAGGTAAACAGAAAAAATTCTTTCCGTTTTGTAATTAGTTCGTATTGACATAATGGAAAAAAACGAGCTTGTCTAATGCTATCGGATTTCACAACTTTTGTAGAGAGATCCATTTTCATACATGAACTTGTCTCGACTTTTTTACATCAGAGGTGTTTTTTAGGGGGATTTGTCTCCTTTTTGCAAATATTATTATTATTATCGGCTTTATATCTCGAGATAATATAAATTTACAATAAAATTAAAGCTGTGTTCATAAAAATGCGCGTCGATTAATTTTTACATGCGCTTTAGTAAACGCGTCGAAATGAAATAAAATAATTGTTTGTAGAACTCTGGTTTGATTTTATAAAATTTAATTTTGGCGCGTTTAATGAAGTGTACTAAAATATAGACGGCCCTGAGCCTCACGTCTGTACGGGAGCGTCTGAATTGCCAAAGGCGTAGCAAATTGATGAGCCGTCACTGATGCGACAGAATTCGTGTTATTGTATGTCGTGTATGTATACAGAGTACTTATACTAATGACGGCGACAGAATCGTGTGAATGCATACGTAGGTTGAAGCTGTGTATATACACAACATGCTTTGGCTATTTTTTATGTACCCGCACCTAGTTCGGTCGAGAAAAGATACACGTTAGCGCTCGCTCCGAATTCATACATGAACTTGTCTCGAGACATTACCGTGTCTCTTGATACTAAACAATTATTCGTTAAATATTACCGAAATAACTATTACTTAAATTCTATGATTTTGAGTTACATTAATTGTTTACAATGGTGAAGTTTGCATTATACATATGCATAAAACGTTATAACATAAATAAAAAATATAGTTATTTTTATCATATTCTCCAAAAATAAAGAAAGAAGTCTACCGATTTGGAATCCATTCGAGTAAACTCCACTCTCGTAAATTTATTTTGCCATATTAGTTGTTTTGCCATGTTTTTCCATAAATGTCACTTCCGCGATTTTGTTTCTATAACAAAAAATTCCGAGTAACAGCGTTTTCACCCTCGGTCACTCTTCTTCGTTATTCTTCGCCAAATGGAAGGCTTTGTTGTGTTCCTCCAAATGAAATTCTTTGATGATTCAAAATGTTTATTAAATTATTACAACATACAAAGTTATTTCTTATTTGGCTAACAGAGTTCTCGTATCGCTTACAAAGTTGATGTGTAAGCCTTGAATGCAATTCTTAGACTGTCGAGATGAACTATTAGAACTATGTTAGAGGGTAACTTATTCTAACTTAATTTTAAGAGTGGGAGTTAAGGGTCCTTTCCGAAGTATGTTTATTGGAAAACCGTGGGAAGGCCCAACTAGGGTAGTTTTGAGGGTTCTGGTTTATATCTTAGGTTATCTTATCCTAAGGGTCTGGTTTATATCCATAGGATATCTTATCCTATGTTACAGATCCCGAAAATGGGGAGGATTGTAGGGACTGTTTATTGCATGTCGTAAATATTTCTACACATGAGTTCTTTTTGAGCTTAAAATCTATCTTATCTAAACTATTAAGGGTTTATAGTTCTTAGAAAATATTGAGAGTAGGATGTCGTCATCCAACAGCTTGCATCTCGCTCGAAGTATCGCATTTCAAGATTTCTCTTAAAGTCATTGTTGCTTATACATAAGACTTTAAAGACATTTTTATAATAAGAGCTTTATACTTTCCTTCTGGATCGTTTTCGGGTGCTTTACGATTTTTCAATACATCTAAGTCCGATAGTAACAAATCTTCCATCTTGTCGTTATAACGCATAATTTCCCAAGACAGTTCCGTATGAATCTCCAATATTTTTCTATAAGTTCCCTGTAAAGAATACTTCCTGTTTTTTGGATGCATGTCGGTCGTTAAATCGTCTTTCCCCAAAAACTCGTACCAACTTTTGGCGTAACACGGGTAAACCACTTTCCGCCCTGGTAGCGGCATTATCACATCCGCCAGTGTGTAATTCGGCAAATCCTCTTCTTTAAGAATTCGTACTTGGGGTAAAATTTCACCACTTTTGGAATACAGTACTATCGCTCTACAAGATACCAAAGGGACCGAAGGGGAATATGAATCTGAAAAAAGAAGAAAACTACCGTTCCCCCAATCAGCGGCCTTTTACGCCTGTTACGCCGTACTCCGTGGTACATACATTGTATGGAACGAGCGACTCTAACATTCAAAGGCGAAGAGGCATTAGGAGTGGGGGTAGTGGATAGCGAAGGGGAACCCGAGGTATCTCGTAGACCGAGAATCGAAGGTATCTTGTAGAGCGATCTTACTGTATTTGTTCTTCCTTTTCGCAACTTCCGGCACGTTTCGCGAAGCAACATTTTCTATAGGATTTTTTTCTTCTTTCGCGGACAAAGTTTCTTCTTTGACTTTTTCTTCATTTTTCCTTTCGACTTTCGAAAGTATTCCATGGAATTCAATTTTTCCGCAACTTGTTTTACTCCCATCGGTGGGCACATCTTGGGACTCGTCATCTTTTTCTTCGACTTTACCGGAATCCTCTTTTTTTTCATTTTCCATAAGAATATCCTCTTTGTCCTTGCGTTCCCCTAAATCCATTTCTGCTTCCTTGTTTTCTTCGTGCTTACTAGTTTTATTTTCTTCGACGGGATCGGTTAAAGGAACGTTTTCGTCTTCGCCCGTATGGCATTCCATTGATTCCGGATCGTCGGCTTCGTTTTCGAAAACCTCGGTTTCGTCTTCCATATCCATGGCGCTTTCCATAGATACAAAGACCAAATCTCCGACGATAGGCTTATATCCGAATTCCTTGATGCGCTTAGACGCTACATGATTCCAAATGTAACTTTGATAAGAATGTAAGTACATTAACATGACATTTTTAGGTATGTGATTCAAAGCGCCCTGAGGATTGGTTTTTCCATTCAACAGCATCCCGCGCAATAGACTCCCTTCGATGCTATCCGCGTTTCGAATCTCCTTATAAGCCAAGGCTGCGTCTTTGGTTTCGTAGTAAATTCGTCTGGCCGCTCGTATGGCTCTGTTCTTTTCTTCCTCCCGTGGTTTCAGAATCAAGTCGATGGCCTCGGTCCATTTACCTTGTATCAAAGCTTTACCGACGATATGCGTCGGAACCTCCGCTACCGTTCCGAACCTCTGCAGTCCGTAATAGTTTATAAAGCCCTTGTCTCGAAGGGAAACCACAGCTCTTTCGATGTCTTCTTCCGTGCCTTCTAAGTTTCGCAGCGCTATCCTGAACCGATTGCCATACAATTTCCCGAGATTGGACTTTTCTGTTGAAAACTTGAAGTTCCCTACGTGAACGTTCCGTATGCTTTTGGTGCAACTCAGAATTTTTCTGGGCTCCCCTCGTCTCAAACAGATCCATTGGGTCGTGTTCGCCCTGCGATCCTTGTTCACGTTGAAAGTCAGGAGATTCACTTTGATCCGTAAACAAGACGCTAGTTTATGGAGCGCGCACATTGTATCGATGTTTATTTTGTGCATTAGGAAATGGCAATACTTGCCGTCGCGTCTGGACCAATCCACCCTGGTGTCTCTCTTGTTCATCCTATTCTTATCGATTTTTTTTATTTTAATCACCTTCATTCCAGCTTTTCCCGCGGTCTTGCTCGTGACATTGGTGATTTTTCTCGCCAATGTATGAATAGCTTTGCGTTGCGACTTGGTCAAATTGTTGACATCCACGTCCGTCGAAGCTTCCGGGTCGCAGTCGGTTTTTAGCGCTTCCAATTGCGCCATGATTTCTGTGGGTATCGATTCTAATTCCGAGCTGATTTCTGGTTCTTCTAAAATCTCGGGTATAGCTATGTCCGTCAATACCGCGACTTCCCCCGTGGGACTAATTTCATTGACATGAAAATCTGAATACCTTTCCTTGATCGTGCCCTTGAAACCTGGGTGGTTTCCTATGTATTCAGTGATTCCAACCTCGACATCCTTCAGTCGCGATCCGATGTAGTATCTCATTTTTTTTGCGGGTTGATATTTTCCAACTCCGCTTCTTTTTCCCGTTTTCCCGGGAAAAATATCTTTATCTTCATCTTTGCCAGGTTTTTCATCGTCAAACGAAGGCATATTGAATATTAACTATTAATTTTCAACGTTCAAAGTATCTGCCGGTTTCGCGAAACAGAAATAACGGGAATCGCGAATTTTTCGGTTGAGTTTCAGTTGAACTTTCAGGTTACGCTTACGCTTAACATGTGCAAACGGCCATTAACGCATCTACGTTTTTCTTTTCTTCTTTTCAAGCGACACCGATATCTATTTTTTCATTGGTCGATTCGTACGGAAGATTTGACTTTACATCCCGCCCAAATTATGTATCTTTATTAACTTTCTACCAATCAGTTCCGCTTAGCTAATCAGTTGAGCGCCCAAATATGCTTCTCTTTGATTCCCGTAGTTGCGAGCGTAGATTTGCCAACTAACAAAGCATACTATGATTACGATCCGCGTGCGCCTGCGTTAGTATATGGCGCGTGTGTTTCGTTTCGTTTACTACGTGTCTTGCTTTTTCCACGAACCAGTTGTCAAAATATGAGTGAAAAACGAAATGGATCTATTTGGAAACCACCCAGGTTTCAAGGGCACGATCAAGGAAAGGTATTCAGATTTTCATGTCAATGAAATTAGTCCCACGGGTGAAGTCGCGGTATTGACGGACATAGCTGTACCCGAGATTTTAAAAGAACCAGAAATCAGCGCGGAATTAGAATCGATACCCACAGAAATCATGGCGCAATTGGAAGCGCTAAAAACTGACTGCGACCCGGAAGCTTCGACGGACGTGGATGTCAACAATTTGACCAAGTCGCAACGCAGAGCTATTCATACATTGGGGAGAAAAATCACCAATGTCACGAGCATAGGATGAACAAGAGAGACACCAGGGTGGATTGGTGCAGACGCGACGACAAGTATTGCCATTTCCTAATGCACAAAATAAACATCGATACCATGTGCGCGCTCCATAAACTAGCGTCTTGTTTACGGATCAAAGTGAATCTCCTGACTTTCAACGGGAACAAGGATCGCAGGGCGAACACGACCCAATGGATCTGTTTGAGACGATGGGAGCCCAGAAAAATTCTGAGTTGCACCAAAAACATACGGAACGTTCACGTAGGGAACTTCAAGTTTTCAACAGAAAAGTCCAATCTCGGGAAATTGTATGGCAATCGGTTCAGGATAGCGCTGCGAAACTTAGAAGGCACGGAAGAAGACATCGAAAGAGCTATGGTTTCCTTTCGAGACAAGGGCTTTATAAACTATTACGGACTGCAGAGGTTCGGAGCGGTAGCGGAGGTTCCGACGCATATCGTCGGTAAAGCTTTGATACAAGGTAAATGGACCGAGGCCATCGACTTGATTCTGAAACCACGGGAGGAAGAAAAGAACAGAGCCATACGAGCGGCCAGACGAATTTACTACGAAACCAAAGACGCAGCCTTGGCTTATAAGGAGATTTGAAACGCGGATAGCATCGAAGGGAGTCTATTGCGCGGGATGCTGTTGAATGGAAAAACCAATCCTCAGGGCGCTTTGAATCGCATACCCAAAAATGTCATGTTAATGTACTTACATTCTTATCAAAGTTACAGTTGGAATCATGTAGCGTCTAAGCACATCAAGGAATTCGGATATAAGCCTATCGTCGGAGATTTGGTCTTTGTATCTATGGAAAGCGCCATGGATATGGAAGACGAAACCGAGGTTTTCGAAAACGAAGCGGACGATCCGGAATCAATGGAATGCCATACGGGCGAAGACGAAAACGTTCCTCTAACCGATCCCGTCGAAGAAAATAAAACTAGTAAGCACGAAGAAAACAAGGAAGCAGAAATGGATTTAGGGGAACGCAAGGACAAAGAGGATATTCTTATGGAAAATGAAAAAAAAGAGGATTCCGGTAAAGTCGAAGAAAAAGATGACGAGTCCCAAGATGTGCCCACCGATGGGAGTAAAACAAGTTACGGAAAAATTGAATTTCATGGAAAACTTTCGAAAGTCAAAAGGAAAAATGAAGAAAAAGTCAAAGAAGAAACTTTGTCCGCGAAAGAAGAAAAAAATCCTATAGAAAATGTTGCTTCGTGAAACGTGCCGGAAGTTGCGAAAAGGAAGAACAAATACAGTAAGATCGCTCTACAAGATACCTTCGATTCTCGGTCCACAAGATACCTCGGGTTCCCCTTCGCTATCCACTACCCCCACTCCTAATGCCTCTTCGCCTTTGAATGTTGGAGTCGCTCGTTCCATACAATGTATGTACCACGGAGTACGGCGTAACAGGCGTAAAAGGCCGCTGATTGGGGGAACGGTAGTTTTCTTCTTTTTTCAGATTCATATTCCCCTTCGGTCCCTTTGGTATCTTGTAGAGCGATAGTACTGTATTCCAAAAGTGGTGAAATTTTACCCCAAGTACGAATTCTTAAAGAAGAGGATTTGCCGAATTACACACTGGCGGATGTGATAATGCCGCTACCAGGGCGGAAAGTGGTTTACCCGTGTTACGCCAAAAGTTGGTACGACGAGTTTTTGGGGAAAGACGATTTAACGACCGACATGCATCCAAAAAACAGGAAGTATTCTTTACAGGGAACTTATAGAAAAATATTGGAGATTCCTACGGAACTGTCTTGGGAAATTATGCGTTATAACGACAAGATGGAAGATTTGTTACTATCGGACTTAGATGTATTGAAAAATCGTAAAGCACCCGAAAACGATCCAGAAGGAAAGTATAAAGCTCTTATTATAAAAATGTCTTTAAAGTCTTATGTATAAGCAACAATGACTTTAAGAGAAATCTTGAAATGCGATACTTCGAGCGAGATGCAAGCTGTTGGATGACGACATCCTACTCTCAATATTTTCTAAGAACTATAAACCCTTAATAGTTTAGATAAGATAGATTTTAAGCTCAAAAAGAACTCATGTGTAGAAATATTTACGACATGCAATAAACAGTCCCTACAATCCTCCCCATTTTCGGGATCTGTAACATAGGATAAGATATCCTATGGATATAAACCAGACCCTTAGGATAAGATAACCTAAGATATAAACCAGAACCCTCAAAACTACCCTAGTTGGGCCTTCCCACGGTTTTCCAATAAACATACTTCGGAAAGGACCCTTAACTCCCACTCTTAAAATTAAGTTAGAATAAGTTACCCTCTAACATAGTTCTAATAGTTCATCTCGACAGTCTAAGAATTGCATTCAAGGCTTACACATCAACTTTGTAAGCGATACGAGAACTCTGTTAGCCAAATAAGAAATAACTTTGTATGTTGTAATAATTTAATAAACATTTTGAATCATCAAAGAATTTCATTTGGAGGAACACAACAAAGCCTTCCATTCGGCGAAGAATAACGAAGAAGAGTGACCGAGGGTGAAAACGCTGTTACTCGGAATTTTTTGTTATAGAAACAAAATCGCGGAAGTGACATTTATGGAAAAACATGGCAAAACAACTAATATGGCAAAATAAATTTACGAGAGTGGAGTTTACTCGAATGGATTCCAAATCGGTAGACTTCTTTCTTTATTTTTGGAGAATATGATAAAAATAACTATATTTTTTATTTATGTTATAACGTTTTATGCATATGTATAATGCAAACTTCACCATTGTAAACAATTAATGTAACTCAAAATCATAGAATTTAAGTAATAGTTATTTCGGTAATATTTAACGAATAATTGTTTAGTATCAAGAGACACGGTAATGTCTCGAGACAAGTTCATGTATGAATTCGGAGCGAGCGCTAACGTGTATCTTTTCTCGACCGAACTAGATGCGGGTACATAAAAAATAGCCGAAGCATGTTGTGTATATACACAGCTTCAACCTACGTATGCATTCACACGATTCTGTCGCCGTCATTAGTATAAGTACTCTGTATACATACACGACATACAATAACACGAATTCTGTCGCATCAGTGACGGCTCATCAGTTTGCTACGCCTTTGGCAATTCAGACGCTCCCGTACAGACGTGAGGCTCAGGGCCATCTATATTTTAGTACACTTCATTAAACGCGCCAAAATTAAATTTTATAAAATCAAACCAGAGTTCTACAAACAATTATTTTATTTCATTTCGACGCGTTTACTAAAGCGCATGTAAAAATTAATCGACGCGCATTTTTATGAACACAGCTTTAATTTTATTGTAAATTTATATTATCTCGAGATATAAAGCCGATAATAATAATAATATTTGCAAAAAGGAGACAAATCCCCCTAAAAAACACCTCTGATGTAAAAAAGTCGAGACAAGTTCATGTATGAAAATGGATCTCTCTACAAAAGATGTGAAATCCGATAGCATTAGACAAGCTCGTTTTTTTCCATTATGTCAATACGAACTAATTACAAAACGGAAAGAATTTTTTCTGTTTACCTGATTAGAACCGGTATTGAACTTGTTGGGCCCCGAACAATTCAGATGTTTGAGTATGATGTATAATTATTTATATTATTATTATGTAATCTGATCTTTACTAATTCATAATGCGGTAAAAATAAATTAAATTGTAAGATATTTATTGCTTATCGTTTGGGTTCCTGGTCCGACAAAGTTCAATACCGGTTCTAATCAGGTAAACAGAAAAAATTCTTTCCGTTTTGTAATTAGTTCGTATTGACATAATGGAAAAAACGAGCTTGTCTAATGTTATCGGATTTCACAACTTTTGTAGAGAGATCCCTTTTCATACATGATCTAAATATATTGAATTATCTCACCTGGTGACAAATTTGCAATCACGCACTGTTTCCTAAGGAATTCCAGACAGAGACTCCTCGATAGGCCAAAGGCATGCATGTTGCATGTAAATGTTCTGAAAATGATTGGTTAATTAAGATTATTGGTCTTCAAAGATATTTTATAAGGTGACAGTATTGATTGAAATTTCAATTGCAGTTAAATTAAATAAGGTACGACTTTCTATGGATTTTGTTTAGAAATGCGATATGTTTGAAACAAATTTACATATTTCAAATGGAAAGGCAAGAAGCAAAATACTTATTGTTATTTTCTATTTTTTAATATTTGCACTTCGCATTTATATTTTAATATTTTTTTCATGCCCGTTTTCTATTTGTGAAAATACAAAATGCATTGTTTCGTCGAATGTACGACTTTCAAATTTTTAAAAATATAAATATTCATAATAATAATAGTAATAATATTAGTATCTTGATTCTAAGCATTATTGATATAATATTTAGTAAAAAGTTTGTCGCGCATGCGTGTGTGGCGTGGCATGGCGCTGGCATGTGGGAATAGCGTCCGCCATCTTGCAGCTGGAATGACGTCCGCCATCACTCTTTCAGATTCTGACTTCCGCCATATTGCGAAGCTGCCCGTGGCAACGCTTTCCCCCTTTTTTCTTCTTCGGCTGGACGTCGGTGCGTCAAGACGTGCTCGCTTCCTCCTCCGAGTAGCAGCCATGTTCACTTATACGTTCTCTTTTGTCTGTTGAATATATACACGTTTCCTGTTACCCGTTCACGTGTTTTATTGGACTCTCCCTAGACCCTAGCTTCGGGATGAGTCTATGTGGCTAGTTCTCAGGGAACCAGATCGCCACATTGGTGACCCCGACGTGATCGGGAATCGTGTGCAACAGGTCTCAACCTGTTACGACGCCTACAAGGAAAACGAGGATGATCGTCCTGCATTGACGATCTCCGCGGAGCAACGAAGGAAAGCACGCCCAACCGGCTTCAACGTGTGCGTCGTTTAGACGCCATCACCCTTGTCGTGACGCAGTTGGCCTTCCGGCCGGTGCCCTGGACACCCGCCAGCCTCGTGTCTTGTCGAGAGGACTCCGAGACACGCCAACACGGACCTCCAGCCTTGGGGCTGATCTTCAGTCGTGATTGTGGCGAGCCACGCGGGAAAGAGCCTCCTGAGGCAGATCTCCGGGTGCACCGCGTGAAGCCACCGTCACCGGCGCCTTTTGTGCACCCGTGGAGCAACGACAGGACGAAGCAGGAGCCTTCACCTTGTGGAGCTGTCTCCGAGGCTGCAGCGGTTCCTGAGTCGTCGCCTGCGTGGGACCTTCGGTTTCATCCAGGACTCATCGCAACACCGCGCCCAGGCACCCCTGGGGCGCACGAAATAAGCGAGCGAGCTGAGTTCGCAGGTATTTTGCGTCTCCTGCCCAAATTCGGAGGGGAACCCTTGATTTTTCAAGGTCTTTCTCTTGTGTAACGTCTTTTGGGAGGGGCTTTCCCCCTTCCCCCCTTCCGAATCTTTGTTGCTAGGCACGCTCCGATGCGCAATGCCTCAACTTTTAGAATTTTGCGCATAGTCAAACGATCACGCGTCTCGGCTGTTATTCCGCCATGTTACATTCATCGCGTATTGGTTAATTTTTTATCTTTAAGTGTCAACATCAACATTGCAGACATTTTAATACCAGCGCTATTTTTCTCATATTCTTTCATAATGTGCGCTTGTTTTCGAACAGTAGCATTTTAGTTTTTAGGTTAAGTCTAGTTTTAAGTCCGTCGTGTGTGCCTGCGAGCATCTTATACAGTCATATGACCGCGAACGGTGCTTACGCGTTGATTACCCTCCCTGCAGAGTCTGGATAGATCCGCGCTAGACTTCAAAGGCTCTCCCACATTTTCATCAGAAAATGCTTGACGAGATGCCCAAATAATTTCGATTAATAACAGAATAGAATCCAACTGCGTATCCTTTGCGGACGGTTAGGACAGCTTTTCTCCTTCAACCTAAAGGCTTTTGAATCGAACGATAGTCTATTACAAAATGTCTTCGAAAGACGAGACTATCCAGGCCCTGCAGGAGGAGGTTGAGCGTCTCCACAGGGAGCGTGATAGACATATCGATGTCGCGCGAACGCCTAAAATCCCACCGTTCATGCAGAAGGACCCGGAACTATGGTTCCGAAGAGTGGAGGTAGCATTTCGTACCGCCCATATTACGGTGGACTCCACCAAGGTAGAGTATCTCACTCAGGTGCTCGATGAGGCGAGCTTGTCAGCTATTAGGGACATTTTTATGAAAGAGCCTCCTCCTCCGGATTCCTTTGAGCAAATAAAGAGTCGTCTCATTTCCACCTTCGGCATTTCCGCCGAACATAAATTACGCAAGCTCTTGAAAGGGGAGGTGTTAACCGATGGGAAGCCTTCGCTGATCCTTCAGAGACTTCGAGCCCTTAATCAAGGATCATGCGATGACAAGGTCATTCGTTCAATTTTTCTCGACCAGCTTCCTCCCTCCCAACGTTCAATCCTGGTCACAATAGAGACAGCCGACCTGGACAAGCTGGCTGAGACAGCTGATAAAATAGCTGATGTCTCCAACCCCGTCGACTATCAGGTGGCTGCCGCCTCCACGAGCGATAGCAGCTCTTTTGACCTCGCGAGTGCTCTCGGGCGCCTTGAATCTTCTCATAAACGCCTTGAGACCGCCCAGCGTCGTCAGGAGCAAAAGCTCGAGGCGCTAACGCAAAAACTAAATCGTATAGCAGAATCTTCCAATAACTCCTCGAGATCCCGCACCAAAGGGAGATCCAGGCGTGATAGCTCTGCCAAACGCGTTTCCCAGGGCTTATGTCCAGCCCACACTAAATATCCCAACAATCCTCTGTCGTGTAGGGAATCGTGTCCAAAGTTTGAGGAGTGGAGTAAAGAAAATCCTCAAAAAAACTAGTCCGACCTTCTGTCGAAGAGACGACTTCAGAAGGCCCATCTCTCTCAAAACGTCTCCACGTACGAGATCGTATCTCAGGCAGGCTATTTCTCATAGACACCGGAGCCGATATTTCTCTCGTTCCGCCCAACCCCAAGGTCTGTCGCAAGCCGAGCTCCTTTAAATTATTCGCAGCGAACAACTCATTGATAGATACCTATGGTGAATCGATGTTAACCCTCGACCTTGGCCTTAGACGGCCCATTCGCTGGAGCTTCTGTATCGCGGGTGTTCCTCACCCCATCATCGGTGCTGATCTCCTATCGCACTACGGTCTTCTGGTTGATCTAAAACGTAATCGACTCATTGATTCGATTACAAAACTCTCCGTTTATGCGCTTTCCCGAAAGGTTCCTCATGACTCTGTCTATACAGTAGCTCCTGGCACCAAGTGCGCTGATTTACTCGCTGAATTCCCGGAAATTACAGGCACTGCAAAGCCCACAATCCCAAGAAACAGCGAGGTCTTCCATCACATCATTACAACGGGCCCTCCGGTCTCCGAGCGTCCTCGTAGACTGGCCCCGGACAAACTCAAAGCGGCTAAGGCTGAGTTTGCTGCCTGGTCTGAGGCCGGCATATGCCGCCCCTCTAGTAGCCCCTGGGCAAGCCCGCTGCACATGCAGGTGAAAAAGGACGGCTCCTGGCGACCTTGTGGTGATTACAGGCGTTTGAACGCCGTCACCGTCCCAGACAAGTATCCCACCGCGCATATTGCAGACTGCACTAGCAACCTCTTCGGCAAAAGGATTTTTTCCGCTTTAGATCTTCATAAAGCGTTCAACCAAATCCCGATAGCACCCGAGGATATCCCGAAGACGGCCATTATTACGCCCTTCGGACTATTCGAATTCATGTTCATGACCTTTGGTCTCCGCAATGCCAGCCAAACCTTCCAGCGTTATATCAACAGCGCGTTAGGTGACCTGGACTTCGTATATCTATACATTGATGATATCCTCGTTGCTTCATCTTCGCTCGAAGAGCATTATGCTCATCTCCGCACGGTTTTCGACCGGCTTAAAAGGTTCCATCTCCGTCTTAACGTCGAGAAATGTACCTTCGCCGTCGAAAAGGTAGAATTCCTCGGTTATCTCGTGGATGGTGAAGGCATCCGCCCGATCCCACGTAGAGTTGAAGCTATCCTTGACTTCCCGAAACCACAAACCATCGCAGAGCTTCGCAGATTCCTGGGCATGGTAAACTTCTATCGTCGTAACATGCCTCGGGCTGCAACTTATCAAGCCCCGCTCAATGATTGCCTTAGTGACTCGCGTAAAAACGATAAACGTCCCGTGCCGTGGACACCTCAAGCTGAGGAAGCCTTCTCCCGTGTCAAACAGGAATTAGCTGCTGCTACCCTGCTGGCACATCCTCGCGTGGGCGCCCAATTGCGTATTGTTTCCGACGCATCTGACTCAGGAATGGGTGCAGCGCTCGAACAGCTTTCCCCAGCTGGAACTTGGGAACCCTTAGCATTTTTCTCAAAAAAATTCTCCTCCTCCCAACGAAATTACAGCGCTTATGACCGCGAGCTCACGGCCATTTATGAAGCGGTGAAATTCTTCTCATTTCTGGTAGAAGGTAGGAACTTTAAGATCCTTACGGATCACAAACCACTCACCTACGCCTTCATACCGAAGTCCGACAAGGCTTCACCTCGTCAGACTCGTCAACTGTCATTGATTGCTCAATATACCACCCAAATCGAGTACATAAAAGGCACTGACAATACTGTAGCTGATTCATTCTCCCGCGTAGAATCTTTGAGACTTCCGGTTGAGATCGACCTCAGCGACCTTGCTCGCAAGCAGGAAGCTGACGAACAGCTCAAGGCCCTTCTTCAGTCTTCGGATCATTCACTGTCCTTGAAGCGTATTCAATGGGGTCCTGCACATACCACCATATACTGCGAAATCTCCGGTGAGGTCATTCGCCCGTACATTCCAGAGTCTCTCCGTGAAACTGTATTCAATTTGTTTCACAAACCAGCCCACCCTGGTCCCAAGGTTACGGACAGACTCATTCGACAACGTTACGTTTGGCCCGACATGCATCGTGACATTCCCCGCATGTGTAAACATTGTCTGGACTGTCAACAGTCAAAGGTATCCCGACACGTAAAATTGATCCCGGACAAGTTTGTCGCACCTGATGGTCGTTTCGACCATGTGCATATTGATCTAGTCGGTCCCTTACCTAACCACAACGGCTTCGAGTACATCCTAACTATGATCGATCGCTTCTCGCGCTGGGTTGAGGCGGTCCCACTGCGTGAGACCTCTGCTCAGACAGTCGCCAGAGCATTCTTCGACACCTGGATCTCTCGCTACGGCGCTCCTAAGGTTATCACCTCCGACCAAGGCTCGCAATTTGAATCGCGTCTGTTTACGGCTCTCCTGTCCCTAATAGGTTGCAAGCGAATCCGCACCACAGCGTACCACCCTGCGGCTAATGGTCTCATCGAGCGTTGGCACCGTTCGTTCAAAGCGGCAATTATGTGTCACGTGGACAAGGATTGGACCCGAACGCTAAGCACAGTATTACTAGGTTTGCGTTGTCATCTCCGCCAGGATACGCATGCATCTCCTGCGGAATTCCTGTTCGGTACCACCTTGCGTCTTCCAGGTGAATTTTTCCTCCCTGAAGACATCACGCCAGACCCGAACTTCTTCATAGAAGAATTTCGAGAATTCATGCGTCAGATACGTCCAGTCCCTGTCACACACAATTATAAAAAGCGCGCATTTTGCTTCAAAGACTTATACTCCTGTACTCATGTATTTATGAGGAACGTAGTTAAAAAGCCGCTAGAAAGGCCCTATTCTGGCCCATACAAAATATTAAAACGTCCGTCCGATCGAGTATTCGATATAGAGATTAATGGTTCGTCCCGCAGCGTTTCTGTAGAACTTTTGAAACCCGCATATACTCTTCGCGACGACCTCTCCGACGTACCTGTCAGTGGCGATTTGAACCAAGGCAATCAGCCCGCCACTAGTAACAAACCTACTTTAAAAACCTACAGTAGACGCAAAGTATCTTTTGCTCCGGCAACTAAGCGTTGACATATGTAGCGGCGATATCATTTTGTAAGTGCCTTTGAGCACATTTAGCCAATAAGTAGCTTATAAGTTTACATTATTGTTTAAACATTGTCCATTTACTGATTTTTGTATCGTTTGCACTCGGGGGGGAGTGTGTGGGAATAGCGTCCGCCATCTTGCAGCTGGAATGACGTCCGCCATCACTCTTTCAGATTCTGACTTCCGCCATATTGCGAAGCTGCCCGTGGCAACGCTTTCCCCCTTTTTTCTTCTTCGGCTGGACGTCGGTGCGTCAAGACGTGCTCGCTTCCTCCTCCGAGTAGCAGCCATGTTCACTTATACGTTCTCTTTTGTCTGTTGAATATATACACGTTTCCTGTTACCCGTTCACGTGTTTTATTGGACTCTCCCTAGACCCTAGCTTCGGGATGAGTCTATGTGGCTAGTTCTCAGGGAACCAGATCGCCACAGGCAGACTGCAAAATGCGCCCTCTGCTGTTAGTCAGTGTCGAACAGTCATAGATGAGAGAAGCACATGCACGAGCGAGTTTAATTTTATTTTTGTTCTGTATTACCAAATAAAGTTCTAAATATTATTATTTTTCCACAAAAGAAAAGGTTAGAGCTAAGAATATTTGCCCTAACACATTTAATATTAATTTATTATATTAGCCATAATCTTATAAAAATGTATTATTTTATAATGAACATATATCACGACAATCCGACAGTATTTGCTAAAAAAGTGCCCTTTTTATAACTTTTTTACATACCCCAGTTGACCAAATACAATATTGGCTTGAAATTTGCGGTCTTCTGCAGCTATAGCTTCCTGATCAAGCGATTTAGGTCGGGGTGGTACTGGTCTCGCAGCTCTTTCGCATTGTACAGCATCAAAAAAGGCTGCAGTCCAAAACCTCATGGATTTCCATATTGGCTGTACCCTTAAATGAGTGTACAAATATTCCCGGTATGGTTCTATACCAGGAACTTCGACTGAAATATAAAAAACATATTTTTTTTTATATTCAAACAATATAGAATAGAAAAGGAAATAATCCATATCCAGGTATATTGTCTGTCTAAAAATTTCTACCTGCATCTATATCTACACTGTAAAAATGTTGGTATGAAATTTCCTAGAAAAAAATTTCAATAAGTCATTGAAAATGGTATATTGTAAAAACCAAGATATGAACAAAAAAAAATAACAAAAATTATAGTTCATAAGATTCCGCAAGAGATATTAAAATGTAACTATTATATATTTTTTACTATCCAGATAAAAATCTGAAACTTCATATTTTTTGTTACATCAAATTCAATGTAACTCAATTTTCTTAAGGTAGGTGACTAGTCTAGAGTGCGAAAAACAAGCTTATTTCTGAAAACCTTTTTTTTAGCTTCTTTATTGGATATTACAATTACAAAATTTTCTAGAACAATAATGCTATCCTTATCGAATGGAACAAAAATTTTCAGGAGGCGCCAAAGTCCTCAATAAAAAGGTGTTCCCGTGTCGGACTAACAATCTTCGGATTGGATCAGTTGAAACAAAAATAGGAAAAAACTTTTTAAAAAGGAAGGTTTGCCACATGGTAATTCACCACTGTTAGCCAAAAATGAATAATAGAAAAAAAAAGTGGCGGCTATTTGAAAAACACTGTACGAAAATCGACATATTTTTGCAACGTTTGCGTGTCCTGTAAATTTTTTTATTATAAATTTTTTTCCAAAAATCTGGTAAATTACCACACAAAACACCTTAATAAAATATCGTACAAAGTTTCATCAAAACCGATATAGTGGACGATGTAAACCAGTTTTTTCCCATTTGATAAGGATAGCATTGTGTCCTAGAAAATGTTTTAATTGTAATATCTAATAAAGAAGCTGAGAAAAACGTTTTCGAAGATAAGCTTGTTTTTTCGCTCTCTAGACTAGACACCTACCTTAAATTTCCCAATTATCTATCTTATATATAAAAGTTCAAAAATTTCTTTATAATGTTCATATAAGTATGTGTACCAATATTGTTAATTAAGAGAAAGCTTTTTTTTTTCAATCTTCAAGATAACTTCGAAAAGTATGGTACAAAATTATCGTCAAATTTACGTATTCAATTTATTTTGATCTAGTATTCTGAATTTTAGGGTGACAAGCAGTAAGATTTTTTATTAATTAAGACATAATATTTAAACAGAAAATAATTTATCATTGTAAAAACAATTGTTTCTCATGATTAGTTTAGAAGCTGAAATTTAAATTGAGAAAACAATTCAACAAAACCAGATGAATATTTTCTCGATCTCTTGATAATTTACTCAATTTCAATAAAAAGTTGGGGTTCATAATTTCTTTGCTAACATAATTGCAATTAAATAAATGTCAATTAAAGCAAGTGAATGTTTTCTTCAAAAACTATTAAATTGAATATTTCTTTTACATAATTAAAATTTGTTTTCCTTATAAATAGTTTGAATATAAGATAGAAATTATTATCAGCATTTTGGAAATGTTGTTACTACATTTTATCAATTTTGATAAAAATGATATAAGAAAAATCTTATTTCTAATTATAAATTACGATTTAAATCATACTATTTTTGGAAAATTCTTTTTTTATTTTTCTTATTTCCCAATAGTTATTTTTCAAAGGTATTTTCAAAATTTTGTTGAATTTTAAAAATTCTCTAGTTATTCTCATATTTCATCAGATTACACTTTTCGTTTGAAAATTCTTGTTACAGTCTTATTACAGTTTTTCACATACTGCAAAATTAAATTACCTCGTTGTATTATACGAGATACTGATTTCAACGTTTCATTTAAATTGATTAAAGTTAGGTTCCCGATAAAATGCTGAATTGAATCACATGCACGCCTTAGTATCCAATTATGGCATCTAATTTATCATACATGTTCCTCATTAATTTATTCATTGGATTGTCACAAACCTTCATAATAAAATGTGAAACACATATTCATGAGGCTTTTAGCCGGAGCAAAATCGTCGGCCTCATGACATTCGAACAAGGCTACGGCAAAATGTTGTGCTAATGAGTAGAAGGAAGGTTCCGAGACACAGGCACGAGCCCTTCTTGCATTTACAACCCTTGCGAACCATATTCTTCCGGATTCTGTCTATAATCAAACCGATGAATTCTCTAAAGTTAATTATTACAGAAATAATTAATATTTCCGTTATTAAACTATTATTAATATTTTAATTAAGAACAATTACTATTTTCGTTATATAACAATTTCGTTGTAAATTAGGATTTTATATATATCACACAAAATGAAATATTATGTTATGCAGTATTTTTAATTTAATTTAATTTATTTTCTTAATTAAGTTAATTTTATTTTTATTAAAAAAGGGAGCTAAAATTAAGCTTTTGGGTTCATAATCCGAATGTAGATGCTTTAATTGTCTTTTTTCCATCTATCCCAGTAAGCACAGTTACATAAATGTTACAAGAAACTCACACGCGACTAACTATTTCCCACTCATTTGTATAACAATGTAAGGTAACATGGTAACGTTCTTGTTACGTTTATGAGATGTATATTTTTGTTGTTTGAAAAAGCCTTTGAAAAAATTATTACAACTGAAATCATGTAACCGCGATAATTCTTATAAAACTAAACCGGTAAAAGTCGCAGTTTCTAGAATACCATTATAATGTATAGTAATGAAACATTCTTTATTGAATTGTAAAGTAGTAATTCCATTACTACAGTGTAACAATTAGTAACAACAAGCGTTACCTTACAACGAAAATTGAGTTTATTTTATTTTATAATAGCGATTATTTGATTCTCTCAATTTTTATAAAAAATTCGAATATTCTACATCAAGTAACATCCGATAGATAACTGCTACACAGCGTAAAAGTAACAAGTTTACATACAGTTAGAGTAATGCCTATACGTAATCAACACATAACATAGAAATATCCAATGTTACATCCAATTAAAGTAACATAAATATATAACTGATATATGATATATATGAGTAACAGCGTTACGTCTCATAAAAGTGACACTCGTATGTAACTCATATGTAACAAGAAGGTAAATAATTGTCCCGTAACATAATAAATAAATTGTCATGCCATTATTATACAGGGTGTTCCATTTTAATTTTTGCACCAAGATTTCTCAAAAACTATGAGAGCTAGCCAAAAATGTTTCCAACAAAAGTTGCTCAATTTCGAGGGGGAAATATTCTCATGACTTTGCCTTTGACCTTGGAAGTCACGTTCTAGGTTATTTCAAGGTCAACTTGTTTTTTTTTAATGGAACTACCTATTTTTTATTGCAGAATCTTATTTTATATAAAAAAACATACAACTTTTATCTAAAACGTTTTTTCATCAGAGTTCAATTTTGTGAGATATTACAAAAAAGAATCAAGTAATTTTGAAAGGCGGATGACCGACCGCTAGGTGGGAGATCCATAATCGATTCCGCTCCGGTGACATTGAAGTTAGTCTCCTGTTTTGGACAGTGATTGATGCTTTTTCTTGTAAGAGTGCCGACCAGAAGAAATAGTCAATGGGAAAAGCAGGAATGCTCCTCACTAGAACCAAAACTATTTTGGGGGGGGGAATTTGATCTTGTATCCTTTTTCGTGACTCCATATAATACTATTCCGGAAGTAAGAAAGGTTGTTAATACAGATGTTAATACAAATGTCATGTAGACTTTCCTAAAGAACTTTTATCCTTATTTTTGCCACGGGGAAGGTTACCACCACGTTACAAATTTACTCGAGTAATAAATTCTTTTCTACTCTAAAATTACTTGATTCTTTTTTGTAATATCTCACAACATTGAACTCTGATCAAAAAACGTTTTAGATAAAAGTTGTTTGTTTTTTTTATATAAAATAAGAATCTGCAACAAAAAATAGGTAGTTCCATTAAAAAAAAATATAATTTAACCTTGAAATAACCTTGAACGTGACCTCCAAGGTCAAAGACAAAGTCATGAGAATATTTCCCCCTCGAAATTGAGCAACTTTTGTTGGAAACATTTTTAGCTAGCTCTCATAGTTTTTGAGAAATCTTGGTGCGAAAGTTAAAATGAAACACCCTGTATAAAACAAGTCTAACAAACAGAAGCTAAATTGTAATTTCTGTGTAATGTAACATTTACATTTTGTGTTTACTGGGATATTTAATGTCACAAGAAATTGGTACATGTAAAGGGTTTAGTGGAAAATATATAAAATAAAATATTGATAATATTTTTATAATTTTAATAATCGAAAATTCAATAAATTTTGTTCAAATTCAGTCAAATGTATACAGGGTGTCCGACCTAAGGTGTCCAAGCCGAAAGGTGGTGGTAGAGGATGAAAATTGGAGATGAAAAGTCCAATACCATTTTTCAAAATTCGGAATAATTACCGAGATATTAAGTAATACTTCTGACCAATCAGAATGCCCCTTTAGATTCTGGTGTGCATGACAGAAGTTTAGACTCGAACCTACTCGTAGTCGGTAACAAAGCAGAAGTAGTAATAATAACAAAAGAATTAAGACGGTGACACCAACACATTAAAGATCTCTCTTCTGATGTTACCACTAACACACTAGTACGACTGTGATATGATATCGTCGGAAACAAAGTATGTACAGGGTGTAATAGTAGTAGTAATAACATAAGAAATTAAATGACAAAAATCAACTTTCAAATTCCTAATTGTGTTATTAATTCCGCTACTTCCACGACCAATGCTGCTATCATTATTATCACTATTATTTTTATTATTATTGTTGTTA
Source organism: Gasteruption jaculator (assembly GCA_949825005.1). Taxonomy (NCBI): domain Eukaryota; kingdom Metazoa; phylum Arthropoda; class Insecta; order Hymenoptera; family Gasteruptiidae; genus Gasteruption; species Gasteruption jaculator. Next base: position 3,181,311 of record OX463762.1, on the reverse strand, counting down.
TTAATATTACTACCACTACATCAATAAAAACAACCACAATAATAATAATAATAATAATAATAATAATGACAATGATAATGATAATAATGATAGCAGTATTGGTCGTGGGAATAGTAGATTTAATAACACAATAATTAAGAATTTGAAAGTTGATTTCCGTCATTTATTTTCTTATGTTATTACTACTACCATTAGGGCCTGGACATGGGGTATTCCACGCCAAATGGGACGGTTTGAAAAATTTTTTAAAAAAATTTTCTTAATTTTTTGGTATTTTTTACAAATAATAAAACAAAAAAATATTTACGGTGTTTTGAATCGATATTTTTGAATTTTAAGTTTTCAATCGTGTTTTTAAAACTGTGTGTAGCCTTCGATTTTCTTGAAGATTTTCTGTTTTAAACATCTATCCGTCCTGCAACTTTTAAGGCCGGTCCGGTAGTGGGCCTTCCATAATTACTATTTTTTTTCGATTTTTAACAATTAAAAAAACTTTTTTCGCTATACATTATTATCAGTATCGATTTTTAAATTTTTAATTTGTAATTTGAAAATTTTCAAATATTTTTCCAAAAATTTTTAATTTTTAGTCTTAAAAATTTTTAAAAAGTTTTAAAAATTTTTAATTTTTAAAAGGTATTGATAATAATTAATAGCGAACAAAAAATTTTTGTAATTTTTAAAAATCGAAAAAAATAGTAATTCTGGAAGGCCCACTACCGGACCGGGCTTAAAAGTTGCAGGACGGATAGAAGTTTAAAATAGAAAATCTTCAAGAAAGTCGAAGGATACACACAGTTTTAAAAACACGATTGAAAACTTAAAATTCAAAAATATTGATTAAAAACACTTTAAATATTTTTTTTGTATTATTTTCTGTAAAGGCCATCTAAAAACGAAAATTAAAAAAAAATAATTGAATTTCGACCTTTATAAGGAATGTTATGAGGAAAAAACCAAAAAAAGAACGGTTTTTTGAAAATTCGATATTTTTTTAACCAGTGATCGAAAAAATCTCGAAATTTACCAGGAAACTTCTTTTGAGGGGTACTAAAAAATACCAAAAAATTAAGAAAATTAAAAAAAAAGTTTTCCAAACCGTCCGATTTGGCGTGGAATGTCCCACATACACTGGGCGCAAAAATTAAGGGATGGAAAAAAATACAAAGTAGGTGATTTTCAAAGTGCCGTAACTTAAAGAATAACAGTGGGAAAGCAATTAAAAAAAAGCAAATTGAAGCTCCAAGTTTCTAGACTTGAGATCTTGAACTCAAAATGTTTTACCATCAGCAGTTTTTGAGCAATCATAATAAAACAAACGGGAAAAAAATTCAAAATTTACGCTTGTTTTTAGAAGGGTCATGGACTTCAATAAATGTTTTTCACTGATTTCATCATAAAGCTCTTTCTGATAATTTAATTCTCTTTAATTTAAGCGGTCGGAAAAATTTGTACGCTGATTTTTCGCTGACATGAGTTCTCAAAGCAAAAGAATCAGTTTTAACTTTGGTAATTATGTACTCGGTAAAAAATTATTAAATTAAAAAATAATTTTAAAAAATGTGACTTCTTACAATAATTAACATTTTTCTTTTTTTATTCAAAAAATGTTAATTATTGTAAGAAATAACATTTGTTAAAATTATTTTTTAATTAAAACATTTTTTACACAATTGCCAAAGTTAAAACTGATTTTTTTGCTTTAATCGACGATAACTCAACGAAAAATCATCGTACAAAGCATTTCAATTTCTCAAATTAAAGAGTATTAAATTATGTAAAAGAGCTTTATGATGAAATCAGTGAAAAAAATTTATTGAAGTCCATGGACCTTTTGAAAAACAATCGAAAATTTGGACATTTTTTCCCGATAGTTTTCTTACGATTAATAAAAAACTGTTGATGTTAAAACATTTTGAGTTCAGGATCTCAAACCTAGGAACTTGGAGCTTAATTTGCTTTTTTTTTAAATTGCTCTTCCACTATTGTTCCTTAACCCATTCGAGACGGCGACTGTTTTCGAACACGGTCCCCAGGAGGGGAGTTTTATGTTTTCCTTTCTATTCTTGCACACACGGCGTGCAGTCGGTCGCGAATGGGTTAAGTTACAGGACTTTAAAAACCACCTAAAAATTTAGGATTTTTTTTCATCACTTAATTTTGGCGCCTAGAGTATGTATAGGGTGTAATAGCAGTAGTAATAACATAAGAAAATAAATGACGAAAATCAACTTTAAAATTCTTAATTAATGTGTTATTAAATCTACCATTCCCACGACCGATACTGCTATCATTATTATCCTTGTTGTTGTTGTTATTATTATTATTATCGTTGTCGTTGTCGTTGTCGTTGTCGTTATCATTATTATTATTATTGTCGTCGTCTCACCGTTGATCTCACCGTAATTTATAAAAAATATTAAATAAAAACCTAAGGTTTTTTGTGCTCATATTAAAGCTTATATTCCAAGCTTTAATTTAACCCAAGATTGGTTTAAAAATTTTACAAATTGAGCCCCTGCTGACCTTCGAAAGATGACGGTAAAAAAGTTGAAAAAATCGGTATTTTCTTGCACAAAATATTCTTTTTCTCAGCTAATATTGCAGATATCATTTTGATTCTTTTTTCGTTGATTAAAGGCACTACCCTAGAACATATTGAGCGGAACAGAATTTTTCTGAAGTTGAAAGTTATGGAGATACAAATTTTTACAACCACTAAAACATAGTCCGATTTTGATCTTTCTCTACTTTTAACATTACATTTTAACAAATAATTTTCTAATAATTTTCCACGCTCACATTGTTTGTTTAACATTAGTGAATAATGTCCAAAAGGGAAATTGAAGATTGGAGCAGTAGAACATAAAAAAAGGAACATTTTGTGCAAGAAAACACCGATTTTTCAACTTTTGTTCCGTCATCTTTCAAAGATCAGCACGGGCTTAATTTTTAAAATTTTAAAACCAATCTTGGGTTAAATTAAAGCTTGGAAGATAAGCTTTAATATGAGCACAAAAAACCTTAGATTTTTATTTAATATTTTTTATAAACTACGGTGAGATCAACGGTGAGACAACGACAATAATAATAATAATGATAACGACAACGACAACGATAATAATAATAATAACAACAACAACAAGGATAATAATGATAGCAGTATCGGTCGTGGGAATGGTAGATTTAATAACACATTAATTAAGAATTTTAAAGTTGATTTTCGTCATTTATTTTCTTATGTTATTACTACTGCTATTACACCCTATACATACTCTAGGCGCCAAAATTAAGAAATGAAAAAAAATCCTAAATTTTTAGGTGGTTTTTAAAGTCCTGTAACTTAACCCATTCGCGACCGACTGCACACCGTGTGTGCAAGAATAGAAAGGAAAACATAAAACTCCCCTCCTGGGGACCGTGTTCGAAAACAGTCGCCGTCTCGAATGGGTTAAGGAACAATAGTGGAAGAGCAATTTAAAAAAAAAAGCAAATTAAGCTCCAAGTTCCTAGGTTTGAGATCCTGAACTCAAAATGTTTTAACATCAACAGTTTTTTATTAATCGTAAGAAAACTATCGGGAAAAAAATGTCCAAATTTTCAATAAATTTTTCTTTCTTGACTTTAATAAATTTTTTTCACTGATTTCATCATAAAGCTCTTTCACATAATTTAATACTCTTTAATTTGAGAGATCGAAATGCTTTGTACGATAATTTTTCGTTGAGTTATCGTCGATTAAAGCAAAAAAAATCAGTTTTAACTTTGGCAATTGTGTAAAAAATTTGTAAATTAAAAAATAATTTTAACAAATGTTATTTCTTACCATAATTAACATTTTTTGAATAAAAAAAGAAAAATGTTAATTATTGTAAGAAGTGACATTTTTTAAAATTATTTTTTAATTTAATAATTTTTTACCGAGTACATAATTACCAAAGTTAAAACTGATTTTTTTGCTTTGAGAACTCATGTCAGCGAAAAATCAGCGTACAAGATTTTCCGTCCGCTCAAATTAAAGAGAATTAAATTATCAGAAAGAGCTTTATGATGAAATCAGTGAAAAACATTCATTGAAGTCCATGACCCTTCGAAAAATAAGCGTAAATTTGAAATTTTTTTTCCGTTTGTTTTATTATGATTGCTCAAAAACTGCTGATGGTAAAACATTTTGAGTTCAAGATCTCAAGTCTAGAAACTTGGAGCTTCAATTTGCTTTTTTTTAATTGCTTTCCCACTGTTATTTTTTAAATTACAGCACTTTGAAAATCACCTACTTTAGATTTTTTTTCCTTCTCTTAATTTTTGCGCCCAGTGTATGTAGGGCATTCCACGCCAAATCGGACGGTTTGAAAAACTTTTTTTTTTAATTTTCATAATTTTTTGGTATTTTTTAGTACCCCTCAAAAGAGGCTTCCTGGTAAATTTTGAGATTTTTTTTATCACTGGTTAAAAAAATATCGAATTTTCAAAAAAACCGTTCTTTTTTTGGTTTTTTGCTCATAACTTTCCTAATAAAGGTCGAAATTCAATTATTATTTTTTTAATTTTCGTTTTTGGATGGCCTTTACAGAAAAAAATACAAAAAATATGTAAAGTGTTTTTAATCAATATTTTTGAATTTTAAGTTTTCAATCGTGTGTTTAAAACTGTGTGTATCCTTCGACTTTCTTGAAGATTTTCTATTTTAAACTTCTATCCGTCCTGCAACTTTTAAGCCCGGTCCGGTAGTGGGCCTTCCATAATTACTAATTTTTTTTCGATTTTTAACAATTAAAAAAACTTTTTTCGCTATAAATTATTATCAGTATCGATTTTTAAATTTTTAATTTTTATTTTGAAAATTTTCAAATATTTTTTAAAAATTTTTAATTTTTAAAAAGTCGGTATTGATAATAATTCATAGCGAAAAAAAAATTTTTGTAATTTTTAAAACACTAAATATTTTTTTTGTATTTATTATTTGTAAAAAATACCAAAAAAATTAAGAAAATTAAAAAAAAAATTTTTTCAAACCGTCCTATTTGGGGTGGAATACCCCATGCCCAGGCCCTAATGGTAGTAGTAATAACATAAGAAAATAAATGACGAAAATCAACTTTCAAATTCTTAATTATTGTGTTATTAAATCTACTATTCCCACGACCAATACTGCTATCATTATTATCATTATTATTATTACTATTATTATTACTATTATTATTATTATTATTATTATTATTATTATTATTATTATTATTATTATTATTATTATTATTATTACTATTACTATTATTATTATTGTGGTTGTTGTTATTGGTGTAGGGGTAGTAATATTAATAACAACAATAATAATAAAAATAATAGTGATAATAATGATAGCAGCATTGGTCGTGGAAGTAGGGGAATTAATAACACAATTAAGAATTTCAAAGCTGATTTTTGTCATTTAATTTCTTATTTTTTTACTACTACTATTACACCTTGTACATACTTTGTTTCCGACGATATCATATCACAGTCGTAGTAGTGTGTTAGTGGTAACATCAGAAGACAGATCTTTAATGTGTTGGTGTCACCGTCTTACTTCTTTTGTTATTATTACTACTACTGCTTTGTTACCGACTACGAGTAGGTTCGAGTCTAAACTTCTGTCATGCACACGAGAATCTAAAGGGGCATTCTGATTGGTCAGAAGTATTACTTAATAACTCGGTAATTATTCCGAATTTCGAAAAATGGTATTGGACTTTTCGTCTCCAATTTTCACCCTCTACCACCACCTTTCGGCTTGGACACCTTAGATCGGACACCCTGTATATTTGCAATATCTATACATCTCTAAATCTATATAAAAATTGGAAAATTCTATAAAGATACTTTAGTCTGTTGTTAAAAACTACTAAAACATCTGAAAATCATGTAGAATTTAGTTACTAGGAAATTCTAGAGTTTACTAATATTTTTTTAAATATTATGCAAACACTAGGAAACACACGCTAAATTAACGTAACTCCTTATTCGCGCCGCGTGGGTCGTAATGGTATATACTATCAAGAGACACGGTAGTGTCTCGAGACAAGTTCATGTATGAATTGGGAGCGAGCGCTAACGTGTATCTTTTCTCGACCGAACTAGGTGCGAGAACATGAAAAATAGCCGAAGCACGTTGTGTATATACACAGCTTCAACCTACGTATGCATTCACACGATTCTGTCGCCGTCATTAGTTGAGTTCTCTGTATACATTCACGACATATACAACCTCTGGTGCAAAAAGTCGAGACAAGTTCATGTATGAAAAGGGATCTTTCTACAAAAGTTGTGAAATCCAATAACATTAGACAAGCTCGTTTTTTCCAGTATGTTAAGACGAACTAATTATAAAACGGAAATAATTTTTTCTGTTTACCTGATCAGAACCGGTATTGAACTTTGTCGGGACCCGAACCCAAACGATAAGCAATGAATATCTTACAATTTAATTTATTTTTACCGCATTATGAATTAATAAAGATCAGATTACATAATAATGATATAAATAATTATACATCATACTCAAACATCTGAATTGTTCGGGGCCCAACAAGTTCAATACCGGTTCTGATCAGGTAAACAGAAAAAATTATTTCCGTTTTATAATTAGTTCGTCTTAACATACTGGAAAAAACGAGTTTGTCTAATGTTATTGGATTTCACAACTTTTGTAGAGAGATCCCTTTTCATACATGAACTTGTCTCGACTTTTTTTGCACCAGAGGTGTTTTTTAGGGGGATTGCATCTATCATAACCGACGTGGCTTGAACCGAAGTTTCAGCAATTTCGTCTATATATCTTTATACAGACTTGATGGAATGAATCTCATAACACCCTTAAAGCCTGAACTGTCATGTCGGTCACCGGAGACTGATATTGAACTTTCGGTTCAGGCCGCACCGGTTATGACAATTGCAATAGTATACACGATTGCGACCCACGCGGCGTGAATGAAGAGTTACCTAAATTTAGCGTGGTGCTTACTTCCATAAAGCAATCAATTCACATGTGCATGTATATTTGTGTGGGTGTATGTATTTTTATATTTGCACTGATATAACATACGTCTATTCAAAATCAATTGTAATTTAACTGCGTGCCAAAATGGGCAATAAAATATAAAATTAAAGCCGCAAAGTGTCCTCCGTATATTTACTTACGAGAACCATTTGCCCAAAATTTGCCTTTTGCTCCTGATCGATTGAATTTGGAGCATCAAATAGAAGGGGAACGAAAGATTTCATAAATTCAGCTGCGGCTTCTTCCGATTGACTATCGGCAGATAAACTGGAAGCCCAGGATTGTACCGAACCGGATGATCCTAAGAATGATATATTGATCGCATTAATTATATCATCAATTATATTATAAATTACTAATGGTACAGGCAAAATCCAAGTATAATTTATGTAAGAAATATATATTGTCAAATAATTCCAAGATGCACGTTTACAAAAAATAAAATATATAATTAAGAATTAATCTTTTGAAAATATTAATTAAAGTATACTTAATCTTTTTTCTTTAATAGAAAATCAAAATGTTAAATGATTCTATTTAACTTTGAGCTTGATATTTGACTAAATAAACTTTTATTCCCTAAATATAATTTTCTCATTGTTACTCTAAAAATTAATTTTTTTTTCATTTTAATCTGAAATTTTTTGTTCATGGAAGTTCGCAAAATTTTCATGAAATTTCGAGTTTTAAGAAATGTTTGAAGATTTTAATTAAATAAGCTCAAATTAAATTAAATTTTAACATAATCAGGTAATTCTCAAATTACGAATTTTGCATAAACTTGAAAAAATCAGACACAAAATTAATTATTTCATCAAAACTAAAAATTTCCAAATTATTGAAATTTATTTTTCCTTCAAACGAATTCTAAATCATTGATTTTATATCAATTGTAGCTCCATAAATTTGCATAAATAATTGTAAAAATTACCCGATCTCTGCCAAACTCTACGTCCATCCATGTTAGAATCTAAACTGGTACTTGGACCATAACCATCTTGGTCACTAGTAGATCCACTGCTACAGGGCATATCTGAAATTATATTTTGCAGATAAAAACTATTCCGATTCAATGCATCATAGGGTCGTGAAGTGAGGGTTACAGATACGTGAGACTTCAATAGTAATTGGAATTGATAACTAGATCTATCTAGCCACAAAGGAGCAGTATTTTGTACGATGATGATTCGATCTTTTTGTACACATTTGGATACAAGCATTCTCTAGTAATTCTACTATTTCTTTTAATTGCTTTTATTTATTCATTTGGATAACATCAATGATCGAACACTTAAACGGGTGAATTCTGTGGTGGATGAACATTATTGAAGATAAAAGAATAAAATCTGTAGATTTAATATTTTATTTTGAAGGGTGAGGAGTTATTTTTGTAGATTTTGTAGATTTTTCTATACAGAAATATCAACTCTGTAGGTTTGGAATTTTCATTTAAAGAATCAAAATTTATTTGCAGATTTTGTAAAATTAAAAAAAATTAAAATATCAATTTTCTACATTTTTTATTTTTATTTTAAGAGTAAAACATTTGTTAGCTAAATTTTGTACGTTTTTTTATATTGAATTTGTGATATTCAAACGTTTGACAATTTCATTCCGAAAATGCCGAATTTTTTTCCACATGTTTTTAATTATTTCGATTGATGAAATTGTAAAAATAAGAAATAAAATCTATAAATTCTATATTTTCTATTGCTTCTATTACTTGATAAACTTCGAATTTGTTAGTGTTCTGTGGATGACAACGTATTGGTTGTCGAAACGTCAACACTTTAATCAAATAAATATATATATTTTATATATATTTTAAATATGTATATTTTTTGAGACCGAAAGACTGAAGAAACAATCTACAATTATTTTGACATTCAATATGATATTTATCGATTCGATATTCGAAGATCAAGAATTTTTTAATAGACCCCAAAAATTTGTTTATACAAATACAGTTTATACAGGTACTCTTTATACTGAAAATACACTTCAAACAAATTGAAATCAACACTCCCTAGTCAAACATATTTTATGCACTTTCCATTGACAATCTGCACGACTTATTATATTCACGACTAATGAATGGTACTTTTTACCATTATTCTGAATTGCTGATCGCAGAAATTGGTATATACAAAAATTAGTTCCGCTTTGTATCTAATGCACCTCAACGCAATCTGTGGATAGACAAATTTTATGTTTTCAAAATTTTCAAAATTTTTTTATCGTTGCTATGTCCCATTTTGTAACTATGACTCCTTTGAACCGTGTAACTTCAAATTCGTTTAAAAAAAGTTGGGTATATTATAAAAAAAATCAATTTCCCAAAGAAATCTTACTAACAAAAATTATTTGGTTATCATTGGTATATACAAAAATTGCTTCTGCTTTGTATCTAATGCACCTCATGCAATCTTTTGAGGCAATAATTTTACGTTTTCAATATTTTCAACATTTGTTTATCGTTGCTACGTCCCATTTTGTAACTATGACTCTTTTGAACCGTGTAACTTCAAATTCGTGTAAAAAAAAGTTGGGTGTATTATAAAATCAATTTCCCAAAGAAATCATACTAACAAAAAATTATTCGTTAATTCTGGGTAGCACGTCAGTTAAGGATGTCTAATATTAAATTATACCTGCTGAAAAGGTCATCCAGAAGCAAATGGGTCTGATCAAAGAAAACAGTAAACTAAATTAATATTCAGTACGTCATTTGAACACCTCTCCTGCCTTATGTTTAAAGAGGCGATTCATGCGGGCTTTGAGTAGAGAAAGTTTTGCAAAAGGTACTCTTTCAAATTATAATATAAAGCAAAATTGATATATTTACACGGATTTCAGTAAAAATTCATTCAAACCTGGATTAAAATTAATTTTATTGATCTCATTTTGTTTTCTTATAGTGAAAAGTAATAAGAATATTATATTATAACATGTTTATTTAATTCCAGTAATAAGCTGCGAAAACCTGATATCTTCTGTTTGAGGAATTTTTCAATTTAAAAGCAAAATGGAATAAAATATATTTCCCTAAAATAAATAAATGAACTCAAATATGCAAAACATAGGATTATGTTCTACCTCAATTGGAAAGTAAATAAAAAATACAAATTTAAAAATTCTCTCAAAATATTCTACAATTTGAATTATGTGGGTTTCATTTTCTTCATTAGTAGGTGGCAAGTGTGGGAAATACTGAAAATGATTCAAGGGGATTTAATATTTTTACAATTTGTTTACTTTCAACTTTTTATGTTTAGATTTTTAATTTTCCAACGTTTCTCCTCCTTTTTATTCCCTTAGTATTTTTATTTTTTTATATTATTTCTCTCAATGTTTATATCCACATTGAATTTATATTCTGGTGTACTAATTGTAATTATAACGTATAAATAAATTATTAACTTAAAGCTTTTATAAATAATAACAAATATTTATTGTTATATTTTATTATATTATTATTACATTTAATTATTTTATTGCCGTACATGGGCCCAGTTCCTGCACATATTTTGATCTCAAATGATGCAAAAAGGCCTTGTATGATAATAATAATTTGATAAAATATTAAAAATCTATTATATTGAAAATTTATTCCTTATATTACGTCTTAATGAATAAAATTCATTAATAGATATTATAATAATTCTCAAAGAGACCAAATATGGTACACCTACCCCGTTAGGGCTTGGATTCCATTAATTGTATCTCTAAACCTGTCTGTAATTAAACCTTGCAATTGCAAAAGATCATGCTGTGATTGAGTAACAGACTCAAGCTTTCCCGCATGCTTCTAATTCAATCTCATTAGAGTGAAAGTACAGGAAATGGTTCATCCCCTGTTTTCTTGAGGGTTGGCGTCGATCTAGGAAAATTCGCACAGATGGAATAATCCAATTCCACTAATAATTTACTAATCTGCTCTAAATTTCATTCCCTTTGCTGCGTCGGCAAAAACAGATATACATCCCGTTGGAAAATTGATTTACTATAGTACAATCGTCAGATTTTTAAAAACCCTTGGTGAATTCTTTTCAAAATATAGATATTTCACTGCGATTTTATAAAAATAAAAATCCTTTATGTTAGAAAAAAAATTAATTATTATTTTATTTAGGCATATATTTTTTCATAAAATAGTGAAAAAAATATGATTATATTGTAAAGTATCTTTTTGTTGCAAATATTGTATTTTTAATTTTAAAGAAAGAAACTTTTAGCAACAATAGACTATTTGTTGGTACCGAATAGTAACTTTTTCGGTAGCGTTCTTTTGTTGCATAAATATAGTAATTATATTTATATCATCTTGCATATACATATATGTGTGTAAGAATGTTAATACTATATATTTATTCATTAAACAAAATGAAATTTAAAAGAATTATTTTTTTATTTAATATTTAGCTATCATAAAAAACATTTTCCGTAATTAGAAAGAGGACATGCGCCACTTTCAAAATAAACGGCTCATATATTGAAATAAATAGTAATAATGTATGAAAAAAAAAATATATAGCTTAGAAAATAAGTATTAAATAAAAAAATAATACATAAAAATAAATATTGGTTATATTTTATAGTATTAATTTCTTAAACTCAACAAATGGTTTCATATCATTTCACCTGTATGACGTACAACCGCCACACCACTTAATTACCGTTGGCTCAGCTGCGGTGTGCAATTATAATAACGTATTATTATTACAATGTAATGGACTATTGCATTATTCGTAATGATAAGCTGTTATTAAAACAGGTGAAACCGAGCACTGCCAGTCGACACATTTAAGCATAAATACGTACATGTTACTGATCATCCGCTAATCGACATAATCCTAAGTCTATCATTTTTATATAAATTTTATTTCGTTCTCCAACCAGCACAGGAATATTTGAAAAATATTACAGGAAGATAACTGACATATCATGATATTTTAGAAAGTTGCTACTATTATTATTTCTATTTTATTGCTAATATCTACTTATTTATGTTTTTGTTTATTTTATTTTATTGTTAATTTATTTTATAAAAATTGCAGAGAAAAATAATTTTGAAATTCAAAACAGGATTTACGGAAGACCGTAATTACCAATTAACCTTTTATACCCCATCTTCAACTGAAGATCTAAATAATTAATCTGCTGATTTATTGATTTACTTATTTTATTTTATTGTTAACCTATTTCAGACAAATTTCGGAGGAACAAACTTTTAAAGTTTACAACAGGATCTAGAGAATATCCTAATTTTCAATTAATTTTGTTCACCTTATCTTCAGATGAGAACTTAGACGATAAATCTGCCTATTTATTTAATTACTTATTTTATTTTATTGTTATTATACTTTTATAACAATTTGAGGAGGAAAAAATATTAAGTTGAAAACTAGTTCTGCAAAGTTTCTAATTTTTTATTTTTTAGATAATTTATTGTTGCTTTGTTGTATAAAATTCGACCGAGATATAATATATTAATTTCAGTACTTGTCGATCATCTTCAGTATTTTATAATTATATTTTAATTTGTATCATTATAAACTTTTCGATCCTTGTTTTCATTTCTTTTGATGAAAACAGATATCAACTAATGAAAGAATACCGGAACAATACGATTTCATAAATCGATTCTACAAAATCGTATCCGTTAAAATCGAAAATAAAATATAAATATTAACAACACATTACATAAGAAATGGAAAAGGAAAAAAACAATATAATATTTACATCATAGAATAAATTAAAGATCTGTTTTCATCAAAGAAAACGAAAACAAGGATCGAAAAATTGTGTAATGATACAAATTAAAATAATTATAAAATAGTGAAGATGATCAACGACTAATGATCGAAACGTATATGTACAAGAAATTAAGGGAGTACTATCGGTAGGTAGCTAGTCAAGCCAGTGTTAAGCCGCATTTGACTTGAGCAGTATTTCGATGTGGCAATGTCGCATTGTTAGTAATTGGGATATAGGCACACATATATATACATAATAACGTCAATTCCATTTGTTTTGTACATTTCAGGTTAATGTTTGTAGATAAATTAACCTGAAAATGTTAAGGGAGTACTATCGGTAGGTAGCTAGTCAAGCGAGTGTTAAGCCACATTTGACTTGAGCAGTATTTCGATGTGGCAATGTCGCATTGCTAGTAATTGGGGTATAGGTATACTTATATATACATAGCAACGTCAATTCCGTTTGTTTTGTACATTTGAGGCTAATGTTTGTAGATAAATTAACCTCAAAATGTTAATATCGAAGCTAAAAGAAAAAAATAAATCCAAAATTTTGTTGGAAGAATAAGAAAGTGATGGAAAAAGGTACTGAAAAATTGTTTGATTATTTAAAAAATATATAAATTAACTTATACAGTAAAAAAACAGAATTATCAGTATTTTTTGCTCAAATGTATTATTAACGATCGTTATTTGTAGGTTTAATTAAAAGAAAATTTAATTTTTAGTTTTCTAATTAGTCTCTTTTTTAATAAATAAATAATTTATCAATTTTTATTTGATTATTCTATTTCGCAAAACATTACCGCTGACTCTTCTTATATTATAAGAAGCACGTGAAATTTCAAATAGTACGCGCTACTTAACCTCCATTGCGACGTTGCCACATCGTTTGAGTAAACGGTTCATTACCCATGAAATTGTCATAAAATTTCATTTTCATTTCTTTATTTCTACGTTTATAGGCTCCAAATACTTGTTTATAAGCACTCAATATGTTAATTAATGATTCAGCTAATATCCTGCAAAATTTCAGAGAATTCTGAACCGTCAGTCTTGCATAATTAAGCGTTTAAAAAAAATGTACGGATTTATACAAATTGAAATGTTTATATCTTTTTTTTCACGCTCCGAAGCTTCACCAAACTTTAACTGAATCTTATTCTAAGTAATATCTACCAACACACCAAATTTCAGCATTTTCTGAACCGTCAATCACTTTCCGATAGTACTACCTTAATATCCCCCTAAAAAACACCTCTGGTGCAAAAAAGTCGAGACAAGTTCATGTATGAAAAGGGATCTCTCTACAAAAGTTGTGAAATCCAATAACATTAGACAAGCTCATTTTTTTTCATTGGGTCACTACGAAGTAATTACAAAAAAAGAAAGAATTTTTCCTGTTTACGTGATTAGAGCCGGTATTGAACTTGTCGGGCCCGAACCCAAACGATAAGCAATAAATATCTTACAATTTAATTTATTCTTACCGCATTATGAATTAGTAAAGATCAGATTACATAATATAAATAATTATACATCATACTCAAACATCTGAATTATTCGGGGCCCAACAAGTTCAATACCGGTTCTAATCACGTAAACAGAAAAAATTCTTTGCATTTTGTAATTACATACTTCGTAGTGACATAATGGAAAAAACGAGCTTGTCTAATGTTATCGGATTTCACAGCTTTTGTAGAGAGATCCCTTTTCCTACATGAACTTGTCTCGACTTTTTTTGCATCAGAGGTGTTATTTAGGGGGATTTGTCTCCTCTTTGCAAATATTATTATTATTATCGGCTTTATATCTCGAGATAATATAAAACAATACATAACGTGCGTCGGTAAGGTAAATTTTTCGCCTTTTGGATATTCGGGAAAACAAAACAGATCATATTTGAATGTCTAGGGCCTAGCCCACCGTTGACCCGTCACTGGGCGACAGACAGCTGATGAGTTATTATTATCATTTTATTTGGCTTCATCGTATTATTATTGTTATTATTATTTTATTTCTTTCTGTCGTATTATTATTATTATCGGCTTTATATCTCGAGAAAATATAAATGAAATAATACATAACGTGGGTCGGTAAGGTAAATTTTCGTCTTTTGGATATTAGGGAAAGCAAAATACAGATCATATCTGAATGCCTAGGGTCTAGCCCACCGTTGAGCCGCTACTGATGTTACAGACAGCGTGTGAGTGTGTAAAGGCTTTCCAGCCGTGTATGTACACAGAACGCTTCGGCTATTTGTTATATGTGCGGACCTAGACTTCGGTCGAGAAAAGAGACACGGTAGCGCTTCCCGCCCAATTCATAAATGAACTTGTCTCGAGACACTACCGTGTCACTTGATATTATATATCGGCCGAATTTTATACAACAAAGCAACAATAAACTATCTTAAATCATCAACGACCAACAAACAATACAACTGATTATTTTTATTTTCTGTTTTAACTCACACAGAGAATCAAAGTAGGTTTTCAGTTTCGACTCACAATCAGGGCAACTATAATACAATGGAGGGATGAAAGATCCAATAGTATTATTTTTTTGCTCGCATGAAGTTGAAAGAAGTGATTAGTGATAACTACTAGTATCATCCAGGCACCTAAGGAAAACTTCATACATAATTGATAATAATAATTGGCATAATTGTTACCAATCTTCGGTTATTGTTAGTTATATGTAATAATTACTAGACTCTCATATCAAATATTCCAAGACGTGATCATGTCTTTACAAGGTGTGGTTGAAAACTTACACACAGCTATAAAACGTATCACCACTCCCCGCACTGCATGGAATATTTATGGAATATTTCTGAAATATTTGTCAACAGGGGTCAACATTTTCCAAAGATTTTTCATGAAATATTCATATGTCCTTAAAAGTATGGGATACAAGAATTCTTTCAGGAAATAATATTGAAAAGTTTCAAAAGTATTTACTAACATGTTTCATGAAATGCTGTCAAAATATTCATAGAATAATTTATAGTGAAAGTTTTAATAAGTTTATTTTTGTGAAATATTTGATAAATATTTAATAAAAATATAAGTGTCTTTCTTGAAATGTTTCTGAAATATTTGTCAAATGTTCTGCAACAGAGTGTAAAACATATTTCTAGTAATATTTCTTCAGATGTTTCATCTGAAAATTTTTGTATATATTTCCCGAAAAATGTTTAAAATATTTTCCAAACATATTACAACAAAGTGTAGAAGTGTAAGACAAATTTCAAATAATATTTCTTAGAATAATTTTCAAATGTTTCATTTGAAAGATTTTCAATATCCGTCTTGATATATTTTCGAAAAGAATTTCGAGATATTTTTGAAAGATTTTGCGACAGAGTGTAAAACGGATTTCCAGTAAAATTTCTTCAAATATTTTTTAAATACTCTATTATTTGAAAGATTTTTTGCACATTTCTCGAAACGGTTCCCAAAAGAATTTCTATATATTTCTAAAAAAACAAATTACTAGTACCATTTCTTGAAATAATTTTTAAATTTTTAATGAATATTTCAATACAATATTTGGTACATTTACAAAATAATTATGAAATATTTTCGGTATTTTTCAAAGAAATATATTCTTTGAAAGATTTCAGAGCAATATTCCATGCTGCGTGGGTACTTGGCACAAAGGAAAAACACTCATGTCAGTAAAACGAAAAAGGTAATGAAAACACAAAAGCAGGTAATATCAAATATATTGCAGTGTCCACACGGAATAGCAAAAAAAACGTTAGTTTACCTAAACGAAAAATGACCGTCTGGTAACGATTCGGAGCCCTCGCTTTGCAAAAACAATAAAACGTTATTCTTTTTATAAGACAAGTATGCAAAATCAAATTCAAATGCAGAAGATATGGAACTTTTAGTATGCGAAGAAAAAAAGTTCCCATTTATTAACTAGCAAATTGTTTTACCTGTTCTGTAATTCAACTTTTCGTAGGGATCAGGTCCCGTTGCTTTGATATCTTTCTCTTCTAAGGGTTCTATGCTTTCTGGACTCTCTTTATCGGGTGTCACTTCTTCATCCTTTGCGACTTCTGTCTTTTTAGAGCTCGTGGATAACGATGACGCTATTTCCTCGTACGTCATACCAGGTGGATATTTTCTCAGTGATCTGGAAAAGGTATTTTGTCGTTCTAGCTTATGTCTGGACATGGCTTCGTAGTCCTCGTACGAAAGTCCAGCACCAAATCTGTAACCAAACACACAATTTATCTATAAGATTAAAAGTAGGTGGTGGAAATCACTTGAACTGTTTCAGAATGTGAGCATTCAACAATTTTGGACATTTTTACAAAAATATTGATGTTTTTGAATTTTCAACAAATACGAGTAAGCGATACATTTGTTGGCTATATCATAGTGATTAACCGCACTTTTTTGATTAGGAAGCTGTAAAAAAATCTTATAGATTCTGCTTTTTTCAAAGCGTATTCAAAATCTATGGACTTTCAGCTTTATAATTGTTATGCCAATCGATATCACATAAGTTGGCGATCACTCTCTCGTGCTGGCCAATAACTTTCTGTTTTCAGAAGAGACACTTTTTTTGCATATTTCTTGTATAACTTCAAACTATTTCAGATAAATTACGTTATTTCACGATTATTACAGTTTTTTATAAAAACCTTTACCACCAAAAACAGCAAAAAAACCGAGGCAAGTTCATTATATGAAAATTGATATCTCGTTATAAAAAAGTGACAGATCTAAAAAAGCGAAAGAAAAACCCGAAAATATCAGACAAGTTTTTATACATCCATTACGATAGGAGTCAATAAAATCAATACTGAATTTGTCGGATTCCTAACACAAACAACTTAAGGGGGGTTTGCGGTGTAACAGATTTAAAAAATCGAATTTTTTTTCTTTGCATAAATCAAAAGTACAATGTTTCAAGAATGTGTTCCAAAAGTAGTATCGCAATTAAGGGGGTATTCTAGTCTAGAGGCATGAATTTCAGCCGTTTTTTCGTGCTCTCTAACAATAAAACAAAGAATATTTTCAGTATCCATTTTTTGATCATTTGTTTATTGATACTTTAAGAATACATGAAAAATTGAATGAAAAAAAAATTCAAAATTTAAGTAGTTATGAGCTGGCAAAGTGGGGGGTCCACAAAAAAAAAGTGTCGTGGCGTACAAGGTTTGAACCCTTCTGGTCACCTGAAACAAAAAATCCAACGGATTCATAATTAGTAAGGATGTCGCTATGGGCTCACCCAATGACAAGTCAAAAAAAAATTTGTTCACAAAATGGCAGCCGTTTGAAAAAAAAAATTTGTTTTTTCAAACGGCCAGAAAGAAATTTGTTTTTTCAAACGGCTGCCATTTTGTGAAAAAATTTTTTTTTTGACTTGTCATTGGGTGAGCCCATAGCGACACCCTTAAGAATTATGAATCCGTTGGATTTCTTTGTTTCAGGTGACCAGAAGGGTTCAAACCTTGTACGCCAGGACACTCTTTTTTTTGTGGACCCCCCACTTTGCCAGCTCATAACTTCTAAAATTTTGAATTTTTTTTTCTTTCAATTTTTCATGTGTTCTTAAAGTATCAATAAACAAATGATCAAAAAATGGATATTAAAAATATTCTTTGTTTTATTTTTACAGCGCGCAAAAACGGCCGAAATTCTTGCCTCTAGACTAGAATACCCCCTTAAATAGCAGCTGTAAGTATCGTAAATCCTCGCCAAAAAGTTTAAACGCAATTATTTCGAAACTACGTTTTTCAAATCGGTGTCTAGGATAACGCAAAAACTAATTAATCAATCAACTTCACAGAAGGCTTAATCCAATCAATATACATTTCTCCTGGGGTTATACCAACAATTTGAATAGAATTATTTAATTTAATATTATTTAACGACATTTTTAGTGGCAATTGTGTCAAAAAATTCATTTTTTCTTCAAAACCCCAGGACTTTTTTGATTCTTCATGTTTTCTTTTAACAAGTGATATAACCCCAGCATAAACTATCTACCTTTAACCTTTAGAGCGCCGGAAAACGCCTAGAAGCGTAAAAAATTTTACTCATTACTTTTCATCTAAATTGGTTGAAAATTCATGTGTAGAGGTTATAGAACTCTCCTAAAATGATTTCAACTTTTTCAACCCCCCGGCCCTTTAAAGGTTAAGAAAATTTTTTATTTTTAGTTATCGAATGCTTGTAACAGGTGCTATACTAGACACCAACAATCCGGAAGTGTTTGGCAGGATTATGAATACTAAATAAATAATACAAAAAAAGGCAAGAATACATTTTTTTTCAATATTTCATGGATGCTTCTTCATATCCCCAAGGAGATTATTTGGGAATTATTAATAGTTTTCCAAAAAAAAAAATTCATGAAAATCACCTATTTTTAAAGCTGTTACACCGCAATCCCCCCTTAATATATCTTAAATGATTGTCTGATTTTCAAAATATTTCTTATTCTTGATTCTTTCTTTTAAAACTTTTTCTTCTGTTTCTGTAATTTTTTCAGTTAATTTTTTGTATTTTTTCTGTAAATTAAATTTTACCTTTTTTCTACCTTTTTCTAAAATTTTATTTTGTATAATTTTACATTTTTCTAATACATTATTGGGTAAGCTATTACATAATGTAATATTTGTAAAATATATATCTCTTTTTAATTTGTAAATTTTTAAACGTTTTTCATTAATTTCTAGTCTCAAAATTTTATTTTTATAATTTAAATTATGTTTTTCAAACCATTTTTTAAATTTACCTTCGAAAACTGCTAGTTTTAAAATTTAAATGGTTAGGCATAATATTATTATTTCTAAATTTTACTAAAAAGGTTAATTGTTCTTTGGAAATTGTTAATTTTTTTCTACAATGTTCAAAATGTTTTAAATTCAATTTGGTTTGTAAACCAAATTGATTATATATGAATTGATAAAAACTTATCTTTATTTCTTGATTGATGTATTTTACTCCTCCCATGTTTTCCTCCTTTTTTTTGCTTAGAAAATTAGTTTACCATCTGGAGAATGTGCTCCGACTATTTCAGTTAAAAGTTCTAAGTCTAATTGTACCTACGGAGTCGCTAAAGTGATGCGCTTCGAACGGTACGGAACGCGGATATACACTTTGAACGCATTTTTCTCGAAACGCAAAATTTCGCGTGCCGTGCAATGTAGCTTGGAGATCTTTCAGCCGATTGCTATGAAATTTCGCACAAAATATTCCCTAAACTATTCTCCCTTGCATCAACCTAAAGGTTTTTATAAAAATTGAAATAAACAATGTTTTTAATCATTTTTTTATAACAAGATTTTGCGACTTCTTTTTTAACGTGGCGTGGAATTTTTAATTATTAATTTTTTTTGTTTCAAATGGGTTCATGCAAAGCGTATCACTATATTTTAAAATTGATGGATCTTTGATTTCCGATAATTAGAGCGATCTGTGCGTTGCACAGCGCATTTTCGAGAAGCAAATTTCAAGCAGCTGCTGTTCAGTAATCTGTTTTTCCATGAAAAAATTTATATAGATTGTTTAGATGCTACAAAATAACAAGTAATTAGTCTTAAATAAATATATATTACCCACTCTCCAAAAATAATTCGAGAAAAAACGATTGTTTACTTGACCCTCCCCCCTTAAGCTGCCACTGTACTGCTTATCTGTACTGCTTATCTCTATTCCACAATCAGGAATTTGCTTTTTTACCTTTTCCATGAAATATTTTCAAATTCTTTCAAAAAATTGTACGTGAAAGATTTCTGAAATTAACTTGTTTTACAAAAATAAGTTAATTTCTTTTAAACATTTTGAAATTTAATTTACTTCATAAAATATACTTTATTATTAAAATAAGCTACTTATTTTATAAAAATAAGGTAACGCAAATTTCCCGTAAAATATCAGGTTGTCCCATAAGTTTCTTCCCTCCGGCTCGAGGTCATACATAGCGTGGAGCGGAAAAAACTTATGGGACAGCCTAATATTATTGAAATATTTTAGCAACACATTTGGATGGAAACAATTTATTAAATATTAGATCCACATGATAATGTATGCAAATGAAAAATTATAAAATTTTTCGTATATCAACGGTAATATTAATAATAATATTAACAAGTAAGTTGATGTATCATATCTATTGAAGGGGAAAATTATCATGAAACCTGCACAGTAAAAATGTTTTATATTTATACTATTATTATTTATTAATAACATCCAATTACTTGTGAAATTAAAAAATTTGGAAGTTGCATCGAAATATTTTGATGTAACAAAAAGTATGAATTTCATAAATATTTCCGTTTGAATAGTTAAAGATATATTTAGATTTCAATAACGTTTTTGGAATTTCACCGAATATGTATTTGAAACTTCAAAACCATATGTATGTGTTAATTGTTTCACATACATTCCTATGAAATTTCATACAATATTTTTTTACAGTGTGGGAAAAACAGAAAATGAGCATAAAAAAAGTATAAAAAGTATTAAAAAAGGTTTTGAATTTTAATATAGAAGTAATTGTGAATTTAACATTACTTCTACCAAAAATGACAAAAGACACCATTTCAAATCTTAAATTATGTACAATTATTTTCGAGGTTTAATTTAATCCTTATTTGAAATCCACAAACAGCAGGTGGTTACTAAAGCAATTATGTGTCCATAGAAAATTTGTTATTAATTAAGAAAATCTATTTTAATTATAATTTTGTATTTTTGGTTTCGCATTTTTGATTACGTATAATTAGCGCTGCAGAGATTGTGTTAGTAAATGTGGGAGTTACATTAAATTTGAAATTTGACGAACAGGTAAAAGTCTACATACTAATTTCTGTAGACTTACCTTGGAAGCCTCAACTTCCGCCTGGGCAATGCATCTGCAGGTTTATCATTCGAAGGACCATTCGTCGGTGGAGTAGTTGGTCCGGATGATGGTGTCGTGATTAATTCATTATCTTCTAAGCTGCTGCTTAATGCAGAACCTATTCTGCTGCCTAAACCTTGGAAGTATTCACCACCACCTCCTAACGCCGATTTCATAGACCTTAGTGCACCTTTGGTGCGGCCCATGAAACTCCCGGCACCATTAGTGGAGGATAATGCCGTTGTTACGTCAACCATGATCTGAAAATGAAAATTATACCGTCACTGAACTGGTTATTGATCGGGTACTAATTATTGATCAATCCGCCGACTTTTATCTTTTTATTAATAACAATCTTGATTTTTAAAAAAAAAGAAAGTATTATTTAAGGGGTTGGGCCACTATAGGATCTTCGCAAAATCGATTTTTTTGTCTTAAATGGTCCCTTGGCATCTCAAAAATGATGTCCCAAAAGATTATGGCCGGGACAAATCTCAAAGTACTCGATTTTCGAATTTTAGTACACGGCCGCCCGGTCCGCAGCGAGCTACTACTCAAAACTTCAAACGCGTTTATCTCGAAACTACATTTTTTAAAATTACCGGAAACAGAACTCAGCCATTTTTCGACCGATTAACTTGAAATTTTGAATATATTTATAAAATTACGTTACCCATAAAAGTACATATCACTTTTTTTTATATTGCATAATTCATTTGTTATTAATAATTGTCTGACGATTTTTTTGGCAATATTTTTCGGAAGTGGGCCATTTTGTCAAAAATCAATATATCGAAAAAGTGATATGTACTTTTATGGCTGCTCTAATATATAATCGAAAAAAAGTAACTGACTTATTATAATTAAAAAATTACAGGCGGTGCGTTTCCGCCACTTTGGCCTGGAAAAACGGAGGCGTCTTCGCAAAAACGCTGCGCAGCCGCCATTTTGAACATAATCGATTCAAAAAAATTGGTGTATACAGTCGATGACATGTATAATAAACACCCTTTTTCGTAATTGCGATTTATTTTATAGTTTGTCTAAAAAAAATTCCCAAAAAAGGCCTATTTTTTCGGCCTCTAGAGTGGCCTAACCCCTTAAGCGGTAAAACCACTCTACAGGCAGAAAAAACTACCTAAATTTGACAATTTATTTTGGGAGTATGACGAACTGAATAGAATTTATTTTCAGAGGGGTTATTTAGCACATATTGAATTAGGAAAAACAATTTTTGTATTGTCATTTTCATATAAAATGGCGGTGACATATCCCGTCGTCGAAAACAGCTTTTTTGAAAACACCGCCACGGGAGGACGGATTTCTCGGCATATATGAGTCATGGAACAAAAAGTAAAAAAAATTTATAATCTATATGGGGCATTCCATGCCAAATCGGAGGGTTCGTAAAATTTTGATTTTTGATTTCCTCAATTTTCTGATATTTTTTAGTACCTACCGAAAAACCCTTGCTGGTAAATTTTGAGATTTTTTTGATTACCCGTTCAAAAGATATCAAATTTTCAAAAAAATCGCTTTTTTTTAAGTTTTTTGCTGATAACTTCTTCAATAATGGTCCAAATTTAAACTTTTTTTTCAAAATTTTTGTTTTTTCATGTACTCTTTAGAAAAAAATATTTAAAAAATTTTTAAAGCATTTTTGAATGAGATTTTTGAGTTTAAAATTTTAAATCTCATTTTCCAAAGTGAGTACATATTTTGATTTTCGACAAAATTTTGTATAGCAAACTACTACTCATTCCACAACTTTTCAGGCCGGTCCGATCGTGGGACCTCCAAAGCTATTATTTTTTTTCGATTTTTGAAAAATATTTTCTTTCTATTAATCATTATGAATATCAATTTCCGTTACTGTATATTATTTTTCTAATTATTTTTTAATAATTTCTACAATTTATAATGGTAAAAAGGTGATTAAAATCAATTAATAGTCGTTAAATCAATTTATAATCAATAAAACAAAAATATCTATTTATTTTCGTAATTTTTTGAAGATTTTACATATGCGGGCATCATTTGAACCAGAATAATGTTTAACTCGTACATTTCTGCTATCCATTGGAACAACTGAATGAATTTTGTGCGTTCCTGCAATTATCTTATTGTTAGCTGTTTTGTATCTCAGATCTAATTTTTTCCGTTGCATTTAAATAATTCTGTCCAGGTGAAATATTACGGCAATATTTGGCAAATTTATAACAAATACTTTATAACAAAAAATAACATTGAAAATTCAACCCCAATCAGATTTTTCAAAAAATTACCGAAAATATATAGATATTTTTTTTATTGATTATAAATTGATTTAACGACTATTAATTGATTTTAATCACCTTTTTACCGTTATAAATTGTAGAAATTATCAAAAAATAATTAGAAAAATAATATACAGTAACGGAAATTGATATTCATAATGATTAATAGAAAGAAAAAATTTTTCAAAAATAAAAAAAAATAATAGCTTTGGAGGTCCCACGATCGGACCGGCCTGAAAAGTTGTGGAATAAGTAGTAGTTTGCTATAAAAAATTTTGACGAAAATCAAAATATGCACTCACTTTGGAAAATGAGATTAGAAATTTAAAGCTCAAAAATCTCATTCAAAAAAGCTTTAAACATATTTTTAATATTTTTTTCTAAAGAGTACATGAAAAAACAAAAATTTTGAAAAAAAAAGTTTAAATTTGGACCATTGTTGAAGAAGTTATCAGCAAAAAACTAAAAAAAAGCGATTTTTTTGAAAATTTGATATCTTTTGAACGGGTAATCAAAAAAGTCTCAAAATTTACCAGGAAGGGTTTTTCGGTAGGTACTAAAAAATATCAGAAAATTGAGGAAATCAAAAATCAAAATTTTACGAACCGTCCGATTTGGCGTGGAATGCCCCATATACAATTGGCTTTGGAAGTACGTAGGGGGTTTTTTTAATCAACTTTTGTGGAAGTGGTGCAGTTTTTAAGAAATGAATCGATTTTTTGCCCTAAAAATGAGCATTAAATTGTTTATAAAAAAAAGTTTACATTTAATAAAAAACGGCTACGCACTTCCAAAGAGAATATTGTTGTGAAGCTACTGTAAAAATTTCAAATCGATCCATGCAATTGTCTCCGCGAAATCCGTCGTCCCACTTTGGAAAAAGTGGTTTCGAGAAAAACGCGTTTAAAGTTTTAAGGGAGTACTATCGGTAGGTAGCTAGTCAAGCCAGTGTTAAGCCGCATTTGACTTGAGCAGTATTTCGATGTGGCAATGTCGCATTGTTAGTAATTGGGATATAGGCACACATATATATACATAATAACGTCAATTCCATTTGTTTTGTACATTTGAGGTTAATGTTTGTAGATAAATTAACCTGAAAATGTTAATATCGAAGCCAAAAGAAGAAAAAAATAAATCCAAAATTTTTTTCTGGAAGAATAAAAGAGTGACGGAAAAAGTGTTTCAGAAAAAAAATATATAAATTGTCTTATACAGTAAACAAACAGAATTGTCAGTATTTTTTGCGCAAATGTATTATTAAGTCGAACTTTGTATTTTAACGATCATTATTCGTAAGATTAATTAAAAGTCTCTTTTTTAATAAATAAATAATTTATCAATTTTTATTTGTTTATTCTATTTTCCAAAACATTACCGCTGACTCTTCTTATATTATAAGAAGCACGTGAAATTTCAAATAGTACGCGCTACTTAACCTTCTTTGCGACGTTGCCACATCGTTTGAGTAAACAGTTCACTACCCATGAAATTGTCATAAAATTTCATTTTCATTTCTTTATTTCTACGTTTATAGGCTCCAAATACTTGTTTATAAGCACTCAATATGTTAATTAATGATTCAGCTAATATCCTGCAAAATTTCAGAGAATTCTGAACCGTCAGTCTTATATGTATGTATGAATAATTAAGCGTTAAACAAAAATGTACGGATTTATACAAATTGAAATGTTTATATCTTTTTTCTCATGCTCCAAAGCTTCACCAAACTGTAACTGAATCTTATTCTAAGTAATATCTACCAACACACCAAATTTCAGCATTTTCTGAACCGTCAATCACTTTCCGATAGTACTACCTTAATCAAGCCCAGCATGCACTCTGAGGCGCTGCGGCAAACACGATAATTGAACCTTTTAACATTTGTTTTTCACTATAAATCAAATGGCATATTGTTTTTATGACCCTAAAGCATCATTTAAACGAAAAAAAATCGATTTTTTGAAAATCCTAGAGTGGTTTTACCCCTTATGTCAATCAACCTTTTGGTTAAGTAGTAATTATTTCAAATTATTTCTATAATGACCACTAACTTTAGTTTTAAAAAAAATTGAAAGTACGGTTTTGAAACCGGGGAAAAAATGTATATGTATAAGTGATATTAATTTTAAAAGATAGTCTTTTTTTTATTATTGAAATCAGGAGACGCGGTAGTGTCTCGAGACAAGTTCATGTATGAATTGGGAGCGAGAGCTAACGTGTATCTTTTCTCGACCGAACTAGGTGCGGACACATGAAAAATAGCGAAAACACGTTGTGTATATACACAGTTTCAACCTACGTACACACTCAAACGAATTCTGTCGCCCAGTGACGGCTCATCGGTTTGCTACGCCTTTAGGCATTCAGACGCTCCCGTACAAACGTGAGGGTCAGGGCCGTCTATATTTTAGTACACTTTATTAAACGCGCCAAAAATAAATTTTATAAAATCAAATTGATGCGCGTTTTTATGAACACAGCTTTAATTTTACTGTAAATTTATATTATTTCGAGATATAAAGCCGATAATAATAATAATATTTGCAAAAAGGAGACAAATCCCTCTAAAAAACACCTCTGGTGCAAAAAAGTCGAGACAAGTTCATGTATGAAAAGGGATCTCTCTACAAAATTTGTGAAATCCAATGACATTAGACAAGCTCGTTTTTTCCATTACGTTAAGACGAACTAATTATAAAACGGAAATAATTTTTTCTGTTTACCTGATTAGAACCGGTATTGAACTTGTTGGGCCCCGAACAATTCAGATGTTTGAGTATGATGTATAATTATTCATATCATTATTATGTAATCTGATCTTTATTAATGCATAATGCGGTAAAAATAAATTAAATTGTAAGATATTTATTGCTTATCGTTTGGGTTCGTGGCCCGACAAAGTTCAATACCGGTTCTAATCAGGTAAACAGAAAAAATTATTTCCGTTTTATAATTAGTTCGTCTTAACATAATGGAAAAAACGAGCTTGTCTAATGTCATTGGATTTCACAACTTTTGTAGAGAGATCCCTTTTCATACATGAACTTGCCTCGACTTTTTTGCACCAGAGGTGTTTTTTAGAGGGATTTTATATTTCTAAAAGAATATTTATGTTTTTTTATCTCTTTCATTACATAAAATGTCTTTTATTTACAAAGTAGCGAGAGAATTATAATACTATAAATATTAATCACGGTAAAATTTTTTAAATGTGGTATATACACACTTGAGGTGACTATGTATTACAAATTTATGCTTGCCGTAAGGTTACTTTTAGTAGAATTTCATACAAATGTTGGGATTCTAGAACAATTTTAAGGACGATTGAGGTAAAATTTTTAACCACAATTGTTGTCCTCTTTTAATGTCCCTTTCATTGTCAAATTATTATAAACATTGAAACGAAGCTCGAATTGGATGTACCCATGAAAATTTAAAAATTCCTTGAACAAATGCTTCTTGCAAGCCAATTATGCAATTTACTGCATAATTGATTATAATATGTACCTTCCAAATAATAATTCTCCAAACGTGAAATTCCATCTTTTAAAATTGCCAGGTTTTTAAATATGCAATGGAAATTTTAAAAGATGGAATTTTTTTTTAGAATTATTATAAAATGCAAAGAAACTAAATATTATTTTTATTTAAAGTCAATGTTGTCTTTTTATTAAAGTTCCAATTTCAACCAAGTAATTTCAGAAAACTATAAAATATATGAAAATTGATATACATCAATAAAGGTTATCAACTCTCAATAGAATAAATTTTGAGCAAATCGACAATTTTAAGATTATATATGATTTTTATAATTTAAATGTGTATATAATTAACATTGAAATGTTTAACATTTTTAATTACAATTGTTACCCTCTCTTAATGTTACTTCAATAATCAAATTGTTATAAAAATTGCAAAGAAGCTTGAATTTATTGCACCTGTGAAAATTAAAAAATGGTTTGAATTAATGCGTTTTGCAAGCCATTTGTGTAATTTTCCGCTTGATTAATTACAATACCTTCCAAATACGTGTACAAAGCGGTGTTTTGTCTCTATTATGTTTGCTTATATATAGGAGGCATTCAGTAAATTTATCTTATTATTATATACCGTACGACGTATAATTTGCAACAGTGTGCATTATTTAACTTCTCCATCAATGACAGGGGAGGAACACGTGGTAAAAGGAGAGTAAATTAAGGATATAAAAAAAGAGCTCATTCATGAGTTATTGAGGACAATGAGAAAATCTGTAAAACGTTGGAAAAATGAATGAAATATAGTGTGTGCGAGCGTGTGTGCGTGTGTGCGTGTGTGTGTGTATTCTAATATGTAAATATGTATACTATATGTATATATCTTTAATCACATATGTGTGATGTACATAGTTATTAGAATAACAAATTGAAATTACTGTTAATATTATTTTATTTATTATAACATGTATAATTTACTTAAACCATTCACCCCGAGTAAATACTCGTCAAAAGAAAAATTAATAATAACCACAAGAAAAATAATTTTCTTTAATAACAACAAATTTATTTAGAATTTTCGACGCATCAACGTCACACACAAAATCTTGAAATTGATTTAGAAGAAATATATCAATATTAATTTTTCTCTACAGACATCTATTGATTAATACCATCGTAATATTTTTTTTTACATAAAATGCAATATTCTAAAAATTTTTAACCAATTTGAAATTCTTCTTAATAAATAACTATATAGTATGTGTAGCATATATGTAAATCTTATCCCCCCCCCTCCCTAAAAAGTAAGCGGTTAATTGGACTTTATATCAGATTTTTAAATTGGTAGTGCATGAAGTGGGAAAATTATCATGAAAGCTGCACTAAAGAAATGTTTTGAATTTTAAAATTAAAGTATATTAAAAAATATTGAAGGATATAATTAAAATATGAAATTTTCAAGCACTTACATCAAATCTTATTACAAAAAGGGAAGATCACGATGTTATATATGCATGTATAATACATGAGTGTGTTGACCTATGAATAATCACAAGGATACGCTGCCAGAAGTACAACATTTAATAAACAAGATAAGAATTGGAAAGCCTTTTCCGCTGAACTAAATTTAGTTGTTTGTCAGTATAGGATACGCAATATCCTGATATAAACCGTGATATTCAACGGTTATATATTTATGATAAAAACTTGGGACTTTTAGAAGGTGGAATTTTATTTTTGCAAAATTGTTGTAAACTCTAAAAAAATTCGATATTCATTTCATTGATGTTAAGGGGGAATCGCGGTGTAACAGCTTTAAAAATAGGTTATTTTCATGAATTTTTTTTGGAAAACTATTAATAATTCCCAAATAATCTCTTTTGGGATATGAAGAAGCATCCATGGAATATTGAAAAAAAATTTTTTCTTGCCATTTTCTGTATTATTTATTTAGTATTCATAATCCTGCCAAACACTTCTGGATTGTTGGTGTCTAGTATAGCACCTGTTACAAGCATCCGATAACTAAAAATGAAAAATTTTCTTAAAGGTAGATAGTTTATGCTGGGGTTATATCACTTGTTAAAAGAAAACATGAAGAATCAAAAAAGTCCCAGGGTTTTGAAGAAAAAATGAATTTTTTGACACAAAAATTAATTACGTATTGCCACTAAAAATGTCGTTAAATAATATTAAATTAAATAATTCTATTTAAATTGTTGGTATAACCCCAGGAGAAATGTATATTGATTGGACTAAGCCTTCTGTGAAGTTGATCGATTGATTAGTTTTTGCGCTATCCTAGACACCGATTTGAAAAACGTAGTTTCGAGGTAATTGCGTTTCAACTTTTTGGCGAAGTTTTACGATACTTACAGCTGCTACTTAATTGCGATACTACTTTTGGAACACATTTTTGAAACATTGTACTTTTAATTTATGCAAAGAAAAAAAATTCGATTTTTTGAACCTGTTACACTGCAATCCCCCCTTAATATTGTCGTTTTATTAATGTTCTAATTTCTACCCAGTAATTTCAAAATACTAGAAAATATATTACAATTAATATACTTATTTCCAGAAAACAAAAATTGAATTCGTAGTGCAAAATTTGCAGTAGCATTGCGAAATCTAAAGTTTCTTTAAATCATTCATGATAATTTGAGTTTTTTTCAAATTAAATTCGGAATATTTAAAAGATGGAATATAATATAACTTTTTATGTAACTTTTTTAGCAAAGGTCTCATAGTTTGTGGTTTTGACGATGATTAGTCAAATTCTGGAGAGCTAGTTAGCGGGATGTACAATTCCGTAACAATTCCGAATTTTTTCGGATGACGATGCAGAATGTCGTAAAATATGGTAAAAATTCTTGTGCAATTCTACCTCATTTTGAATGTCAAGGCCTGACGACGGATAATTGTGCTACAGATAAAAAAGAGAGATTACGACCGTGTGACTATTGTATAACCAACTACTATACGATAAGTATAGTAGTTCTGAAGAAACTTTACGCTTCCCACCGCGAATGCAAATTTTGTACTGCGAATTGGATTTTTGTTTTCTGAACAAATTCATAATTTTTACAATTATCAATTTGCTCGGTTTATAATTTTCATTTTTGAAATTATCGATTAGAGTAAATACACCAATAGATGGACGGTTAAGCAAACTCTCATGCTTTTTTATCAAAGTAATATACTAAAATACAAATGAGTTATAATAAAATGAATTATATTAATGTAAAAATATGTAATTAACTAGAAAAAAAATTACTAAAACTTTGTGAAACTTCGTAGTAATTAACGAAAAAGAAAAATTTATGAAAAAGACCAAAACCCCAGTAGATGGACAGCCAATACCAATAGATGGATGCTAAATTTTCTTATATTTTTGTAATTTTATTATTTTATTACGATATTTATTGCTTTTTTAGTGAAATGCGAGCATAATAATGTATACATACCTTATTTTTTTATTCATTTATAATAGTAATAACAAATAACGTTTACCGGACATCTGTCACATATTTACTAGTGGTGGCGCTCTTGAAGCAAAACTTCGTCATGTCAAATTTAAATTTTTTTTTTATCATTATTACAAATATAAAGATGAAAAAAATCACTTTTTGCAATCAGGATTACATATAGCCATAAAAAAAATTATGACTTTACGATTTCGTTTACCCTATGTGTTTACCCTATCTTATTTAGCGTTGATAACCTTTATTAATATATATTAATTTTCATAAATTTTATATTATTTTGAAACTATTTATTTTGAGTTGAAATTGAAAGATTAATATAAAGACAACATTAGCTTTAAATACAAAAAAAATATTTCGTTCTTTTAGAATTTATAATAATTCTACAAAAATTTTATTCCATTTTTTAAAATTTACAGATTTTTATATGTTTAAATTCTGGCACTTTTAAAAGATCGAATTTTGTCGAAGAAACTCAATATTAATTAAACAAGTGTGAGGATTATAATACAAAAACGCTTTAACCGAAAAAAAATGACCAACTCAAATAGTTAATATATATATATATACATATTGTCAATTGTCAATGTTGATATATTGACAATTTGAATTGACAATTTATTTCATTTATTCAGTTAAAGCGTTATTGTAAGAATTTCTGGATTTATTTAAAAATCTGACAATGTTAAAAGGTGGAATTGTATTTTTGGAGAATTATTATAACCTCCTAGGACCCCCGGTACAAAATTTGGTACATAATAAAGTTCACCCCTGAGGTCACAACATAAAGAAAATTGCATAGTAATAAACGCCGACAGTACATATTTTTGTATTTAATGTTCAGGTTCGCCGCTTTTTTGCAAGGTAAAGTGTGTCCGGGACTGACAGCAAATATTTATTATATCCAAAAAAATGTACAAGGGGTGTCTACCACTTCGACGTCTGAAAAAACCTGGGTCTTGGGAGGCTAAAGTGTAATGAAACTCAATATTAATCTTATTGAAACTTAATGTTGTTGTTAATGTTTAATTATAATTTCAACTAAGTAATTTCAGAATAATATAAAATAAATGAAAATTAATATACAGTGGGCCCTCGAATTTCGCACACAATTGGTTTCTCAAAGTGTGTGCGAATGTTGAATGTTCAAAAGTAGAAGGATGTAAAAAAGTATGCACTAAAAACGGTGTTTTAAATTATTCATTTATTTATTTAGCTTTCGGGTGTTTTCTTTGTAAACTTATCAAGAGTTATCACGAATTTAATGATGTAGTCGAAAACACTTTTAATTGGTACATTCGAATTATTAAATTAATTTAAATCTAAGAAAGTATAATATGAAATTAACAATATAAATAGAATCAGTGTTCTGAAGATGACAACGTATTAGTTGTCGAAACGTCAACACAACAAATTTATCAATAAAGAAATTGGAGACTGAAAGACTGAAGAAATTACATATTCATTGTCAAGAGTTAGTTGAGTAGCTCCTTTTTTTTTCTTTTCGTAAAAAAGTTTTCTATAACACGCAGTGTCTTTTTGTATTGCCCTACGTACTTGAGATATACGCTCTCCAATGGGATCGCATTTTTCCATAATAGTTAAAAATTCGTCTAGATGCATAAAGGCTTCATTCATATTTTTAATTGTTAAAGTCTTTACGTTCTTATCGGCTTCTTCTTCCTCACTTTCGTCGTGCATTTTATTGTTAATCAATTGTTGTTCAATTAGGTATTCATTTGACAGCGGTGCTGAGTGAGATTCAATTAATTCATTAACATCGTCGTTGTTGACGTCCAAGTTAAATTCATTCATGAGACTAACTATTCCATCGGTGATAGTTTCCGGTGTTTCTTCAAAATTTGTAAAATAATTCGTCATCTGTGGGCATAATTGTTTCCAGGAACCTTTTATTGTCGACTCTTGTGTGCCAGCCCACAGAGGGAACATTCGACCGCAAAGGCTTACAAAGCTGAATTTTTTAAAATGTGCGAAAGTCGAGGGCCGCCTGTATACCAATAAAGCTTATCAACGCTCAATAGAATCATCTTTGAACGAATTGATAAATTGAAAAATCAAAATTATAAATTGAAGAAATTGATAATTTGAAAAATATACATAATATTTATAATTTAAATATTTATATAAATATATATAATTAATTGTGAAATGTCTGAAATACCTACTAATCATGATAACAAGAAGAATACTAATTGGCCGATTAGTTTTTAGCGAGAACCTTGACTAAATGCAGATACAAAAGTAACTTGAACTGTTTACATACAATTACAGTTAGCAATGTATTACAAAACAAGATAAAATATAATCAAAAAGGATGTCCGTAAAGATACGTATAATCTGTTTATATTCCAAACTTGCCCTGCTTTCTTTCTAAATGCCATCCGCTTCACCAGAATAACATAGTTGGTACACTGAGGCTTTTTAAACCCCAGCTGCCCATAAAAATTTGCATTGCGTGGAAACTATTGACTTTTTTTAGCATAATAACAATTGTATGATAGTTTTTAAAAATTGTTTTAACAGAAAGTACAGACTACAATATTTTTTTGAAATATAATATTTATGGTTGTTATGACAAAAAAAAATGATAAATTTTTATTAACTCAAAGATGTTTAAATTGGGACTAAACGAGACTGGGGTGACTCACACCCCAGAAGGCCAGCTAAGGGTTGAGAGAGGAGGGCATGACTTATTTTTTCATTTTTGGATATATCAGATTTGCAAAATCAACTTGTATCCAATTAAAAAAAAAGATTTTTTGAAATTTAAGCAAGTGTATGTTTTACATATTGTAATTTTACTAACTACATATTTTAAATTGTTTCGAATAGAATTTATATATGTAACAAAGTAATTTGTATATGTTTTTCGTCATGCTAATAATTACAGTGGGTTGAGACACATATGGGTATATATGTATTTTGGTTTATTTATAGGTATACAAATATATTTTGCCCAAAAAAGTATAAAAGTTGCATATTTTAGAATATCAAATGTAAAATTATCTGATTATATAATAAAAAAAACACAAGGAAGTTTCTTTATGAAAATACTATATATAAAATAACAAATGTAACATTGGAGGTAATTATTAAGTTTTTGGGAATATCTACGTTTTATTTGTGAATAATTTCATTTGCTACTAATAATTTTTTTTCTAAAGAATTTTCATTATTTTTCTACAGCAATACTCAATTCAGTATTTCTATACGAAGAAAAACAATTTTCAAAATTCACTAAAAGATGATAAAAAAGCGGTCGCAGTCAAGAATTGGAAAATTACAAACGTAGGTTTTAATCTAAAAAATTATGAAAAATAAATATAAATTTGAAAGTAACAAATATAAACTTGCAATAAATATTATATACCTATTTTAAAATATATTTTATTTGAGTACATTTATATTATATATCTTATGTATAAATAATACACATTGTAAAATATAGTTTTTCCTAAACCGAAAAAAATAAAGGCACTAATTATGCAATTTCTAGTTGATTTAATCATAAAAGTAGTTGGAATAACAATAAATGTAATTAAGAATACTAGAAGTATATGGTTGATACCTTATTTAACGGCAGCAATAAATAGAATTACTATATATTTTTTTCACCGTATACAAATATATAATATCAATTATACTAGATTTAAAAAAAAAATTTTTTGGTACTAAAACTGCCAATTATTATAGATGTGGATACCTTTTTATATATAAATTGATTCTACACCTATTACATAATATATTTATAATATAAACATGCTATAAAATATATGTATGTGATGTTTCTATTTAAAAAAAATTTTTTTTTTCCATGTAATTATGAAGGTGTCGTTGACACACTTCCGGAAAGACTGCAGAGAAAGCTCTATGATTTGCTCTAGCTCCATTACCCTAGAATCTAGATGAATTCTCACTTTCGGGAAGGTCGTTCGATATGCAAAGAGAAAATGCATATTTTAGAGGCACAGCAAGCTTTTGTGCCTCCAAAATCAATATCGAACATAAGGTGTACGTTTTTCTGCTTTGTTGAGAAATTATTTTTTAAAAAACATTAATTTTCATCGTCAATCAAAAGAAGGAAAATCGTTGGTTTGCTATATATTTCATATTTGTTGGAATCAACATTTATTTTATAATGTGTACTTTTAATTTTATATTATTTGCCCAACATTTATTTATTCATTTTAAATTTGATTGAATTTTATGTTTTACGTTGGGTTTCTTGGTTTGCAAAAAGTAAATTTTTTCGTATTTCTCGCTAAATTGGTAAAAATTACTGGCAAACTGATTGTGAGAAAAAACAAAACATCAAATTATTAAAAATTGCTACAAAAAATAATAGCGTGTTCTTCCAACTTGGAATAATCAATTTATTTATAAACAAGAAGAGATATTCCTGGAAACTTAATAATTACCACCAGTTTCACATTAATTATCATATACATATATTATTTTTATACAGAAATTTCCTTGTGCCTTGCCTTTTCATTACGTTTCTACATAATTTTGTATTTTTTACTTGGAAATTTAAATTAATTGTTCACAATTTTTTTTTATTAAAACCTACGATTGTAATTTTACAATTATTGATTGCGATCGCTTCTTTATCACTTTTTAACAAATTTTGCTAATTGTTTTTTTTCGTGTAGAAATATTGAATTGAGTATTACTATGTAAAAGTAAAGAAACTTCTCTAAAAAAAATTACTAGTAATAAAGCAAACTATTCACAAACAAAACATAGATATTCCCGGAAACTTAATAATTATCTCCAAATTTAAATCTATCATTTTATATATTATGTTCATAAAGAAACTTTCTTATTTCTTTCTGTTATATTTACATATAATTTTATATTCTAAATGCATATTTATTATTAATAATTTTTTATATTAATACCCACGCTTGTAATTTTACATTTCTTGATTTGAAGCACATTTTTCTTATTATTTATCGAATTTTGCATTATGATATAAAAATTCAAATAAAATTATTTATAAACAAAAAGAAGATTTTTCCGAAAACTTAATAACTACCTCCCATTTTACATTATTTTCACAAAAAAATGTCTTTGTGTCTTTTTATTGCATTTACATATAATTTTATACTAGATATTTTAAAATTTATATTTATTACTTATAATTTATTATATTAATACCCACGTTTGTAATTTCACAATTTTTATTGCGTTTCTTTCTTATTTTTTATCGAACCTTACAAATCATTTTTCTTCGTATAGAAATATTGAAAATTGAGTCTTACTAAAAATAAAGAATCTTCCATAGAAAGAATAAATTACGTGTCTCCGACAAAATGATATATTATATAATCTCTTACTGTGGCTTGAGGGATGAAGGTCCCGGTAATGGTATAAGATGATAATCAAAAGGATCCGAGGGAAACAGGATATTCCAGTAGACAATGGAAAGCATTACCTCAGGATAGGAAGGAATAGCGAGCTTTTGTCGATGCGACAATAAACTTACCAGTTTCAAATGCCATGAAATAAGTGGATAATGACATGGGCTTTAATTAAACTTTACGTCAGGTAAATTGTTACCTGCTAACTGCCAACGCAGTCACAGGGTACAATTATGTAACCTTTGACCCTTTTCCAACTTTACTGTTAAATTCCGATTTTTTTGAGCTTTAGTACAATTGTTTGAGAATTACAGGAAGGGGATTTCAACAATTTATAATTATTGTTCCGTGAAAGGATACCAAGCAAATACCATTATCACCTGTTCAGTGAGCTAGTAAATTTTATCAGGGTTATGACAGGACTTGAACCTGTGACCTAAGTATTCCGAAGAAGTTTAATAAAAGTCTACCCGGTTAAACAGTTATTTACTATATTTTTGTTACATTATTTAATTGCCGTTATTTTTATTATCATCTTCCAATTCTTAATTTGTTTTTACTTCTTTGCCTCTTCCTAAAAAAATAAAATAAAAAAACGTAGGATCTAGAAACTTTAAAAAATCACTATTATTCCTGTATTATTTTATTATTTTATTTCCATTATTTTTACCGATATTTTCCAATTTTTAATTTGCTTCTACTTCTTTGTCTCATCCCGAAAAAAATGAAATTTATAAATTAAAAAAAATACCATTATTCCTATGCCATTTTATTATGTTATTTTATTTCCATTATTTTGATATTATTTCGTTTCCGTTATTTTTACTACCGTCTCCCAATTTTTAATTTCTTTTTACTTCAGTGCCTCATCCCAGAAGAAAATGAAATCTCTAAATTAGTTTTGATTTTTCTTCAATAGACAGGTAATTGAAAAAGATAAAAGAATTTCAGTATAAACGAAGCTGATTTCAATGTCGATTCATATTTCAATTTTAGTTTACAGTTTGCTAAGCCTTACTCAGTCTTCTGATCGGCTTTCGGGGGCAGAAGCGAGTGCATTGAATACGGAATATTCAATTTACTCATGCATAGTTTTTAAAGTGGAATTCCTGAACTCAAGTGAAAAGTCAATAACAGTTTTTTCGAAAATTACCTTTGAATAATGCAACAACTGGAAGTTAATGGTAGGAAAAATAGTAAAATTAAAATTTAAAAAAATAGTAAAATAAATAGAAGTTGAATAAAGGCGAATGTTGAAGTAAATTTTATTAATTAACGGTAGGAATTAAAAGGAACTGTTTTCTAATTAATTGTCTACCATATAGCATGCATAATTAATAATTCATAATTAATTCCTGAAAGTAGATTCAGGTTCAGCTCTTTGTAATTATCAGCAGCGGGAGAATTTCTAAATTTCTGTTGAATTATTTATGAAATTTTATATTTCATTTGCAATATCAGATTATTCATGGTATTTAATAATAAGTGCAATAGTAAATTACTAATAATATATTGTTACAATAATACTGGATCCCACTGAATAATTTTGATTGGTGAGTTGATAAAAATTAGTTTCGAAATTGTTTAAAGTGAAATTGTCTAAAAATAAACACACACATACACCTACACACAATTCCCCAACTAATTAATTGATTTGGAATAATTAAAAAAATTATTCACATCAGAAAAATCCATTTGGAAGAATAAAATTTTTTAAAGCTGCAAAACAAATTTCATAGCGAATTTGAATAGTGAGCTGAATTACAATTCATTATTATTATTTGCTATAATACACAAGTTTTGCAAAGTAATCCAGACAATCATTCGCAATAACCAATTATTGTGTTCATTTAAAAGTTGTTTAAAGTAAAATTCTTCAAAAATAAAAAAAAATGCACAAATCCACATGTCGATTAATTTAGAATAATTTAAAAAATACAATAACTTCACATCAAACATACAATAAGAATAGTAATAAATAAAAAAAAAAGTAGTAAGTTTCTTAATTGGTTTCATCCCCGTACCAGCTGAGCAGTACTTGGATTTCAAGGTAAATTCGTGCCATGGAACGAATCCACCCGTGCTACGGAGCCAATAAACATATGTGCGATGCTGATATCAACTTTTCCATACCCAAAAAAATGGGGCCAAATAATTATAACAAATTCATAAAAGTTATGAAAAAGTAAACTTTTTCTATTAATAAGAGATTAAGAAGCGAGACAGCATGAAATTAAACAATTAATATTTACTCAACATTTCTGAAATGTTTCTCAGCAAGCGTTCAACTATTTCTAAAATATTCATATGTCTCTAAAAGTGGGGTTCGAGAAACATTTCGGGAAATGTTATTGAAAGATTTCATAAATATTTATTAACATTATTCATGGAACGTTGCTGAGACGTTGACGTAACATTTTACTTGAAGATTTGATCAATTTATTTCTATTTTTTATACATTTTTCGAAAAAAATTTCTGAAATATCTTAGTTCAAAAGAGTTTTCCAATAACAATTCTTGAAATATTTTTTGAACTTTTCAT
This sequence comes from Gasteruption jaculator, assembly GCA_949825005.1. NCBI lineage: Eukaryota > Metazoa > Arthropoda > Insecta > Hymenoptera > Gasteruptiidae > Gasteruption > Gasteruption jaculator. Next base: position 3,142,473 of record OX463762.1, on the reverse strand, counting down.
AAATATTTCAGTGAAATATTTCAATGCAATATTTTGATACAAAGTTACAAGAAAATTCCGAAATTGAAAATTTCGTCGCCAAAAATAATATACAAAATAACAAACAGAAACGTTTACCCGAAAATTATTGTTAATTACAAGCTTTCTATGAATATCTACTATCTTTCTTGCAAGTTTCATTGTTTTACGTAAGGAGTGCACGTTTATTATTTTTTTCTAGCAATTATTTCTATTATTACCTCATACCAAAATTTTTATTATTATTATTATTTTAATTATTATTATTATTATTATTATTATTATTATTAAAACTGTGATTGTTTTAATTTAAAAGCTAGAACTTTCTGTATTAATTGCCACTTGAACTTATTTTTTGTAATGAATCGTCTTTTTTTAAAAATTACATTTAATTCAAAAAATCCTGAATATCTTTACTAATTATTTTTCTTTCGCTATTTTGTTCTTGTACCATACGCGAATACCAATTTTCAAATTCATTCTAATTCTCCTTTTTTCAAAATCGATACTTCAATATACTAATTTTATCGAATCAAATACAAATCGAAAATTCTTTCAATTTTCAATTTCATTTTTCTCCCAATAAATAATATTGCAATCCCATAATGCACTCACAATGAGAAAAAAATGAAATTCTCATAATAATGAAAAACGTTATAAAAAATAATAAACACGCAACCGTTGTGTAAAATAGTGAAAAAAATTAACAAAAGAATAAATATTTGTCCAAAGGTGCGCTATCTGTCAAAAGTGACTGCATTTTATCACCAAAATTAGTGTTTATCATTTTATACATTATTTTTACAAAAAAAAAACTATTCTTCGATAAAATATCATTTTCTACATTATTTTTATTTAAAAAGCAAATAAAATCTGCATATGTTAAAAAATAACTTGGAGTAACTTTTATTATTATTGCATACAACTTAATTGTTCTTTTTCATCCCGGGTGAATCTTCATTATTTCTTGAGCGAAATTTATTTACAAATTATTGCACTCCGTCAGTGCATATATACCTCGTGCACCGTACCAATTATAGGAATTATTAAAAAATAGCTACCGTGCTCCGTTTTCACCACTGCCGTGTTCCGTCGCGGTAGCACTTGTATTAATTAAATTATTAACAAACGCATTGACATATGCATTTTTTTTTGCACCTTATGCACCGACACCCTGTCCCTTTCAGCCTCCGTATGCGACTGGAAACATTTCAACTGCATGCGCCTATCGCTCTCTTTTCCGTATTGCCGATTGCGCTTTGGATGTTCCATGTACACACACGTGAACAAATGCGCTTGCGTTATTCAATATAACGGCGTTCAATACCATTGCGCTTATTAAGCAATCCCATATAGGTAGGAACACGTATGTTATATGTATGTACATGTAAATAAAATGTAGATTGCAATCTGCACAAAGGAGCACTGAAATTAAAACAGCAAAAAATGCCATCGATCGCAGGTGACAAAAAGGAAAATAAGAGGAATCAGTTCCCTTTATGTATGATGTGTGTATAAATATAAATAGAAAGATTTCCCTTGATATTTTAAAACTAGACATTGCGCAGCATACCTAGTGCTGTTCATGATAAAGCTGCATTGAGGATTTTCAAGAAAATCTATGGTGAAAATGGTAGAAAAACAAATTAGAAAGAATGTAGAATGGAATACGGCATTTTTAGGATTTTTTTATTCGTGGATAATTAGAATTAGTAATTATTCAATTTGGAAAGGAATTTGGTATTTTGTTTAGAAAAAGGAATTGATAAAATTTAGGAAAATGTGAATTCAGTATTTTTAGAATTTTTTTGCGTCATTTGTCGACAATTAACAATTAGTAAGTGTTAAATTTGGTATCAAATTTAATGTTACATTTGAAATATGGTAATTTTTTCAGAAAAAGGAATTTATAAAAATATAGAGAAATTGGAATGCGCCACTTTTTGGGATTTTTTTGGCGTTTTGTGGATAATCAGTAGTAGTAATTATTGAATTTGGTTTTTATTCGTGGATAATTAGAATAAGTAATTATTTAATTTGGAAAGGAATTTGGTATTTTGTTTAGAAAAAGGAATTGATAAAAGTTTAGGAAAATGTGAATTCAGTATTTTTGGAATTTTTTTGCGTCATTTGTCGACAATTAACAATTAGTAAGTGTTAAATTTGGTATCGAATTTAATGTTACATTTGAAATATGGTAATTTTTTCAGAAAAAGGAATTTATAAAAATATACAGAAATTGGAATGCGCCACTTTTTGTGATTTTTTTGGCGTTTTGTGGGTAATCAGTAGTAGTAATTATTGAATTTGGTTTTTATTCGTGGATAATTAGAATTAGTAATTATTCAATTTGGAAAGGAATTTGGTATTTTGTTTAGAAAAAGGAATTGATAAAAGTTTAGGAAAATGTGAATTCAGTATTTTTAGAATTTTTTTGGGCCATTTGTCGACAATTAACAATTAGTAAGTGTTAAATTTGGTATCAAATTTAATGTTACATTTGGAATGTGGTAATGTTTTCAGAAAAAGGATTTTATAAAAATATAGAGAAATTGGAATGCGCCACTTTTTGTGATTTTTTTTGGCGTTTTGTGGATAATCAGTAGTAGTAATTATTGAATTTGGTAACGAATTTGGAAATTTGTTTAGGAAAAAGAATTGGGAGTAAGTGGCAAATTTCGAATGCGGCATTTTTTTGAATTTTCTGTTGGATTTGTGAAGAATTAGAATTAAAAATTACTCAATTTGGTAACGAATTTGGTATCTGGTATTTTGTTCAGAAAAAAGACTTTCAGAAAATATAGGAAAATTTGAATACAGCATTTTTAGGATTTTTTTGGATTTGTCGACAATTACAATCAGTAAATACCCAGTTTAGTGACGGATTTACTTTTTTTTTCTAAAAAAGGAATTTGACAAAATGTAGGAAAATTGCAATGCAGCCTTTTTAGAATTTTTTGGGGGATTTATCGATAATTAGAATTAGTAATTATTCAATTTGGTATTCAGTTACTAATAATAACTATCAATTATTAGTGGCGGTTAATAATTTATATTACGATGATACTCATTATAAATAATAAACATGCAACCGTGATGTAAAATAACGAAACAAGGGAACAAAATAATAGATTTTCGTAAAAAGTTAATGATTAACTTCAACTTTATAATCAACATTAACGCTTATTATTTCGTATGCTATTTTTATAAAGAAATTTTTATATTTGATAAAATTTCTTGTAAATTTTACTATTTTTCGTTCCGGCGCATTCTTATTATTTCCTTAGCGAATTTTATAAACCATTTTTCTCTGTTTGTTTCCAGAACTAATCTAAATTTAAATGGTTCGAAATAAATAATATACAGGGTGTCTGACATAAGGTGTCCCACCCGAAAACCTCAGGTTGGTGGTGCAAAATGGAGACGAAAAGTCGTGTACCATTTTTGGAAATTCGGATTAATTAACGAGTTATTAATTAAAACGTTCCGGCCAATCAGAACGACGAAACGGCTTTAGTAGGCGTAAAAAATAATTTAGTACCATTAGACTCAGCCCTACACTTGAAGTTTACAAAAACTAAGATAAGGGTAACATCAACACATTGCTTCTACTGTTACCACTACCACAATACCTACACTATGGTGTGTTGTCCTTCGGCAACCGAGTAGTAGTAGTGGTAATACTTAAGAAATCATATGGTACCACCAAAACATTGAAAATCTTACGTCCGTTATTGCTTCTACTACTACCACTACTACAATACTACACAATGGTGTGTTCTTGTTCGGCAACCGAGTAATAGTAGTAGTAGAGGTAATACTTAAGAAATCATATGGTAACACCAAACATTTAAAATCTTAAGTTTAGTATTTCTTCTATTACTACCACTACCTCACTACTATGATTGTATGTTTTCGTTGGACAATAAAGTTGTAGTAGTAATAATACATAAGAAACAAAATGGCGAAATTGAAAACCATCAAATTCTTACTTGTACCTAATTCCAGAACCACACGGTATACTTTATATCCGAAACTTGCACACTAATTCTCAATAGTTTCGGTAGCGCAATGGTAAAACGCTTGGGCTTTGAATAGCTGCGAACTTTTTGACGAAGGTTCGAGCCCCCGTTAATGTTCTATTTTTTTTTTCATAAATTCTACTACTACTACTACTACTACTACATTATTACTATTTTTTTTATTTATTATTTTTTATCATATTTTAACAGGAAATGCATATTTATATTACTATTGTTTATGAGTTTTTTCAAATTTTTTGGTTTGGTGCGCCATAGTTAGAAAAAATAAAAACCAATATTGATGTCGAATTTCACGTATTAAAATTAAATATTCACAAGAAAAGTTTAATTTAAAAACTTTTCACCATGACTCATCAATATTTAATGAAATTGGATAGGAAATAAACGAATTTAGCCAGAAACATGCGGCACACTTTATATCTTAAACTTGTACATCACTTTTTAACGGCGTCGGTGGCGCAGTCGGTAAGCATTCCGGCGTTGAATCCCTGCAAGCTTTTTGGCGTGGGTTCGAACCCTCGATTCATCATTATTTTTTTTTTTTTTCATAAATTGTATATTTCTCTCAATTGTCAGTTATACAAATATATTTAATCAATATTTATTTGCAAATGCTTGAGACATTGAACACATTAACAGACATTGATGTTACATGTATTTTGGACAATACAATCATTCGGTGGTAATAAATGGCTAGAAAGCAATCTTCCTTGGGTGGATACAGCATGTAGAATTCGTATCTTAAGGAAAAGGCCACAAGAAAAGAATAAATAGTTGCTATTACAACCCAAGTACAATTGTTCAAGAAACCAATTTTTATAAAAATACTTTAGGACTAGCTGAAATATAGTTAAGCGTTTGCAAATAAATATTGATTAAATATATTTGCATAACTGATAATTTAGAGGAATGTACAATTTATGGAAAAAAAAATAATGATGAATCGAGGATTCGAACCCACGCCTAAAAGCTTGCAGCGATTCAACGCTCGAATGCTTACCGACTGCGCCACCGACGCCGTTGAAAACTGATGTACAAGTTTAGGATATAAAGTGTGCCGCATGGTTCTGGCTAACTTCGTTTATTTCCTATGCAATTTTAATAAATGTTGATAAGTCGAAAATAGCATAAATCACTTATTTCATGGAGAAAAGTTTTTAAATTAAACTTTTTGTTTTTATTTTTTTAACTATGGCGCACCAAACCAAAAAATCTGAAAAAATTCATGAACAATAGTAATATGAATATGCATTTCCTGTTAAAATATGATAAAAAAAAATAAATAAAAAAAATAGTAATCATGTAGTAGTTGTAGTAGTAGTTGAATTTATGAAGAAAAAAAAATTTTTTAAATATAACATCAACCGGGGCTCGAACCCTCGTCAAAAAGTCTGCAGCTATTCAAAGCCCAAGCGCTTTACCACTGCGCTACCGAAGCTATTGAGAAATTATGTACAAGTTTCGGATATAAAGTGTACCGCGTCGTTCTGGAATTAGGTACAAGTACGAATTTGATGGTTTTCAATTTCGCCATTTTGTTTCTTATGTATTATTACTACTACAACTTTATTGTCCAACGAAAACATACAATCATAGTAGTGAGGTAGTGGTAGTAATAGAAGAAATACTAAACTTAAGATTTTAAATGTTTGGTGTTACCATATGATTTCTTAAGTATTACCACTACTACTACTACTCTGTTGCCGAAGAAGAACACACCATAGTGTAGTATTGTGGTAGTGGTAGTAGAAGCAATAACAGACGTAAGATTTTCAATGTTTTGGTGTTACCATATGATTTCTTAAGAATTACCACTACTACTACTCTGTTGCCGAAGGACAACACACCATAGTGTAGGTACTGTGGTAGTAGTAACAGTAGAAGCAATATGTTGATGTTACCCTTATCTTAGTTTTTCTAAACTTCAAGTGTAGGGCTGAGTCTAATGGTACTAAATTATTTTCTACGCCTCCCAAAGCCGTTTCGTCGTTCTGATTGGCCGGAACGTTTTAATTAATAACTCGGTATTTAATCCGAATTGGCAAAAATGGCACATGACTTTTCGTCTCCATTTTTCACCACCAATCTGAGGTTTTCGGGTGGGACACCTTATGTCAGACACCCTGTATAATACATAAACACACTTTATCATGCTGCAGAGCAAAATGTCGCAAGCTTCGTATATCCACTACATGCTTTACACTCTAATACTTCTATGTGGTACTGATAGAACTGTTTTGCTCATAAATAACATTAGCTAGCTAAGGGAACTACATATACGAAAGATTTCTTATCCGATTTTAGATCATCCAAATTTATCCGGTGGATTTTCAACCGGATATTAACGCCAACACGTAAGGTAAATTTGTGGCACTGTGTGTAATCTTGGATGTAAAGATCTTCAGGTATGTGAGTACAGGTAAGCTTAAGGAATTTTATATAATCCTGAGAATTATGTGTGATTTAGAGAAATAAGCTTTCTATGGATTAAGGACATTTTCTTTTATTCTATTTTTTTAATTTATTACTAAAGAGATATATGTAATTAAAAAAAATAAGAATGATTCTAAGATTACTTTTTTTTTAATTACGTGCACCTGCGGATTCTTAAGGAGGGTGGTCAGCTAACGCATAATATTAAGAATTTTCTGAAACTTATTGAGGGTATTAACAAATAGAAATCACGACTCCATGTAAAATTTCAAGTCATTCATCTGCATGGTTTTTAAGTAATTGATTATTGAAGTTGTGCTCTTATACACGCGCGGCATAGCAAAAACTATACGATAACTCTAATACGACTCTCGCAACATCAGAAAAATGATAAGAATTGGCTAAAAAAGGTTGAGAAAAATTGTTCATATTTTTATGAAGAAGTTCAACGAAGAATTAAATGTTTTGTCTGCTTAGTTATCAAGATATTGTTAAAATAAAACAGAACATTTTAGTTGTTTCACATAAATCTATGAAGAAAGCTTCGATACGTGGCAACGTTGCTTTTGAGTCGATCATCGTGAATAGGCGCCACAATTTGAACGGAGAAACTATTACTGTCTCGGTAGAAACGAAATTTCTTGCCGCGGTTTTATAAAAGTATTGAAATATATTTTATCCTTATTATTATTCTTTCGCATTATTACAATCAAAGGAGAGTAATACAGAATAAGATATTCGGACTTCATATGTTGGGACATAACCTTTAAATCAATTATTCGTTGTCCCTCAACAATAAATTCGGTTTCTAATCAACTACTTTTTTTCGCCGCTTTCCATTGTCCACTTGTTTTAAACAACGATTGTATTGTCTTTCCAACTTTTCATTTCCATTTTCGTCGGACACAAAAACTCAATTCATGATGTATTTGTCACAGCCGAATGCTCACGATGCGGCGTTCACGTCTGTACTCAGTGATACCACCTACTGAGAACTAAATTGCGCGTTTGCCATATTTCAACTTGTTTATTAACATATTCGCTATGTAAATAAATTAAAAACGATTAATAACATTTTGAAACTGTTAATTATATGTATTTCACATCTTTATTAGCTGAAATTTATTAATTTTAAGTCACCGAAAGTTTGATTATTCTGCGTTGGCAGCCGTTACAGGCGCCTGTGTATAAGCATATGCGTTCCCCCCTTGCCGCTTGCCCCGCAAAGATCCTGACCACCCTTCTTAACACGTTGAGGACGGCGTGTACCACCGGTGGCTCACACGCGAATGGTTTAAAAAGTGCGCCATCCTCAACGTGTTCATTTATTTTGTAAATTAAGGCTAAATTTAGGATTTATAAAATAAAAAAAATAATTTTAGAATTATTATTATTTTTTTTAATTACAAGTATCTATTTGGTAACGAATAAATAAACAAATAAATACACTAAAATAAAAAATATCCCCAATCTATGAACTTAACGTCTTTTTTCTTCTTTTTTTCAGTATTAACTAACAATAAGCATATTCTGCTCATTATCAATTGTAACGTAGAAATTACCACGTTGCAAGCTCTCTGCCCAACACGGACAGAGAGCACTCACGCACACATTTCTCGCGATCACACCAGACGCGAGAAGTCAAAGGGAAGAAGAAGAGAACATACACGCACCACACGCACCACACACACGCAACGCACACAGCACATACTTTTGTGTTTCACCGGCACAGCTCACGCTTCGGTCAGGGGAGCGTGCCGGACAATTAATTCGCGATTAACCTCCAAACCGTTAAGACGGACGTGGCGAAGACAGATTCAGAAAGAGAGAGAGAGAGAAATAAGATCAAGTGTGCAACAACGTAGAATCCGAATTCTAGAAGCATTCGACACCCAGAGGAGGATACGATTAAGAAGTGCGACACATTGAATTACGAGAAAGACGGACACCAGGAAGGGGGACACAACGACGACATCACAGACCGGACACGATACACGGACGGACACGGTACACTCACACTCATTCATTCAATCATCCCTTAGGTCAATAAAACATTTATTATCAGGTACGGTGAAGGTTCTTATCTTCTCCTTTCTATCTTCCGTTTTTCCTAATAGCGGAGTGCGAGTAAACCCTCGGCACGTACCCCGTTACACAATTTAAGGGGGACCACCAGTGTGACCGCCTGAAAAAAGGGTGATGTACCAAATTTAAAAAAAAAATGTAGTGCATCAAATGTTTGGAAACTTCAAGGATGTATTGATACATAATCAAGTAATCTACGGTAATTTTTTTGTTGGAAAATAATAGATTTTGGGCGAGTTATGTGTCGTCTCCTAAACGTCCAAAAAATGTTTTCCCACTGCTGCAGTGATTACGGCCTTTAGAATGCTTAAAATGGAAAAGCAAAAATTTTCGATTAAACTAGAACAGATTTCACATACCATGAAGCAAAATTTATAAAAAATATTGAAATGCAAGGAAGTGGCCGAGTTTTGTAAAAAAAGTTACGATTTTCTCTAAAAATTTGGTGGTTTTATTCATGCCAAAGTGACATTTTTCATCCAATCAAGAAATCCGAGGTTCATGATACATAGAAATATGTACTGAACGTACTCGAAAAAGATTCAAGTCGATTAAGGTAGCTCACTCAGCCCAGTGGTACTCCACTCAACTGAAAGAACACGCAATGCATAGTCCCCCGTACGCAGATGAAAATTTTTTGAGAACCACTTCGCTCTCCTTTCGCATGTTTCTTGCGCAGAGTGACGAAATCAGACTCCGGCGCATTTCCCCCCCACACCTCACCGAAGTTTGGCAACGTCGTTTAACTGGCTTGACAGTTGCGTTCACAGATTACAAAAGTGAAATATCATGTCGTCTAAGCTCAACTAGTTTTCGTAGGATGGGAGATTTATTTCATTTACAAATGAAATTATCAGAAATATTATTATTTAACAATATTATAATGTCACATAATGGCAAATAATGTACTGCTTTACTACTACCACGGTACACGTGTACACCGAATTGTTGAGACGTTGCCAAGTCTCGCGCCCTTGTCCCGCGTGGCTCATATAACCAAGTGAAAAACTCGACAAAACGCGTAATTCGGATTAAAATTTCTCAAGATTTAGTACCGCAATCTATGTTCGGCAAAAAAGCATCATAAACTTAATATTCTAAAGTTTAACATACTAGTTTTTTAAAAATCCAGCAAAAAAACTCGTCATGTAGTTAGTGAAAATGTCTTTTTCGTAGCATGTCTCCCATATACTCGTATGTTAAAAGTTTGGACTTCAACATCTTAAAAATAAGCGCCGCTTGCTACCTTGAAAAAAATACCAATGTATTCGTTGAATTGTCAACTACAACTTATTTGAAAACCAAAAGTCTAGCAAAAAATAGCTTTTTCGAGTGAACTACCTTAAATGATTTGTATTAGAGTAGAACTGCAACAAATATGAAAAACGTTGTTTCGAAAAAATGCAATCGTTGTTTTGGACACCTTTAGCTATCCATATAAGATTTGCTAGACATGACAACGGGGTCGACGCTTGGCTCCGTCACGACAACCAATTATTAGCACGCCAATATTGAAATATCGTTGGCCATTGCCGAATGCCATTGATTAATAGCAAAGCAATGAAGGCCGCTTATGGGCCATCGCCGGCATGTCCAGTTTTTTTTTGTATGTGCCAAAATTGTTCATGTACCAAAAATACGGTTGTAACGTGGCGTTTCTCACGCTACGTTACAAGTGATATTTCGGAACATACCCGTCCAGAGGAGACGTCAAGTCGGTTGGATCGGTATGTATCTTGGCTACGGAATCGTGTAAAGGGCTAGATCCCTTAGGCTAAGCTTAGGATAAGTTTAGATATAAGATAGCGATAAGCAGCGTATAGAGGAAGCCATAGGATTCGATTGGTTCGTCTTGTCGATCGGAGAATAACCAACCAATAGGGCACTCACCATTGGAATCACTCGTCATCGGTTAACGAACATCGGTTGGGACATCTGTCGGAATCTCGGGAAGCAAGGACGATCGGTAACCAGGAAGGTACCGATTCCTAATCAGTGGCAGCACCTCCTTATCGCCAAGCAAAGGAGTGCAGGACAGCGCAAGCGCAGCCACGCCCCGAGGATGAAGACGATGAAGAAGAAGAAGATCGGCACTTCTCCCTTGGACGGCGTCACGACACGAAGGCTTGTGGAAGCGGACATTTTGGACGCATTGAGTCCGGGGATTCTTTCCTTTGATACGTGGGAGTTCGATTCGGTATTTCGGTTGGTGAGTGCCCGCGGGCTTTAGTTTAGTTATAGAGCGAGCTTTTCTCTTGACCTTAGAGATAGTAAGGAAGAGAGAAAGCTACGCTACATTTTGGAAAGATTGGTTCGGTCGGTTGCGTGGGAACCACGTTGTCCACTCGACCGTTAGAGTCACCATCTTGGTTTCGGTGCCTGGGTGGCTTACGAACGTAGATCGGCTCCGAACGTTTTCAGATTTGGCTTCCCCCTTTTCTTTTTGTATTTGATTTTTGGATATATTTGGAAGCGACTATTTTCTTTTGTTTGTTTCATTCAGATTGGTCCTTTTTGATTTTCATTTTGGTTTCGCCACTTAGTTTTTGGTTGGGTCCAGTTGGGGACCACGTGGCGAAACAGGACCCGAATTGCTAAAGGGGTTTTCCCGACATTATTATTGTTATTATTACTATTATTTCTTTTTGTTTATATTAAAGTCTATATTATTACGAATTTTGGGATTTATTCATTTGGGGGATTTTCCTGTGGGTTGACCTTTTCTTTTCAGGTTAGGTCGGCAGTCGGTGGAGTCGTGGCGGAACCTTCACGTCCCGGAGATAAGAGATAGTCGGTTTTGGGTTTTAGAGTTTTTGGGTTGTTTCGGAAAGTCCTTTGGGACTTTTAGAAGGTTAAAAAGTCCCTGGCGCCCTTCTGGCTTTGGATCTCTTGGGAAAGGGTGTCAGTTTGTGCCGGGAAGCCGCTCCCGAGGTTCCCCGGTTACACGGTATTTCAATTGTCATAATGGTTACCTGTTAAATATTTCGTAGTTTAAAGATTTAAAACAATTAAATTTACTTAAATATACTAAGTATAATTAAACTTAGTTCAAATTTAATTCAAGTGTTTACATCACAGGATTATAATAAAAAAAATAAACGGACATTTTAAAAGTGAGTCGCTTATGTCTTTTAACCGGCTTTCCCTGAATAATCGTCCAAACACGAACCACGAATGATTACCGACAACTGGCTCATCGATGTTAACCGTGATAGGGTCACAAATGCGTATCGTAACCGGCTGTTATGTCTGGAGACATCAGCCTCAACTTTTACGACCGACAGAGAAAACCAAACGTTTTAGAAAGGACAGGCAATCTAGCAAAATTCTAGCTAAACCCGCAAGCTAATGAAGCACTGCACTCGACGTGATAGCTATAAAGATAAGGAGATGCACCATACATAAAGAAAGGGACAAAGGTTTTCCTAAATAGAGAGTCCCTATTTTTACGCCTGTCTCGAGAAGTTAGATAACTTATAACGAGAAAAAATATGTTCAGAAAACATTTAACCCATCCCATAGAATAATTCTATCTGTTTAAATTTTACGACTCAAAAACCAATAGAATGTAAGCCCAAAAACATATACAGCATGTTCATTTGAAAACTTTCCAGCTGAATATCTCGATAAGTATGGAAGATATTTAAAAAGTATAAAACACGTGTAAAACACGTGTTTCGAAAAATTCAGCTGGAAAGTTTTCAAATGAACACTCTGTACATATAGTCGAGTGAAAAACCAAAATTTTGTCACTCGTACCCGTACTGTCGACACGGAATCTCTTTGTAGCACGTTGTAACTTTAAGAAATTATACAACAATACATTGTAAACTTCTAAATAAATACAGGTTAAGTAAAGTTCTTGAAAGTGTTGTGTGGTTCTTTGAAGGACGCCCTCACCCACCTTCACCTCCCGGTGATTTTTTCAAAGCCGTGTCAACGCTATTCTTTTTTGTTTCCAAATTCATCAATCAAAATTAAGTTCCATTTCGTTATTTTCTTCCTCTGCCAATTTGTTAGGAACACTTCCCACCTTACTATACACTACCGGTCAAAAGTTTGGGTCCACTTCACAATGTTAATGAATAAAGCAAGTGGACCCAAACTTTTGACCGGTAGTGTATACAAGTACGAACATTACTAAATCTAAAAGTCGAGGTTTCCTCATTAAAGAGAGTCTTCGAATTTCTTACCATTTCCAATACTGAGGTTTTCTCTTTATAAGGAGTCCTCAGTTTCCTCACCAGAAATCGAAGTTTTCTCTTTATAGGGAGTCCTCAGTTTCCTTACCAAAACACGAGGTGTTCTGTTTATAGGGGATTTTCTTTCCATTTCCAATACTGAGGTTGGAATAAAGATGCCGGAAGTGAGACCGGCTTCCTCACTTCTACGCTGGACGTAAGCCCATCTCGGGACGTCCCCCGAGAGCAAACGAGAGAGGGAAAGAGAAAAAGAGGCAAAGAAAGAGAAGAAAGGCCCCACCAGGGAGAAACTCCAATTTTTGGACGCTGTCGACAGAGTGTGTGGGACACCACCCGGGACCCGGAACGGAGAGAGAGTGAGTCCCAAACTCTTTTATCGTCCGAAAAGGAAACGAGCGAGCTCAGGAGGTCGAGCCACCTGAGTTGACGGGTGGCCATCTTGAGCGAGCTCCTCGCGCATTGTTCGTGTCACCTCGCCCCGTTTCTTTTGCTCTTCTCTATTTATTTATATTCATATTGTACGATTTTCTTTTTCTTTTATTTGAATCACTTTTTTTCCTTATCGATAAATATATTTATTTTTGTATTTTTTTGACCAAACGTGTCGTCGTTTTATGCGAACCCTCCCCTCTACCATCTTTTCCCCCTGAGTTAAACCGCGGTGCATAGCACCTGGCGTCCGCGATCGAGCCCTTTGTCCGTCGTTTTTCCAAGATTTCAGGGTTTATTCTGACGTGTGAGGTGTATTGACACCCTCCAACGAAGGGATAGTGAGATCCTCGTCACAAGGGAGTCCTCGATTTTCTTCTTTCTATTTTCAATACTGAGGTTTTCTCTTTATAGGAAGTCCTCAGTTTCCTTACCAAAGATCGAAGTTTTCTCTTTATAGGGAGTTGTTGATCTTTTTTCCGTTTCCAATACTGAGGTTTTCTTTATAGGGAGTCCTCGATTTTCTTACCATATCCAATACTAAGGTTTTCTCTTTATAGGGAGTTCTCAGTTTCCTTACCAAAACACGAGGTTTTCTCTCTATAATTTTCTTCTTTCCATTTCTAATACTGGGGTTTTCTTTATAGGGAGTCCTCAGTCTCCGCACCAGAAGTCGAAGTTCTCTCTTTATGAGGAGTCCTCGATTTTCTTACCATTTCCAATACTGAGGTTTTCTCTTTATAGGGAGTCCTCGATTTTCTTCCCATTTCCAATACTGAGGTTTTCTTCATAGGGAGTCTTCAGTCTCCTCACCAGAAATCGAGGTTTTTTCTTTATGGGGAGTCCTAGATTTTCTTACCATTTCCAATACTGAGGTTTTCTCTTTATAGGAAATCCTCAGTTTTCTGACGAAAAATCGAGGTTTTCTCTTTATAGGGAGTCCTCAGTTTCCTTACCAAAAATCGAAGTTTTCTCTTTATAGGTGTTACGTCCGACGATTAATAAAATCGATTTAAATATTAGATATAGTAAATTCAACCAGAATTTAAACAGAAAACTGCATTACTACTCTTGTTACATATAAGAGTTCTTCTCTCCCTCTACGAATGGTTAGCGTAGACCTTCTCAAGTACCTTTTTTTTTATATATATACAGAGTTGAGCCCATAGTACATAGGCGATTGACCCATGCACTAAGAAATAAGACACATACCCTAAACAAGGAATTTTCCAATAGGTTAGAGAAAGACAGTAGATCTTTCCTATGACTTGTCATTGTCACTTAAGCCATAAAAGTCAAAACTGCATAAACTAAATAGAAAAAGATATTTTCTTTTCAAAGGAAGACAGAGAAAATGACAAGGAAAGAAACTACGAGAAAGCCGTTTAAAACAAAGAGAGAAATATTTGAGAAAGACCGACAAAATTTAAAATGTATTTGGTCCTAAAGGACAGAAAACGATTTTCGGCCTATATAAGCGCCGAAGAATCATTGTACATCGCTTACTATTCCTTCAACTTTGATACAGTAAAGGACTAGAATCAAACCAAGTTTTCGTTCTCTTTCATACTCTAAAAAGTAAGTAAGCCCTTGGTTTTCCTTTATTTACCATATTTTTCCACCCAGTTGCTAGCGCTTCTTGTGCATCCTGGGTTATCTCTACCCTTTACCCAGTTGCTAGCGCTTCTTGTGCATCCTGGAAAAAGGGGTCCTTTCCTCTTCTACCGATAGTTAGCATTTCTGATGCATCTTGGTAGAGGAATCTTTTAACTTTTATACGGATTGCTAGCGCTTCATGCGCATCTCCGTATTAAAGATTTCCCTTGCTCCCCTCTCACGGATTGCTAGCGTTTCATGCGCATCTCTGTGGAGAAATTCCCTTCCTGCATTCTCTAAATTATTCGATTATTTTAACAAACTATTTACATTTTAGTGGCAAAGAATAGAAAAACACGGAAAACCACCCGCGGAGGCAGGAGACTTGCCCTAAAAAAATTGAATAAGGCCCTCCACGTCCCTGTCTACCTAGGCTCTGAAAATTCTGTTGAGGATTTTATCGAGGAGCAATTTAAACAACAACAACAACAACAACAACAATCACGAGATTTTGATAGGCCGGTTATTAGAGACATTAAAATAGTTCATTTTTCATTACGTACCGTCTGGAGAACTCCCCGTAGATTTAGGTCGATCGACTACATCGACAGGCCTAGATCTAGTCAGATCCCAAAGGGAGATCCCAGGCGGGAATTATATAAACTTTTAGAAATTTTCGGGGATACGGGTGAACCCGTCTTCATTAATAATTCACATTTATTAAAATATAAACCCACGAAGGGGGGACTTAAAATTGTCGATCCATTTTTGTAACGATTTATTTTAATAAATCGCGATTTCTCTTTTCATATTCTTTAATACTGTTTTTGTTTTTGTTTTTTTTTTCTTCTCTCTCTCTCTCTCTCTCTCTCTCTCTCTCTCTCTCTCTCTCTCGTTTAAACCTTTTAAAGAAGCCTCCGATATCTCGATGCACGTTCTCTTCCCTGGGAAAATCCTCGCTACCTTTGTTTTTCCCTAAAACGAGAGCGCTCCTTCTGTGGTCTTAGGACGTAACAGATCTAAATTTTTGGTGGCAGCGGTGGTGGGATAGCCATCGAGATTCGCGTTACCCTCACACTATTAAAACATACACACTCGAACACTATCACTAATACACTATTGTTGTTGTTGTTTGCTGATTTTTAAGTTTTTCTAAAAATGGAGAATGTTCTCTACTCCTCCCTCTAGTAGAAGACCCATAGACTCACAACCTATTAGAAATAATCCACCACCTCCTCCACCTTTTCACGAGATTGATCAAAGTTCACGATCTTTAACCTTTTTACGCCGGGGATGGCCGATATATCGGCTACCTTACATGTGCCACATATATGGGTAGTTGACTGAAGATAAATAATGTTTTTTTTCTGCAAATCTATGTGTTTTATCAAAAATTGATTTTACACTTTTTCCCGGCGTTAAAAGGTTAATCATGCCCGACACGGAGATGACCGTTTCTATTAAATATGCCCTAGAGGCAGTTCCCGTTTTTGATGGACACAATATTCCCCTTTCTTACTTTTTGGAAGGATGCGAGGAAGCTCGCGATATGATGAGCCCTAACGACGAGAAAGCCTTAACGCGAATTGTAAGGAATAAATTAAGGGGAGAGGCCCGAAGAGCTATTCAAGGATTAAAATTTGATAAAATTAGCGAATTAGCAACATTTTTGAAATCTATCTATTCTTCTGGAAAAACCATTCACCAATTGCAAGGAGAACTCGGAAACAGTTATCAGAAAGAAGAAGAAAAAGTTTTGAGTTTCGCAAATAGAGTAAATGAAATTGGGAATCGCATCTTAGATCTGTATAGAACAGAAAATCCAAATGCAAATCTAGCCGAATATAAAAGAACGCTTGAGGAAGATTTAAGTAAATGTTTCATTAAGGGATTAAAAGATGAAATTGAGCAAAGAATGCCGGATGATTTTGCAACAATGAAAGATGCTACAACGAAAGCAATTGCTATCGAAAAAGATCTTGAGGCCAGATCAGCAATCAGGAAACAAGGCAGACCAAGTTTCTATCACAGGAATCCTGGATATCAACAAAAGGGACAACATTCCATCAACATTATAGAAGACAACCCAATTATTTGTCAGATCTGCCAAAAACGAGGACATACAGCTGACAGATGTTGGCAATTAAATCTTCGTAGGAACTATAATTTTCATCCTCAAAATTATCAAAACTCGAACAATTTTTATCCTTTTCGAAATCCAAACAACTTTGGAACGTATTTTCCACAAAATAACAATTATAGATCATCTATTTTCAATCAAATGCCTTCTACTGAGTTTCCTCAAAATCAAAATTACACACATCAAAATAACGCTTTAAATGATCGAGGCAACCCTCCTCAACCGCCTCGAAATCTTCCATATCATCAAGATCGGCAAAATTCGGATAGGAACAATCGTGCTGAAAACCCAAATTCATCTACAACACCTGGTCTATCAGAAGAAATTTTGTGCAGATATTGCAAAACAAAAGGGCATACAATTGAAAATTGCGAGAAGAAGAAAAATAGAAACCAGTCGAGAAACTATTCAGGTCCTCGAAAAATGGGCGTACCTCAGGGGACCGCAGGTCAATCTTCACGCCCAACAATGACAATAAGCCAATTAGAAAACACACAAGATCTTCAAGAGTCGCTACTATAAAACTTACCACAGAATCTTGTGTACCTGCAATAATAATAAATAGCTACCCCATAAAAGCCGATTGTTCGCTAATGATAGATACAGGTTCTGGCCCAAATCTAATTAAAGAAGAAGCCGTCGAACATAAAAATTTAATAGATGAAAATGAGACAATTAAGCTCACTGGCATTACTTCCGGAAGCGTTTCAACCTTGGGATCTATATTGATCGACATCGAGGGAAGTGTAGCAACATTTCATGTCATACCGAATGATTTTCCCATACCATATGCAGGAATATTGGGCACCGATTTCTTCAGACAAACCGGAGCTAAGATTAATTACACTGATAATAATATCGAGTGGCAAGATGGATGGATACCATTTTCCAAAAGGGAAACTATAATTGTTCCCGCAAGATCGAAATCAATCTTTTATGTTAGAGTCTTAAATAATTTAAAATATGGATATACTATATACCAAAACTATTCGTGAAAGAAGGGATTTATATAGGAGAAAATTTAGTTACAAATAACAATGGAAAGGCGTATATGTATATTTTTAACACAACAGAAGAAGAAGTAGAAATTGAAATTCCAATAATGAAGATACTTCCATATGAAGAAAATTACTCATCACTCTTGGACAGCGACCCATATTCATTCTCACACTTAGGTTGTGAAACAAGAATGAATCCTGATTCTTTTTCACTCTTAGGATGTGAATCAAAAAAGAATCTTTCTAATTCAGCCTCACCCTTAGGGAGTGATCCAATGCTGAATCCTTCATCGCTTCCAAATAGTGATTCTCACTCATTTTCACACTTAGGTCGTGAATCCAAAATGAGTCCTGATTCTTCTTCACTTTTAGGACGTGAATCTAAGAAGAATCCTTTGAATTCAGTCTCATCCTTAGGGAATGAATCTAGACTGAATCATTCGTCTCCTCCAGAGACCAATAATGATCAAATTACAAGGAACTATAAAAATAAAGCAAATAAAAATAAATTAATAGAAGAAAATATAAAGCGGAAAAATACATATAAATGCCTACCAATTCAAGAAGAAAGGAGATATATAAGGATAGAACAACTATTACGATTAAATCATTTAAATCCCGAGGAAAAAAATAACGTAAGGAAATTAATACAAAAATATGAAGATTGTTTCCACATCCCAGGAGAACCTTTAGGAAGTACTGACGTTATTAAGCATCAAATTCATACTGTTGATGATATTCCTGTTAACACAAAGCAGTATCGTTACCCTCCTATATTGAAAGAAGAAATTGATAAACAAGTTAAAGAATTATTGAGTTCTGGTATAGTAAAACCATCTCAATCACCATACTTACAATTCACCTGTATGGATTGTACCGAAAAAACCTGATTCACATGGGAATAAACGATGGAGAATGGTTATTGATTATAGGGCACTAAATGAAAAAACTATTAATGATGCACATCCTTTACCGAATATTACGGATATCCTGGATCAACTAGGCGGTGCAAAATACTTCTCAACATTTGATCTTGCATCTGGATTTCATCAAATACGTATGGACCCCAAAGACTCTTATAAAACTGCATTTTCTACACCTTACGGACACTACGAATTTGAAAGGATGCCGTTTGGACTAAAAAATGCTCCTGCTACATTTCAACGTTTAATGAATCAAGTTCTAACCGGAATTCAAGGATTTGAAGCCTTTGTTTATCTCGATGATATAGTTTTATATGCTACATCATTACAAGAACATGAAATTAAATTTCAACGATTAATGAATAGACTGCGATCAGCAAACTTAAAATTACAACCAGATAAATGCGAATTTTTAAGAAGAGAAGTCATCTATCTCGGACACATAATCAGCAAAGATGGATTACGACCAGATCCAAAGAAATTAGAAGCAGTTCGTGACTTTCCAATACCGAAAAATCCCAAAAATATCAGACAATTTTTAGGACTCGCTGGATATTACAGGAGATTCATTCCACAATTCTCAAAGATAGCACAACCATTAAGTAATTTAACCAAGAAAAATGCACCTTTTAAATGGACAACAGATCAACAAAAAGCTTTTGAAGAATTAAAAACTGCATTATGTGAAGAACCAATATTGAAATATCCTGATTTCAAGAAGAAATTTACAGTTACAACAGACGCATCTGGATACGCAATTGGCGGCGTTTTGAGTCAAGAAGATCATCCAATTTCCTATGTTTCACGAATTTTAAATAAAGCCGAAAGAAATTACTCCACAATAGAAAAAGAATTATTAGCTGCAATATATTGTGTTCAACAGTTCCGCCCATATTTATATGGACAAGAATTCAACCTCGTCACCGATCACAAACCTCTAGTATGGTTAAAATCTTTAAAAGATCCTACCTCACGATTAAATAGATGGAGATTAAAATTAGCAGAATATAATTATACCATATTATACAAAGCAGGAAAAGCTAATGCTAATGCTGATGCCCTATCACGCAATCCAGTCATAACCAATACAGAAACAATAAATGTTACTAATCTAGAAAACACTGAAGAACAGGTATTTCCTATAAATTTTGATGATCAAGATGATACGCCCTTAACAACGCGTCTTCAAAATTTACCATCAACTTCTACAAATAATCCAGAAGAACCAATAGCAAGACGATTACGAAGTCAAGGAGGAATTGATATTGTACCTGAATTACCTAGAAGAACAAGGAAAAAGAAAGATACAAATAAAAATACAGATGTAAAAATTTCGGATGAAATTATACAACCTAGAATTAATTGGGATGATGTTTTATCAGATGCAGAAACCGATGACATCTTTATTGATAATCCTCAAATGTCAAAACCAGAAGAAGATTCACAGAACGAAAATGAACCTTTTAGCGCAGAAGAAGATTCAGATATAAACTCAACTTCGTCAGAAGATGAAGAACCTTACATAATAAAAACCAAATATAAAATTTCGGAAAACACAAATACTATATAATTCTAGAAAGCAGAGATCAATTCGAAAACCAGAAGGATCATTTATTATATTTCTTAACAAATGACGGAAAACCAAAAGACAGCGGATCAAAACTATTATTTAAAAATAAATCTTTACCCAAATATACTAATTTAGAATCCGAGCAATTAATAATAAAAAAGAAAGGAACTAAATATCATTTTGCTATCATTTTAAGTGATAAAACAAACCAAAAAACTTTCAAAAGACTTATCTTGTCCGCAAGGAAAAATATGAAGGAAGTTGGAATCAGTTCAATCTCAGTAGCAAGAACAAAGAAGATTGGCTCAATATATTGGGATTTTATAGAGACGCAGTTACGGAATACATTTTTGGAAAATCCTATAAAAATAACAGTTTGTTTAAACAAGACAAAGTACGTTGAAAAAGAATCCCGAAATCTCATTATAAAAGAAACTCATTGTTCAGCAGTTGGAGGTCATAAAGGTGTTACGAAAACATATAATAGGATCCGTCAAAAATATTATTGAGAAAATTTGAAAGAAGACATTCAAGACTTCATTCAGCATTATTTACCTTGTCAACTAAAGAAACTAGTTCGTATCAAGAATAAACAGCCTATGGTCATCACGGATACACCACAAAAAGCCTTTGAAAAGATCTCTATGGATATAGTAGGACCTCTACCTGTCACGGAAAAAGGAAATAAATACATTTTAACACTGCAATGCCTCTTAACTAAATTTTCATTAGCCATTCCATTGCAACAAACCACAGCCATAGACGTCGCAGATGCATTAGTTACCAAATTCATTTGGATATTCGGACCTCCGAAAGCTATTCTCACTGACCAAGGAACTAACTTTTTAAGTTCCTTAATGACACAGATTGCAAAAAGATTTCGCATTAAACAATATCGCACTACCGCATTTCACCCACAAAGTAATGGATCCTTAGAAAGATCTCATCACACGTTAATTGAATATTTAAAACAATATACGGACGAACAAGAAGATTGGGATGAATACCTCAGCCTAGCTGTATTTTCGTATAATACAAGTGTTCATGAAGCCACGAAATTTACACCTTATGAACTAGTATTTGGAAAGATTGCTGAACAACCGTCTAGTATACCTGAGAGTAATAAACTCACACAAACTTATCAAGATTATCTCATCAACTTAGCCACAAAAATTCACGATGTACAGCAAACCGCTAGAGAAAAATTAATTGAAGCAAAGGAACGATCCAAAATACGATACGATAAACACACTAATCCGTTAACACTTCAAGAAGGAGATTACGTTTTTCTACAAGAAGGAAACAAGAAAGGAAAATTAGGAAACCACTATTCTGGTCCATATAAAGTACTCAAGATTTTAGATAGGGAAAATGTAAAAATAAAAATAAACAATACTTCAAGAATAGTTCATACAAATAGATTGAAATATTCACATCTAGATCCATCGTCTTCAGATTCTAATTAAAAATAAATCTTTTTCAATTATAAAATTACGTAAATATACAAATAGAAGGAATCTCGTCGTTATTTAAATCAATAGCATCATTCAAATTAACCAATCAAAAAAAAAAAGGAAGGATGAACTATGATAAAAGATTAATTAAGGAATACCGGAAGAAGGAAAATAAGGGAAAGGACAGAAATTCGAAGATGAAACGATTATAGGCTATACCGCCTCGTCTGTCGTGATCTTAATTATTAGATATATATGGCAGACATTTCGTATGCATCAATCGTCAAACTGAACCCGATATGAAGAAAAATAAGGGAGAGGACAGAAATTCGAAGGTGAAACGACTATAGGCTATACCGCCTCGTCTGTCGTGATCTTAATTATTAGATATATATGACAGACATTTCGTATGCATCCATCGTCAAACTGAGCCCAATGCCTCATTGTCATGATCTTAGGACATATTGACAATATTTTTACTTCAACCTTAGAAATTACATCTTCCGCATCCTCACGTATAAAAAGAAGAAACTTTTCCGCTACAAATTTTCCTCTGAATAATGGTTAAACCAATCGTCACATTTACATAAAGGACAACATCTGTTTTTACAGAAAAGAACGAGCAACAATGTCGGAATACATTATGGACATTCAAGGTCTTCGTGGAGCACACGGGGAATTTTTACCGAAGGAAATTGCGTTAGTAGATTTAACAAAAGATGCGATGCTGCACTGGACCATTGAATCGGAATTTGCATACACACATTTACCAATTACTATTAAAAAACAAAATGAATATGTCACTCGACACCATCACGGACTTGACTGGTTCAGTGGCGATTCAAAACGTAGAAACGTAGAAACAACTATTCGAGATATTCTCGACCGAAAAGCAAAAACAATCTATGTTAAAGGAGAAGAAAAATGCGAATATGTCAAAGGACTTACTAAGACTACCGTTGTAAATTTGGAAAAGAAGATTAAACCAAATCCAAAAAAGATATCGAACATAGAAACACGCTGTATACATCATCAAAATCTAAGGAACCAAAACCTCACTTGTGCACTAAATAATTGCGTCAAGATTAAAGACTTTATGACTAAAGGCAGACAAGTTATTACCGAGCAAAAACCACAGCAACAAGTCAAGGTGGTAACCACCAGAGATTGTGAAGAATTAATAGGGCTGGTTAGGAAACTCCAATCACAGATCACGAGTTTCGAATCAAATAACCCTTGGGAACAAAATCCAAATTAAACAAGTTATTAAACATTTTTTCAAACTCAACTAAATAATTTCTTCATATAAATCGATATACACCTTTGTCATTCCAGACCATGGATTTAACAGGACTACTGATCCTAACTACAATAATACGCATCGGACAAGGTCTTATCGGATACGATTGCGGCACCTCTCAATTCAACATTACAACTTTATCACTTTTGGATGTAGGAGAATGTGACATACCGAATATAACTCCAATTACGGAATCAATCAACATTCAACTATTACAATTAACAGAATTTACAAATACCAAAGTCACTCAATGCAAGATAGAAATTGATCGCACCATATATTACTGTGGAATGCACTCTCATATGTCAGCTGTAGACAACGGAAGAATGGAATATCTTTTAGACATTTCCCATGAACAATGTAAACAAATGCACAATACAGGCATCATTAGAGTCGGAACAAATGCTGAAATCGTAGGGTTGAAAATAAACCAAACCGCCATGAGAGGAGTTACATTAGCGGGCACTATTCAAAATGACGGAAAATGCTCAGGTACCCAATATTCAGATCATTATGGTACTTGGTCAAATGTAGTTGTACAAGCCACGGTTAAAATTACCCTACAAACTTATTATACGCCTGTAAATCTCAACACCAACCAAATAAAACTTAGATCTGGGATTAACTGGTTATTTTCGGAAGGGTCATGTATAGATATTGAAGGAGGAAATACCTTTTGGGACGTCATGCCAAAGGATACCTGCCGGTTCGACCGTTACGACGTATTGTACGAAGGGGTTGCCAATAAAATGACGGACAAACAACAGCACTTTCCCCAAGAAATATACTCATTAACAACCGACGAAATTACCTTTGCACTTACAAAAAAATCAGAAACCTTTGTATGCGGATTTACATTAATAAAAACCGAACATCCTAAGCTCTTCATTTTTGAAACTACTAAAGGGAAAACTTTTACAACATCTAGAAAACCCGCAGTGGAAAACTTGGATATATTTACTTATGTAAATTCAAAATTCATTTACGTTGAAAAACACATCAGAAAACAAATCACTCAATTGTATCAAGACATTTTAGTTCAAAGATGCCATCTGGAACAACAAACAATGAAAAATGCTTTAACCATAGCAACAATTTCACCAGATGAATTTGCATACCAATTCATGGGAGGACCAGGTTACATGGCAACCATAATAGGCGAAGTTGTCCATATCATCAAATGCATACCGGTAGAAATCAAAGTAAAGCGTACCAAAGAATGTTATCTACAATTGCCAGTTCTTCGAGGGAATTCAACTATGTACCTATCACCACGAACACACATTCTATTGAAAAAAGGAACTCAAGTTGATTGCAATCCATTAATACCGCCAATGTTTCGACTCGATAAAGTATGGTATCGATTCACACCTTTACCAACGGTAGCCATAACTCCTCCAATGATGAAGCCAATGACTAAACCAACGTGGGAATACGTCGATCCAGCATCATTAGCCACGGCCGGAATTTATTCAACTTCAGATTTAGATAAACTTCGAGATCACCTCATGTTTCCAGCTGAACGCCCAGCCGTTTTAAATTCTGTTGCAAGAGGAATGGTTGGACATCCAATTGCACAACAAGGATTATCTTTAACAAATTTATTAGATGAAGCATCATTAAGGAAGATAGCAGAAACTACATGGTCAAAAATGTGGAATAGATTTTTAAACTTCGGTACAGCAAGCGCTGGAGTGATTGGAATTATGATAATTATAAAATTGATCAAATTGATTGTCGATACACTTGTCCATGGATATGCACTTCATTCGATCTATGGATGGAGCCTTTATTTAATAGGCGCCATTTGGGATTCCTTTACAAACTTACTATTACATCTTGGACGTCAACATCAAGTAAATGAACAATCCAAAACACCTGAACCACCCACAAATCCAAGCGCGCCAAAAGAAGATCAAGATCAATTAGAAGAAAGAAATAAGATAGAATTATATCCTACTCTACCAAATAACAGCTCTCCTGTTGACAACCCTAACAATGAGACATATTTTACGCTACCCAAACCAAATTAAAAAGCAATGATCAATTCCACTCTAATGATTTTCGCAACATTTTTCCAGACCATTGTACAAAATGAAAATCATGCCTTGGGAAGACGCCGATGACAATGAAGGTCCAATTGATGGGGTTCTACCGAACACTAACTTCTACCGTCCACTTCATCAAATGATATGTGTCTTTGGGACACATTACCTAGTACCAGGAACAATGGAAATTTATTGTGAAACCTGCGTCGAAAGAAACTTCGTGGTTGAAAATCTACTGCCAGTACACGAACACTTCGAGATACTCCGCTCGCAGTTCATCAGAGCGGCAACCATCTGCAACCTTTGCAAAAGAATAAGTTTAGCACATCGACCGGCCCCATCATGTCGTGAATGCATCGAGGAGTATTTAGACTCAAAAATGAGACTCATTAATGGTGAAAGAGTTGAAGTAATAACTCAATGGTGACTTTTGTATGTGTGTGTGGTATCTTAAGAATGTTTTAGTATATCGTAGTTTAAAAAAAAAAAAAAAATTTTATTATTTTTTTCTTTTTTCATATAATATACCAAAATGATTTTAAATGGCTTTCCAGTAATTTAAGATTTTACTATTATGAGGTTTCATTTTTTTCCGACCAATTATATAATAAATAAGTACTTTTAACCATACGTTTTGGAATTGAATGTTTCAATATCTTGTTTTTTATTTACTCTACTCATATACTCAAATTGTTTTTCTTGAAATCTACACTTATACATTTAAGAGATTTGAAAGGGAATTAAAACAAAAAAATATTAACATTTACAAATATAATCTTAAGAAGGAACGAGGAACTAAAAATAAACTTTCACAAACCATTCTATTCCTCTTTCGCTCTTACAAAAAAAAAAAAAAAAACAAAACAGATGGCCAAAGGGTCTTATCATAAAACTTCGCACAAAAAAATATGTACCTAAAACTAAATGTTGGAAAATTCCTAATTTTCCGAAGAATGTTAACCATTCTTATTTAAGGGGAGAGGTGTTACGTCCGACGATTAATAAAATCGATCCAAATATTAGATATAGTAAATTCAACCAGAATTTAAACAGAAAACTGCATTACTACTCTTGTTACATATAAGAGTTCTTCTCTCCCTCTACGAATGGTTAGCGTAGACCTTCTCAAGTACCTTTTTTTTTATATATATACAGAGTTGAGCCCATAGTACATAGGCGATTGACCCATGCACTAAGAAATAAGACACATACCCTAAACAAGGAATTTTCCAATAGGTTAGAGAAAGACAGTAGATCTTTCCTATGACTTGTCATTGTCACTTAAGCCATAAAAGTCAAAACTGCATAAACTAAATAGAAAAAGATATTTTCTTTTCAAAGGAAGACAGAGAAAATGACAAGGAAAGAAACTACGAGAAAGCCGTTTAAAACAAAGAGAGAAATATTTGAGAAAGACCGACAAAATTTAAAATGTATTTGGTCCTAAAGGACAGAAAACGATTTTCGGCCTATATAAGCGCCGAAGAATCATTGTACATCGCTTACTATTCCTTCAACTTTGATACAGTAAAGGACTAGAATCAAACCAAGTTTTCGTTCTCTTTCATACTCTAAAAAGTAAGTAAGCCCTTGGTTTTCCTTTATTTACCATATTTTTCCACCCAGTTGCTAGCGCTTCTTGTGCATCCTGGGTTATCTCTACCCTTTACCCAGTTGCTAGCGCTTCTTGTGCATCCTGGAAAAAGGGGTCCTTTCCTCTTCTACCGATAGTTAGCATTTCTGATGCATCTTGGTAGAGGAATCTTTTAACTTTTATACGGATTGCTAGCGCTTCATGCGCATCTCCGTATTAAAGATTTCCCTTGCTCCCCTCTCACGGATTGCTAGCGTTTCATGCGCATCTCTGTGGAGAAATTCCCTTCCTGCATTCTCTAAATTATTCGATTATTTTAACAAACTATTTACATTTTAGTGGCAAAGAATAGAAAAACACGGAAAACCACCCGCGGAGGCAGGAGACTTGCCCTAAAAAAATTGAATAAGGCCCTCCACGTCCCTGTCTACCTAGGCTCTGAAAATTCTGTTGAGGATTTTATCGAGGAGCAATTTAAACAACAACAACAACAACAACAACAATCACGAGATTTTGATAGGCCGGTTATTAGAGACATTAAAATAGTTCATTTTTCATTACGTACCGTCTGGAGAACTCCCCGTAGATTTAGGTCGATCGACTACATCGACAGGCCTAGATCTAGTCAGATCCCAAAGGGAGATCCCAGGCGGGAATTATATAAACTTTTAGAAATTTTCGGGGATACGGGTGAACCCGTCTTCATTAATAATTCACATTTATTAAAATATAAACCCACGAAGGGGGGACTTAAAATTGTCGATCCATTTTTGTAACGATTTATTTTAATAAATCGCGATTTCTCTTTTCATATTCTTTAATACTGTTTTTGTTTTTGTTTTTTTTTTCTTCTCTCTCTCTCTCTCTCTCTCTCTCTCTCTCTCTCTCTCTCTCTCTCTCTCTCTCTCTCTCTCTCGTTTAAACCTTTTAAAGAAGCCTCCGATATCTCGATGCACGTTCTCTTCCCTGGGAAAATCCTCGCTACCTTTGTTTTTCCCTAAAACGAGAGCGCTCCTTCTGTGGTCTTAGGACGTAACATAGGGAGTCCTCGATTTTCTTACAATTTTCAATACTGGGGTTTTCTCTTTATGGGGAGTCCTCAGTTTCCTTACCAAAGATCGAGGTTTTTTCTTTATAGGGAGTCCCCAGTTTCCTTACCAAAACACGAGGTTTTCTCTTTATAGGGAGTCCTCGATTTTGTTTCCATTTCCAGTACTGAGGTTTTCTCTTTATAGGGAGTCCTCGAGTGTCCCCTCCTTAGCTGTTTCCGAGATGTCAGATCAGCTCTCTCTTTCGGGGAAGCTTGATCGCCTCACTCTCCTTGTAGCTAGCCTTGAGAGGACTACTTCAGCGGCCATCGGCGAGATTTCGTCTAAGATTGATGCGCACATGACGAGTAGGGTGATCGAACATGATGCTCGCCTTGCCGCTCTGGAGTCTGCGGCCGGGGGGGTCTCTGACCGATTTACTGCGTTGGAGCAGCGGCTCAGGGCACCTCCGCCCCCGGAGTCTAGGACGGCGAGAGAGCTCATCGTCTCTGGTGTTCCCCTAGGCACCCAACTGTCCAATGAGGAGTTAACTTCGGTAGTTTTCAGGACACTTGGTGCGGCGTGCTGGCTACCTGACGTGATCGGTGCGAGGACGATGTCTAGCGCCACTGCTGGAGGCTCACATGCACCTCCGGCAGGCGGCCCCGGCCTTTCTTCTTCCACCGCTTCCACTTCCTCTTCCTCTATGCCATCTAGCCAGGCTCCGCCGCATCAACAGCGCATTGCCCTTGTGGTGACACTCAAGTCAAACTTAACCAGGAATTCCGCCATTGACTTCAAGAGAAAACATGAGCGCATCGAGGTCTCTAGATTGTTACCTGGCGTCCTCACCTCCCCTTCTACCTTGATAAACATCAATGGGATGCTATCACTCAGTACATACTCTCTGTTGCAACAGGTTAGAGTTCGAGCCAAAGCACTTAGCTTTAAATACTCCTCGGTGCGTGACGGCATCACGGTAAACGCATTGTGACCTCGATGGGCCTTGTTGACAACTAAACCCTCCTCAACTTTCACGGGCACCTGGTTTTTCGACTCTCTCACCTAAATCCCAAACACTGCTTTTGTTTCTCTCCCTTCAACGCCAACTCCCTTCTGGGCCACATCGACCTCATCTCATCTCATTTCGCTGAGCGGGGTGCTCACCTGATTGCCGTAACTGAGACCTCGTTACAGGACAAAGTGACGGACAGTAGGGTTGCGCTGGAAGGTTATACTCTTCTGAGGAACGATCGTGTGGGCTGGATGGGAGGGGGCGTCGCGTGCTATGTACATGGCTCTATGAAGGTTCAGGTTTTGGCTCTTTCTCCAGGTCTCTCCATTGATGATTCCGAGTACCTCATTATAAAAGCACGTTTCTCATTCGATACACCTATTCTAGTCGCAGTGATTTACCGAAAGCCAAAGGCTGCTTTTTTCGCACAATTTATATCCGATTTCAACCGCTTCTTCCACGTCTATAAGTCGGTGATCATCATGGGGGACCTGAACTGCGACCTTGACAAGTCTTCGTTCGAAGCCTCAACTCTGCATGACCTGATAACCTCTCTTGCTCTCCCCGCAATTCCTTCAAGTCCAACACACCACACACCGTCTTCGGATTCTTGGTTAGATGTCATGATTGTTGACGGCGCTGATCGGGTTCTGACTTTTCTAACAATAAGTCAGAATCCCCCTTCATTGCCGGACATGACTTGACTAACCTGGTCTACAGCCTCTCTCACACTGAGTTTTTTCTGACGGCAAAGCCTGTGCGCGAACTTCCAATTGGATCAATTTCGGCAATCCATTATTTCTCATGTGGAGGAATTGTCTTCCAACAATTCATCCCTCGATGACAAGGTGTAATCCCTGTCTTCCTCCCTCAATCTAGCCCTTGATGAACACGCTCCTTTTAGAGTTAACTCCTCAAGCTGTCGTCGCCCTCAATGGCTTAATGCATCCCTCGTCGGCAGATTGAGGGAGAAAAACAGGTTATATAAACTCGCAAAACGAACATGTTCGCCTACGGCGTGGTCTGGTTTTCATGCGGCCAGAGACTCTTTGCATAGTGACATCCGTGAAGCCAGGAATCGGTTTATCAGGGACAGAATTGCTGCCTCTGCTACTCCAAACTACACTGATGCAGAATTTGATGAAATACTGCGGGAACCGGTTTCTGGTTTCTCTGATTCACGTATGCCTCAATTTAACTTCCGACCAATTACAGACGATGACATCACCGACGCTATGCGATCTGCTCGATCCAGGCTATCTGCGAATGGGCCAGACGGAATTTCCTTTGGTGATCTTTTTAATGCCGTACCTACCATTGGTGCTAAAATTCTGGATATCTACAATACATCTCTCGAGCAAGCAGTCTTTCCTTCTAAATAGAAGCATATTTATGTGAAGGCTCTAAGTAAGATTATCACACCTACATCACCATCGGACACCAGACCAAATTCTAATCTCGATGAAATGGGCAAACTTTCTGAGCGGGTTGTGCACAAGCAGTATACTGACTATCTCCAGTCACACAACTTAAACAACCCATTTCAGTCTAGTTTCCGTACTGGTTGTAGCACCCAAACGGCCCTCTTGCATGTTGTCGAAGACATCAGGTTAGCGATTGATTGCCGACAGATACTTGTCCTATTTGACTTTTCCAAGGCTTTCGACACTATTCCTCACACCTCTCTCCCCCAAAAACTGCCACGATCGGGTTGCTCTGCCCGGGCTCTGGCCTGGTTTCACAACTACCTCTCTGACTGACGCCAGACCGTTACTGATGGCTCGGGACAGTCCACTGGATGGCTTCCGGTCCGCGCTGGTGTACCCCAGGGGTCGGTTCTGGGCCCTTTCCTGTTTTCCGTATTCATTGACAGGTTGGATCTGTCCTGTGTCACTCCAAGTATGTGATACATACTGATGACACGCAGATCTACCTTTTTTGTTATTCAACGGATCTAGATCGGGCAATGTACCACTTATCCCTAGATTCCCAACAACTCGCCCACTGGGCTTCTACGAACGGTCTTAGGCTAAATTTCGGTAAAACCAAGGCCATGGTACTGAGTAGTGTTCGATATGTCATGTAACCGGGGAACCTCGGGATCGGTTTCCCGACACAAACTGACACCCTTGCCGAAGGTACCGAAAGCCAGAAGGGCGCCAGGACTTTTTGATCTTCTAAAAGTCCCAAAGGACTATCCGAAGAGACCAAATGTTCCAAAACCCAAAACCGACTTAGTCTTACCTCCGGGACGTGACGGTATCGCCACCACTCCACCAACTGCCGACCTAACCTGAAAGGAAAGGGCTTACCCACAGGAAAATCTCCCCAAATAAATAAAACCAGATTTTCGACTATGAAAACTTTATTATAAAGAAAAGAAGAATAATTATTAATGATAACAATAATATCGGGGAAAATCCCTTATAGCGGATGGTCCTGTTTCGCCACGTGGTAGCAAGTGAACCCAACCAAAAACTAGGTGGCGAACCCAAAAAGAAAACCAAAAAGGACCAATCCGAATGAAATAAAGATCAAAAGAAAGTAGTGGCTTAAAAAGATATCCTAATATTAAATACAAAAAGAAAGGGGGAAGCCGAACTTTTGGGTGAAGCCCAAAACTGACCCCGTGTGCCACCCAAACGGTAGGCAAATCAAAATGGTGGTCTTTACGGTCGCGTGGAAATGTAATTGCTTCCAACCGACCGATATAAATCTTCTTTAAAGAAATTAGGAAGCTTCTAAAAGCTCGCTCAAAATACCGAAAGCCCTCGGGCCCTCACCAAACCTTCGAAAACCGAAAATGGACAATTGATGGCCGACTACCTGTTCCCACTAAAAATCTCTATTCGGATTCTCCAGAGCGTTTTAAGAAAGCGTTCGTTCCTTGAGCCGCCCAGGTGAGAAGTGATCTTCTTCATCTTCATCGTTTTCATCCTCGGGGCGTGGCTGCGCTTGCGCAATCATGCACTCCTTTGATAGTGGTAGGAAGGTGCTGCCACTAATTAAGAATCGGTAACTTCCTAGTTACCGATCTTCCTTGCTTTCCGAGAGTCCAAAAGATGTCCCACGAAGATCGTTGCTAAGGTTTCCAATAGTGAGTGCCCTAATGCCTATTATTGGTCTGTTAGTCTCCGATCTATCAGACTAACCAATCGTATTCGTCGGCTTCCCCTATGCGCAAACTATCGCTATCTTATATTACAGAAGTTAATCTAGTCTTAACCTAAGGGATCTAGCCGTTTACATGATTCTGTTCCGTGAACGTAACGTGACCTGAATCTCCAAGAGCTGCCTACGATTGAGATAAATGGGACTCAGATTCCTTGGGTTTCTGAAGCCAGAAACCTTGGACTCATCATTACCTCTACCCTGAACTGGCGTGATCATCCTCGTCTTATTAGCAGAAATGTTTTCTCTGTCCTGTACAGTCTAAAAAGTCGTAGGTCTGCCCTATCCACACATGTCCGAATCACATTAATTACCTCCTTAGTCCTCCCTTATTTCGACTACTGTTGCGTTATATATTCGGACCTCTCTGGTATCCTGTGTCTCAAGCTGCAAAAACTTTCAAATACCTGTGTCAGATTCATTTATGATCTGCGCAAGGACGAGTATCTCACGCCATACCGACATATCAGACTGGGATGGTTTTCCCTTGAGGGGAGGCGAAGGTACTTTGTAATGTCACTTTTCTACAGTATCGTTAAACCCTAGCTCTTTGCGACACTCTGAGAGACTGATAACTCAAAATGTACCTTTTGCTCTCCCGCATTTCTGTGCTGAAACTCTGCGAAAATCTTTTGTTATCGCCGCACTATACTCTTGGCAAACTCTGCCTGATACCATCAAAAGTGCTGAAACAATCAACTTATTTAAAATAGTGTTTTCACTCACCTCCTAGATTCAGAGCTTCAGGAATATAAACAGCCAAACCCATCCCAATAGGAAAATTCCCAATTCTCCCTTCCGAACTAATGCGCGAGGGCACTTCACTCCGTTTCAATTCGCCATGAAGCTACCCATAATAAAAGTACTTAACCTCCTAGAACCCATGTTGTTTCAGACGCCGAAGTGGTAGACACCCCTTGTACATTCACCCTTTCAAATTTAAAAGCAGCGAACCTGAACATTAAGTACAAAAATATGTACTGTCGGCGTTCATTACTATGCAATTTTCTTTATGTTGGGGTCTCAGGAGTGAACTTTATTATGTACAAAATTTTGTACCGGGGGTCGTAGGAGGTTAAATTATGCTATGCTATTTTATATTATGCTATTCCTATACTTTGCTTATACTACTTTATGCTTTCTACTTATGCTTTATTCATAATATTTATATTACTCTATAACTGCATTTCACCAACATTTTCACTACTTTTACACTACACTGTTCTCACATTGTCACATTATTCGCTGTACTATTTCTCATATTGCCTACAGTTCGCTGCGGCAAAATAAACATAATCAATCAATCAATCAGTTTCCTTACCAAAAATCGAGGTTTTCCCTTTATAGGGAGTCCGCAGTTTCCTTATCAAAGATCAAGGCTTTCTCTGTATAGGAAGTCCCCGATTTCCTTCCCAATACCTGAAAATTCACTTGAGCTTTCTCGTTGAAACGTATCAAACACTCTTCATAAAAATTCGAATCCCAACCGATCGTTCCACTACCCATTTTTTCTAAAGAAGGAACCTAATGCCTCTTTACAATTATAGGGCCAACCACCAAGTCAGAAAACGTGTTGCGGCATCGACGCAGGAAGCACTGGTTGAGGAGGGAAAAGCAACGGAAGTTGAAAGCTGGACAAAGTACCAACAACAAGAACCCTCCCGATCAAATTGTGCAAATTCGTCAGATGGTCGTCACCAATTCTTTTAAAAAGGGGGTTAACCGATTGACCCTTCTGGTGTCACCGACACTAAAAGCCGTCATTCCACCTACTTCCCAGGAAATCGACATTGACAAGGATATTGAAATTCTTGTCCCTCCTGTTGCTCCTGTTCCTCCCGCTCTACCCCTCGCCGAACATCCTCCCCTCATCCTGAGACCCTCCCGTCCTCCCACTCCGTACATAAATCGTGATTCGGAAGATTGGGACGACGATCCAACCGTCCCCAACTTCTTCAAAATCGACCTCCCTGATTCCCCTACAATCCCTCCCTCGGTACGATTCTTACTACTGGGACCAGGAATGAACCCGGTTCGATTCACACATCCCAATTAAAATATCTAAAATTTAGAGATTTTAAGATGAGAATGAAGGAATGAAATTTTCTCGAAAATATATTTAATGTTTAATCTCTATTTTTGGGTGATCCCTGAATTCTCTCCTTCTCACCCTCATTCTTTTCTTTTGATTTTGAGACTCCTTTCCCAAAAGTTTCACTAATTAACGGTGTAACTTTTAAAAAGGAGAAATTTTCCGTCCTTGAGGATTAGTTGTCCAAATCGACATATAATACTTCTACGACGTAACATGGCTGACGAACAATTGCTATAATTGAGCCACGAATACTAGGGTCGTGACTAGGACATCAATGATTGCCGTTGCTGGGCCGGAACAGTGAGCCATTATTAGGCCCAAGTTATTATACCATGGCGCAGTCATTACTGCGCCAACACTGGTTGCCAATACTGCGCCATTACTGGAAGCTTGGCTGTCATTAATGGCCCTACATTAGGCCATTTGTAAAACTCTATTTGAGTAATTTGCTATTCCATTATGTGTTAATACATCCGTAAAGTTTCAAAATATTTCATGCATTACGTTTTTTTTTTAAATTTCGAATATCATTTCTTTTTTTTCAGGCGGTCACACTGGTAATCCCCCTAACTATCACTAATTTTTCTAATTCCTAAGCCCGTTTTTATCGAATTGAATATCTGCAAAATAAATGACTGCAGGACTAACGCCAGGATGCCATACATTGTAATCATACGATACATCGCGTCCCAGTTTATCCAGGAAAATCAGAATTTAAAGCCAACAACCATAACTTCAAATGTAAAGTTAAGCTGGAAAGCCGTTAGTCATCAGTTATGACTAAAAGCTGTTATACCTGGGAGTCTCCAACAGATGCTAACAATAAGCTAAAGCTAAACGATTAATTGATATACTACTTATGACGTTTGGACACAAAATTGAATACCGTCGAAGCCCATTAAAACTGGAATTATCGAGGATTAATTTACAGGCGTCTACCGCCCTAGCTAAAATATTTGTCATAATTTCTGACATTTTTGAGAAACTTCTAAAAAATGTCTATAAGATTTGAAGTGTTTTCAGAGATTATCGAAGAAATTATTTCTCTAAAAGTTTCTGAAATTTCTCTAAAACTTTCAGGATGTTTCTGAAATTTTTCTGCAACTTTTAGAATCTTTCTGAGCTGTTCAGAAAATTTTCCAGACTACCTAAATTTTTGTTAAATTCTCTAAAATTCGAAAAAGTATAAAAATATATGAAAAAAAGCATTTACAAAGCATTGACAGCAAGCATAAAGTTACAAAATTGAGTTGGAGAAATTCTAAAGTTTCCGCAGAGAAGTAGAGAAATTCTGATATTTTTGGAAAAAGTTTGAGTTTTCAAAATATTTCAGTAAAATGTGTCGTCTGAATATTTCAAAAATTTTTGGAAAACAAATTCGAAATAACTATTACTGAAAAATTCCATTTTTCTCTGAAGTACTCTGATAATCTGCTTCAGAGCCTTAGATAGAAATCTTGACTTTCAGAAATTCTAAAATTATCAAGCAAACGTAGAAAAATATCAACACCGTGAAAAAAAGTCGTTTGAGTTTTTCAGAAGTACGAAAATATTTTGTAGGGAAATATTGGAAAAACGTTGTCACAATTTATTAGAAAAATTGAAAGATTTTCAGAATACAAATTCTAAAAAACTAAAATGTCTACAAATGAAATGAATTTTTTCTCTGAAAAACTCTCCATCTCAGAGTTTATATTTGGAGTTTAAGAATATCTGAAGCTATCGAAAAGAAGTAAAACAATTCTGGTAATCTTATTGTCAAAGAATCTTTAAAATCTTCTGAGTTTTATAGAAAATGTATGAGACAATTATTTGAGACTAATTTTTAAAAAAGATTTTGCCAGAAAAGTTATAATATTTTCAAACAAATATTCTGAAAAACTACAAGTTGTAGTGAGAAATTAATTCTTTTTCTTAAAACACTTTAATAATCCATTTCAGATATTTCTCAAACTGGTTCAAAACAAATTCTAACAAACAATTTCATAAAAAACTATTTTGGCGAAGAAAAACTACATCTTCTCTCGAACAAGGCACCCAGTGAACACAGTTACATAATTATTACGTTAATTTTACCAAATTGAAAATCACACGTGACGTAACATGGTGGCCACAAGAAACTCACATGTGACTAACAATTTCTGACTCATTTATGTAACGATACGAGGTAACATAGTTATGTCCTCGTTACGTTTATGAGATGTATATTTTTCCGTTATATTTATGCGACATCAGTGTAATGTAATGTAAAAGAAACGTATTTGTTGCAACTTATAAACAAAGTATAAGTCATAAAGGATTTTTTGTTGCTTAAAAAAGAGTATGAACAAAATATTACGACTGAAATCAAGTAAACGCGATAATTCGTGTAAAAGTAAACGAATAAATGTTCTGCGAGTGTTATTTTCCAAGTTATTGGACCGTTCCGGTACTTTCTGGTGACCTTGCTGTCTTTCAAGGTTGAATTTTACCTATGACCCAAAAACGTATTCGAATGTAAAATTTCCCGCTCTATCGATTGCCGATGTCAAAACGGGTGTTTTCCGTTTAAAAAAATTACCTGGACCTTCGAATTACCTTCAAGGTCATTGTGAAGGTCAATTCGAACGTAACCGTATGGTAGCTCTGGAAAAACAGTAAAATTTTTGTATAAAGCGTTTTTCTCTGCAAGTCTCATTTTCCAAGATATTGGACCGTCCCGGGACTTAACGGGGGGAGACCATTTAGAAGGTCCGAAAATTAGCGGTTTTGTAGATTTTTTTTCAAATAAAATGGATTGTCGGATACTTTTGGAAGTTTGAAGTCTTTTTATTTAGTGTTTGAACATTATTAAAAAAAGTAGAAATAATTTTTTTAATACAAAATGGCGGTCGTAGACGACGGCCATCTCGCCGGTATTATCTTACAGCTGTTGGCATGATTTCTCAAAAACTCTCAACCGATTTGAATGAAATTTTGCACAGATCTTCCTTATACTATCAGTTTATCGGTGAACCTAAAAACCGTGTGAAATTCGAATTACATCATATAGTTTTTTTTACAAAATGTAGCGAATATTTGGAGAAAAATTACAATATTGAGTTAGATAATTTCCCATCTTGCGAATTTTGCATATATATCAATTCTACTGGTACACCGATAGCGTATGGATGTAAACTTTAAAAAAAAAATTGGTTCATCTGTTTGAGACAATGCCAACAGCTGTAAGACTACCGGCGAGATGGCCGGCGTCTACGACCGCAATTTTGTATTCAAAAAAATATTTCTATTTTTTTTTACAATGTTCAAACACTAAATAAAAAGACTGCAATCTTCCAATAGTATCCGACAATCCATTTTGTTTGAAAAAAAACCTACAAGACCGCTAATTTTCGGACCTTCTAAAGTCCCGGGACGGTCCAATATCTTGGAAAATGAGACTTGCAGAGAAAAATGCTTTATACAAAAATTTTACTGTTTTTCCAGAGTTACCATACGGTTACGTTCGAATTGACCTTCACAATGACCTTGAAGGTAATTCGAAGGTCCAGGTCATTTTTTTAAACGGAAACCACCCGTTTTGACATCGGCAATCGATAGAGCGGGAAATTTTACATTGGAATACGTTTTTGGGTCATAGGTACAATTCCACCTTGAAGGACAGCAAGGTCACCAGAAAGTACCGGAATGGTCCAATAACTTGGATAATAAGACTCGCAGAAAAAAATGTTTTAAAAAAAAAGTTTTACTGTTTTTTCAGAGCTACCAGATGGTTACCTTGGAATTGACCTTCGCAATGACCTTGAAGGTAATTCGAAGGTTAAGGTAATTTTTTCAAATGGAAACCCCCCTTTTGGACATCGGTAATCGGTAGAGCGGGAAATTTTACGTCCGAATACGTTTTTGGGTCACAGGTCCAATTCGACCTTAAAGGACAGCACATAACGCGTGAGTAACAGCGTTACGTCTTATAAAAGTAACACTCATATGCATATAACTCATATGTAACAAGAAGATAAATAATTGTTGTGTAACATAATAAATAAATCGTTATGTCATTGTTATATAAAACAAATGTAACAAAAAGAAGATAACTTGTGATTCCTGTGTAATATAACATTTACATTTTGTGTTCACTGGGCACGTGTGATTCGTTGCTCAACGACTTTTGCACAAAGAAGCGTCATTCTAAAGAAACTAAAATTACAAAGAACGAATAACTAAATTCCTTTTCCGTCACAGTGTTGCGCAGGAAGTTTCTCCTGCAATAAATAATCCTCTTGGCTTTCCAACCATGGTAAAGCCATACGCTGTTATTAATGCCTTCAACAGAAAACGCTGCATATACAAACGGCACAAAGCCGCTTTGAAGTAGGTACATACATAAGCGGCTTACACGGCGGATGCTGTATGCATGAATAAAGATAAAGATGCTCGCAGCCTCCTAAAAATCGCAAACGTGAATGAAAAGTCATTACAGAGATACCAGCAGCAGATTTTTACGACACGAATCAGCTTCCTCTGGCGCGTAGGGAACCCTTAATGAAGTTAATTGTGTTTTTGGGATCTATTTTTTATTTGATCTCTTAAGGGTCAGATTTTTTAAAGAAATTTATTTTGCATCTACTTATTTGCAGTTTTCTTTTTGATATTTTTTATTTATCTTGCAATTTTTAAGTGCCTTTGCTCAATATAAACCCTTCTTAAATTCCCGGAGGTTTTACTTTTTGCAACTTTTATGAAAAATTGTATTAGTTAATTCGTTTCCCTGGGAGTAATTCCATAAGGGAGTAATGATTGAGTTAAATACAGTTAGTTCAAAATATATTATATGTATGTATGTGTATAATAGGGAATCTAATCCTATTTTACGAGAAACAAATTTTTTGAATAAATTATTACTACATTCAGTTAAAATATTTAAAAAAAAATAAATCTTTACCTATAATTTGTCAATCATTTATGTTGATTCTAATTTTTACACATTATTAAGGAAGTTAATCAATAAAATATACTTTGCAAATTTTACAATATTTAGATAGAGCAGTTTAATGATGATAAGTAAAGATTTCCACACTCATATTTAATATATCGATATAAGGAAATAAGTCAAACTCATTAAAATTACAATTAAGAAATGAACAATCAATACAAAATTGAATTTATATTTATTATCTAATTATGTATAGTTAATTCAAAGTTTACGTTTATATAATAGGGAATCTAATCCTAGTTTATCAATAAAAATTTATTAACCAAATCATTATTATGTGCAATTAATATATTTTCAAAAAAGTTAAGTTACACCTAAAATTTGTCAATCTTTTGCTTCAATTTTAATTTCTATATACTATTAATGAAATTATACATTAAAATTAACATTACGAGTTTTATAATGCTGACGTAAAACAATTTATGAAAGATAATAAAAATATTCAAGCTCATAATTATTATATAGAATAATATATCGATATAAGAAAGTAAGTCGATCTTATTAAAAGTACAATTGAAAAAGGAATAATTAATAAAAAATTGAATTGATATTTATTAACGAATTATTTACAGTTAATTGAAAATATACATTTGTAGAATAATAGGCAATCCAATCCTAGTTTCTAATAAAAATGAATTACAAAAATTATTACTATAATTTTTCGACTAGACTACTATAATTACTTCAACTTTTTACTTTTTATCTTTTAATTTTAATTTTAACACCTTTAGCTTATTTCGTTGTATCTTTATATTAAATATGAATTTGGAAATCTTTCCTTATCTTTATTAAGTTGCTTTACCTTGATATTATAATATTACCAAGTTTCATTGTATAATTAAAAATCCTAACAAAGTTAATTTCAATGATTAATTTTATTAATAACGTGTAACAATTGAAATTAAAATAAATGACTGATAACAGACGTTTGAATTTTTCCATGATTTCTGGAAATTTTTCCTAATTTTTTGGCCCCTGTTTTTTACATCAAGAGACACGGTAATGTCCCGAGACAAGTTCATTTATGAATTGGGCGAGAGCGCTACCGTGTCTCTTTTCTCGACCGAACTAGGTCCGCACACATATGAAATAGCCGACGCGTTCTGTGTACATACACGGCTGGAAAACCTTTACACACTCAGACGCTGTCTGTAACATCAGTAGCGGCTCAACGGTGGGCTAGGCCCTAGGCATTCAGTGATCTGTGTTTTGTTTTCCCGAATATCCAAAAGACGAAAATTTACTTTACCGACGCACGTTATGTATTATTTTATTTATATTTTCTCGAGATATAAAGCCGATAATAATAATAACCCTAGCCAAATAAAATAATAATAATGACTCATCGGCTGTCTGTCGCCCAGTGGCGGCTCAACGGTGGGCTAGGCTCTAGGCATTCAAATATGATCTGTTTTGTTTTCCCGAATAACCAAAAGACGAAAAATTTACCTTATGTTATGTATTGTTATGTATGC
This sequence comes from Gasteruption jaculator, assembly GCA_949825005.1. NCBI lineage: Eukaryota > Metazoa > Arthropoda > Insecta > Hymenoptera > Gasteruptiidae > Gasteruption > Gasteruption jaculator. Next base: position 3,101,884 of record OX463762.1, on the reverse strand, counting down.
ACGTTATGTATTGTTTTATATTATCTCGATGATAATGATAATAATATTCGCAAAAACGAGACAAATCCCCCTAAAAAACACCTCTGGTGCAAAAAAGTCGAGACAAGTCCATTTATGAAAAGGGATCTCCCTACAAAAGTTGTGAAATCCGATAACATTAGACAAGCTCGTATAAATAAATGCACAACATTTAACGAATTTCAACCATCATGTTCCATCAACCTTTCTGTGCTTGGGTACAGGGCGATTTTAAATTAAGGACGTTTGCCAGAAAGTTTTAATATGTCAACAAATTCTGAAAAAATTGTATCTTATTCTTAATATAAAAAAAATATTCTATGAATTTTTTCAGAATTTTTTACCGTGTTGTTATTGACAAAATCGAATAAAAATAAAAGGTAATTTAACATGTGCTCTTATGGCGAGTAAAGTTTGATATGAAAAATAATTACTTTTAGAATGTTCAAAAACGAAATAAAATTTCTTAGCGGATAAATCAAAGCTTACTAATTATTTCAAAGAAAGATAGACAAGATTTACCGTTTATTTATAGTCTAAATTAATTGATTAAATCGTAATATACAGATTTTACATCAGCTGAACGTTAGACTTGGCAACACCGCTTTTCACTTACGCGGTAAATTTGAACTGCTGTGTGAAACTGAATATGTAACAAAAACATAGGGCAAGTGTTATCCCGTTTCTTGTTTATAGATTGTATCTTTTTATTCTTTTTCCCCATTTCTGAGCATTGCCGAAAACATTTTAATTGCTTCTTGCACGAGAATTTTCCATTTAACCTCACTTGTAAATTTTGTGATTCAGCCGACATTTTGAGGTTAAGATATGCTCTATTGTGCTCTGTAGTTATGTTGGCAGTCAAACTTAGCCGAACTATTACCATCCGTTAAACACTTATATTGCGTTGTTGCCAAGTTTCGCTAGAATTTTTATGTACTTGAATATGAATATTATTAGCAAATTCGTAATTACAAAAAATTACATTTAATAAAAAAATCGATTTTAAATATTTTATTACTTACTTATATTATTTATTTATATTTACCATAATTTTAAATAATTAATATTTTAGATAATTGAGGTTGGCAGTTCTCAATCGCCACAATCTATAAGCATAGGAAACCTCCCCGTACCGCTCACCCCTCTAAGACTCTGGCGAACGTCCTTAAAACAATTAAATATACATCTTCTTAAAAACTGTAATTTAATTTCTGATACTGCAAAAGAATAAACGTAATTGCAATTAGAATCTACTAAACGTGTTGATATAGAAAAATTTTAAACCCTACTTCTCTAAGCAGATTTTGCAACAAGGTAAGGTATCGAAGCATTGGGAATATGAAATAAGTTCTGTACAACCTATAGAATTATCAGATCAAAATTTTATTGCAGAAACAGTTTAACAATCTCATAAATAACAATCTCTTTTGGATCATTTACATTTTTATATAGAATACATTCGAAAACCACACGCTATATTTTATACTCTCCTCCTTATTTTTGTACTTTGTGTCGATATCCAGTTACGCATTTTGTACCAATATTATTGAAATCGTTAAGCGGTCATTGATCGAAGTAAATTGAAATATGTTAACGAAGTTCTCAATATCTATTTATAAAAACAATTCATTATTTATATTTATAATAATAGGAGATAGAAGGGGTCAAATTTAACTAAATTTATTTTTATGAGAAATTCACGCCTGCATCGTTCAAAATTTAAGCTCCAAATTAGAATCTGAAATTCGTAAAATTTTGTGTACACAAAAAATTCTAATTTCAAGCTCCGGTTTTCTAATAAGTTAAACAAATTATAAATATGGTTATGAGTAGAAGAATATAATTGAGTTTTAAAAAATTTCAATTTCTTATAAACAAATATCAATTTCCACAGTTTTTAAAATAGTTTTACATCTTTATAGGTGCTATTGACATGACAGACGCCAATAAGCAATGAACTACCATAATGAACTAGCCAAAGGCAGGAGCTACCCTCTTTTCTCATAATGGATGGTAGAGATTAGGTATAAAATTCCGAATTTTCTTTCAAAAATTTTTCATTTTCTTTTCTATTAATTGAAGAACAGAAATGGTAAATAAATAATTTGATTTTCTGAATTTGTTTTTAACGATTCAATTTTTCATACATATTATATTATGAAAACATACTTACGGAAGCGAAAGTAGAGATAGAAAGCTCTCCAATAATCCCAGCAGTTAATTTTGATAATTTCATAGATCTCATAATAATCAGTTTTAGTTCTTGAACATTTTTACTTTGTAATTTGTACCAATTCGTTTGAAATGTCACTCTTCCAATTTTGGCACTCTGTTGCAAAGAGAAAGGCCCACATAAAAGTTTCTTGCATATATTGTGCGTCACAGAAGTAAATTCTACGGATCTTGTCAATCAAATATACAAAGTTCATACTTTTCCTATGAAAAAGAGTTCCTTCTTTTACCTCACTAATCAGCAATTCGCCAACGTAACAGAAAATAAATATATTCACGTTCATAAATATCAAGATGCAAGTATATACAATGATTCCAGCGGTGTTACTGTTTTCCCATTCCTAAAAAAATGCAATGTTTTTAAAATAACACTCTCATCAACAGAATTTTCGTATTATTTGAATAATATTAATTGACAGGAATTAATTATTAAAACTCTAATATAATACTTTACCGTCACGAAATAGTATTCCACTAAACATATGATAAGAGTCGCGGCTAAAAATTCGATAAAACATATTTCCCGCAATATCCGACTGCAGTTCTTTGCATATCTAGTAAAAATAAAAAACAATTATATCGCCTTCATTTATATTTTTATTCCTTTTTTCAATTTCGAAGACTGTCCGTAATGATTTTAAAGCATGATTAATATTAATTTTAAAATTAATAAATAAATTTTATTTTCGTTTTGTTTCTCAAATTCAACAAAATGTGAATTCTGAAATTTTCAGTTGTTTAATGGTCCTTAAGGAGGTTCAGTGGTATCATGGGGGGAGAAGGACGGGGGCGCTTCCTATCTTTTAACATGGTAAAGAAATTGTAATGCCAACTTCAAATAATTAAATTTGAATTTTGTTAAAAGCGTTGTATATAAAAATATCATACAAATTTTCATTTAAAAAATAGTTTTGGGCCTTACTGAATGACATATTTCTGAAATTTTTACTATATAATTCATTATATACTTTGTGACGTGGATTTCGCTACGTCACTTCAGGAGGGTTTCTCAACCCCGATCCTCGTCGATTTCGGCCCTGAAATGTCCAAACATGCACGGAAAATTTGGGATTTCAGGGGGACTGGGCGCCAGGTGCAAAACACCACGTTTTCGACTAAAGAAAAAGGAATCGGTCCAACTAGATCAGTATATGGTAGAGGGGGGGATTCGTTATAATGCAAAAGAAAAGAAAAGCAGACGTATGAAAATTAATAACAATAAAAATATATTCGACAATAATCAAAAGAAAAAAAGATAACAAATAATCGTTCGAAATAAACAATGACGAGTCAAAAATAAACGGGACCCGGGCGCGCTGAGCCCGCTCGAAATGGAAAATCTATCTGGCTACCCGTTACTCTTACGGGCAGCACTTCAGCCCGCTCGGTCGCAGGAAAAAGAAAACCGCTTACCGCCGATGTCGACAAATCGAGAATTCGGATTTTCTCTCTCTTCGAATATTCTCCGTCCTTCGGGTTTCGATTGATTCCGATTAGGTCGGTCTCTCCAAGAATTACTCGATTTTTCGGGAATCGCTTCTCTCTCTCTATAAATTCGTTCCTGCCGGTCGTACGTCCAACGTGGAAGTCCCTTCTCTTCCGGTTTCTTCTCCGTCGAGGCGAGTACCGCTCTAGTCGTTGAGGGTCTCGCCTGGGAAGCAGAATATCGTCGCTCTCTTCCCGAAACCGGAAAGCTACGTGGTGGAATTCCACCGATTATTCGGCCTCCTTTCCTCGTTGACGATTTTCGTCTCGACTCCTTCCCACAGGATTTCGGGATTCAGAGACCTGAAGTTGGGCTGCGGCGTTTCTTCTTCGGAACGTTCCCGGAAATGTCGACAGTTTCGGTCAATTCGATTGGCTGTAGCTCTGCGGGTCAGCGCGCCGAGTCGAACGCTTCGGATCGGCACCGAGTGATGTCGCCACTGGTGCGATTTCGCAATACAAAAATCGATCGAGATCTCTCTCGTAATTATGCTAATACAATTTTACCGACTGTGTCGAGGCGTGATAACATATGAATGCTTAATTCTATCTTACATGCTAAATGGACTTCCAGGTTGGATCGATTGCAAATCATATGTTCGCGGACATAACCTAACGGTCCGAATTTTCGTTTGTGCTGTGTAAAGTGACGGGAATCTTTGCGACAGAGAATCATTCTCTGTCACAACTTTTGGCTATGTGTGTGCGCGAAATAATGTATGAAGTCTGGCAACACCGCAAATTATTGTACGTTACATCTTGTGTTGGCAGCAGTGTGCGTATACTTATAGTGGGTCATTTCGCGCCAGTATCATCGATATAACCTAACCTAAAATCTCTAGCCTAAAAGAAATATTGCACGATGTCGGTCAATCGTGTGTCTCTAATTATTATCTAAATTAATGAAAAAACTAAATTATTAAATAAAATAGAACCTACGATCAAATTATGTTTAAATTAGTTACGAGAATTCAAAAACTTAACACGCTCAAAGCTTAAGGATGTTCTTGCTTTTGCAAAAATCAAAGATTAAATTCGGAAACAATTTTGACTAATAAATCTAAAATTATAGACTTTAAATTATTTTTTTGAAAATTTTTCACCGTTTAGTTTGTGAGTAATCGATTTTCGAAAAATAGCAATTTTACATGTTAAGTATAGGGAAAATAGAAGTCCACATGTTCTACTCAAGAATTCTAATTTACTAAAAAAGATTTTTCAACCAAACAGATTTTAAAAATTGCATTATATTATTCTCTACTTAACAAAAAAAATGGAAATAATTGACCGTTTAGTTAATTGTTTATTTAGATTTGAACGTGATAAAAACGATGAAGTAATAAACAGGCGTAAACAGCTTGGCAACATTGTATCGATAAGAGCGACATCTAGCGATATAAATTCAAACTTTTTCACCGGCAAGTTTGAAATTTGCGTACTTGCATAAAGTACGATAAAACAAGTTTTGCACCACAACTCTTTGGCGATTTGGCTGATATTCACTGTTCTTCGTCCTTCCACTACACATTCATTTTCCGAAAGACATTTTTTTCTTCTTTTAACAGCAACACTCACGTTATTTCGCCATTCAGTTTTCTTTGTCCTTTCGAAACGACCTTTGTGACGATGTTGGTCCGTCTTCGCAGGTTATGTACGAATACGAAAAATATAGGTAACAGCCTTGCCAACTGCTAAGAAATGAAAGTTTTATGGACAACGTTGCCAAATGTAAAGCGATTGAAATAATAGAAACAAATAATTTATATAAAGATAATTTAGAGGACTATATCACGGTGCTCTTCTCAAATATATTTTTAATAACTAAAAACATGTGTTGCATTATACCTACGATTGAACGTTAAAGTGTTTTCGATTATAAGATTTGCTTTCAGAAGATGGTACTTTAGTCAAATCAGTGACTGTAGCTTATTTTATTTTACCTATATTGCATATATTAATCGTAAAATTAATTGTTATTGATAAATTACGTTGTTTAATTGTATTATCTTATAGATACACTCCTTCATTTTTTTTAAGTTCCTATAAAAGAGAACCATTGTACGGATATTCATTTGACTAGATTGTCCCGCAAGAACATCCTTAACCTGTAAGTATATCTATATATACTGCGACGTTGCCAGACTTCCTTGTTAGCCGCTCGTCATTCAAATAACCGCGTGGAAAACTTACGGTGAATGACGAATTACTCTTAGAAATGGGTGGCAAGGTCTGTTCGAGAAAACACAAAACTATTCTGCAACTAATCATTTATTAAAGTATAGTTATTTCATTTACTTTTCTGCATTTTTGAAAGAGTATTCTCGATATATCGAAGTCAATATGCTTGACTTCCATAAGAGACAATGGTAATAAACGCACTTTTCAATGCTTTATTTCTCATGAAAACTAACGGTGAAAATTATCGAAAAAAATCAGGGCTCTTTGTCATATCCTAAAGAAACATATTTCGCCATTTCAGTCTGATATTTATATTTTTATATAACTCCTGAACCTCCTTAAAATGGATCTTATCCTTTTTTTTTGCAACTACAAAAATCGGGTAAAAATATAGAATAAATACTGAAGCTCAGCAAAAAAAGGGTGTTCCTATAATTACCTCATAATTTTAACATGATGATCAACAATGTCACAAATATTCTTACTGCAACCATGAATCTCGACAAAGTCGTTTAATTTCAGACACAGAATCTGAGTTTGGGCGGAAATATGTAATACAACAAAAGCAGCTAAACCGACACCGGCTGAAGTAATATTATAAGCAATTAAGGCACAAACGAAATGTGTAATAAAGACAATTTCATAATTAGGACTGATTTGTGGATCAAAAAAAAGTTCTGCTCCAGGATAAACGAGTGGTCTTATAGTGATATTTTCTGCTTCAAGAAATATTTTGCCCTGACTTAATGGCAAAATTGTACGGTAACTTAATCCAGCAAAACACATGAAAATCACAGAAAAACCCGTAATTCTGTGCGCTACTTTTGCGCTGCTTATCATGATTTCACGAAACAATGGATTACTCTTAATGTTTCTCCAATCATTTTCAGTGCACTTAAAGCAATATTTAATATTATGTTTATGAACAATTATACATATATATTTCAGGATAGATCCCAAAATAAATACTAAGGAACCGAGTAACTTTACAGATACTTTGACATCTGTCTCTACGAAAATGATATGAATCATTGCGGGAATCAATAAAACTGGTAATATGAGGAAACAAATTAAATAAGATATGTGTGATAACACTATGTCGAGTGGCGTATTTTCGGAGGACACCAGTGTCCAAATTCCAATTGGTTTGAAAAGCCACTTTATGAATTTAAATGCAAACTCGATATCTTCATTATACGTCGGATCTTTTGTCGGAGCCTTTTTTATCATTTTTACCACGGTCATTGTTACAAGGTTTGGAGCAGACTATTGAAGGGTAATTTTTATTAACTTCGCCGAGCTACAATGTTGCCTGTTATATTACAAAAGCGCAAGCGTACGTTCAAATGGTTAATATAATTTCTCCCTTTTTGAGAAATTCATGAGACTTCAGTTTCATCCCAGTTTCTCCCGACTTTAGAAACTTTCGAATCGATTGTTAAAAACTCTTTTTTTCCCAGAGAACAAAGGGCTGATCGTACTTTTATAATTATGCGGTTGTAGAAAAGTTTTCCTACGTTAATGTTGCTTTGAAAGAAAAAAAACATTTATTCTGAACGAAGAAGGGTTCCACAACTTCTGATATTTTTATTGCCTAACACTTACGTTGAAAATAATAATTTATTCCCTTTTCATTGGAGAAGATCATTTTCATTGGAGATTTTTCAAGGATATATTGAAATTATTTTATGAAACTTGAATAATCAACAAAGTAGCACCTTTGTATTTTTCTTTTCAATTATATGCAAAAAATGTGAAGTAATGGTATATATTTTTGAAAGTCATTGCAAGTTGATGCAATTTTTTAAAATCCATCTACTAATTGCTGAATACTTTTAATATTTCTACCCTATTGTTTCATAGAAAAATCGAGTAGAATAACAACTACTATTCGAAGTATGATCTTGAATTTTTCATAGATAATAAAATGCTGATAAATATTTCCAGAATGTGACGTAAAAAAACTATCGGTAATAAGTACTTGAAGAAGCAATTTTTTATTTAATAAATCTGCATCTAATTTATGTTTTCTTCTGAACAGTGTGCAAAGGAAATTCAAGTAAGCTCCTAATATTTTTATTATTTTTATTTATTTCTTCAAAGAAGGTTTTATATTTTTCACGAGTATATTAATTTTACTATAAAAAAATAAGAGTATACATTTTTTAAATTAGTCGCGCGAATAATTAATTGCTGTACCAGTTAACAGGAACTATTGTCAAAGATTTCGTGCAAATTAATAAAATTATTAATAATCGTATAAAAAATTACATGAATCGGTATAATATAAGCACATAAATATATAGTATAAATACATAAATTTTTCTATATCAAGAGACACGGTAGTGTCTCAAGGCAAGTTCATGTATGAATCGGGAGCGAGCGCTAACGTGCATCTTTTCTCGACCAAACTAAGTAGGTGCGGGCACATGAAAAATAGCCGAAGCATGCTGTGTATATACACGACCAACACATTCAAAGGCTGTCTGTCGCTTCCTATACATGGTAACTGTGTATACATACACGACAAATACATTCAAAGGCTGTCTGTCGCTTCCTATACACGGTAACTGTGTATGCATACGCGGCTGGAATGTCTTCACACACTGAAAGGCCGTTTGCAACACGCAGTGGCATTGAAATATGAGATGTGTTTTGTTTTCACGAACATCCAAAAGACGAAAAATTTACTTTACCGACGCACGTTATGTATTGGTTTTTTATATTATCTCCAGATATAAAGTCGGTAATAGTAATAATATGACGAAAAGAAATAAAATACAATAATAATAATAACAATAATAATACGATGACGCCAAATAAAATAATAATAATAACTCATCGGCTGTCTGTTGCCCAGTAGTGGCTCAACGGTGGGCTAGGCCCTAGGCATTCAAATATGGTCTGTTATGTTTTCCCGAATATCCACAAGACGAAAAATTTACCTTGCCGACACACGTTATGTATTGTTTTATATTATCTCGAGATATAAAGCCGAAAATAATAATAATATTTGCAAAAAGGAGACAAATCCCCCTAAAAAACACCTCTGGTGCAAAAAAGTCGAGACAAGTTCATGTATGAAAAGGGATCTCTCTACAAAAGTTGTGAAATCCGATAACATTAGACAAGCTCGTTTTTTCCATTATGTCAATATGAAGTAATTACAAAATGGAAAGAATTTTTTCTGTTTACGTGATTAGAACTGGTATTGAACTTGTCGGGCCCCGAACAATTCAGATGTTTGAGTATGATGTATAATTATTCATATTATTATTATGTAATCTTATCTTTACTAATTCATAATTCGGTAAAAATAAATTATCGTTTGGGTTAGGGGCCTGACAAGTTCAATACCGGTTCTAATCACGTAAACAGATAAAACTCTTTCGATTTTGTAATTACTTCATATTGACATAATGGAAAAAACGAGCTTGTCTAATGTTATCGGATTTCACAACTTTTGTAGAGAGATTCCTTTTCATACATGAACTTGTCTCGCCTTTTTTGCACCAGAAGTGTTTTTTAGGGGGATTAGACAAGCTCGTTTTTTCCATTATGTCAATACGAAGTAATTACAAAATGGAAAGAATTTTTTCTGTTTACGTGATTAGAACCGGTATTGAACTTGTTGGGCCCCTAACAATTCAGATGTTCGAGTATGATGTATAATTATTCATATTATTGTTATGTAATTTGATCTTTACTAATTCATAATGCGGTAAAAATAAATTAAATTGTAAGATATTTATTGGTTATCGTTTGGGTTCGGGGCCCGACAAGTTCAATAATGGTTCTAATCACGTAAACAGAAAAAATTCTTTCCATTTTGTAATTACTTCGTATTGACATAATGGAGAAAACGAGCTTGTCTAATGTTATCGGATTTCACAACTTTTGTAGAGAGATCCCTTTTCATACATGAACTTGTCTCGATCTTTTTTGCACCAGAGGTGTTTTTTAGGGGGATATATATTTTCAGATAAATCTATAAAAATTTTTAATAAAGGATATTTGACTCCAATAGAGAATTCCGTCCTCTATGCGTGGATAGTTGTGATAGGTTACTATCTACTTCTCAACAATGCATAATACGTTGAGTGCAACGATGATGACACTTATCTGCAGGAACAGCACTCAGTAAATATTTACTGTTATGGCTGTTTCGAGCGATATGCCCCGGTTGATTAATTTCCTTTTAATACAATAATCAAAGGAACCGAGGGGTCGAATGATTTCATTCGTATTTATACTCCCCTTCGTATAGAAAAATGCCAAGCCTGCTGGAATGTGATCAAGAAATTACCAAGATCAGTTATCAGGGCAATGCCCTGTTATCTGATATTTATTTATTATTACGAATATAGTGGAGGACCAATCGACAATTATTAATTATTCACTTATTTATTTATTTATTTATATAGTGAAGGACTAATTGACAACCAAATAAAATTTATTAACAGAGTTCTGCAATATGGAAAATTAATTTATAACTTTTTGAGGATAATTCGCAGTTTGATGTTATTTGCAATAAAAGTTATTTGTAAACAACATAGATATAAATTGTTGAAACTAATATTTTTAGGTAATTTATTTAATAGTGTGTAGAAATTGATATTAATATGAATAATTCATGAATTGGGTGGGATTTAATCTTTTTGGGAAATATTTTCATTGATTATAGTAATGATTTATTTAATAACTTTTTATTAGAAACTAGGATTGGATTCCCCATTATGCGAACATAAATTTTGAATGAACTATATATATTGTAACGTGGAAATTTTCCTCCGTTACATTAAGTTTTTTAAGACATTAATTATTTTGAATTTCTTTCGCGCCCGTTACTAAAAACGGAGAATAAGGCTCAGGAACCTCTCCGAGAACGCCCGAAAGCTAATTGCTAACGATGTATTTTTGTTATTCTTGTTGCGCATTATTCGATATCATTTATTATGTCTTTACTTATTCTATGTTCTGTTATTATCGCTAAAATTTCTATTTTTCTATTCAAATTCCTATCGTACACTTCCGTTAATTCCCTTCCTGACACCCTCTTGCCAATTTCGGATCACGAAGATCAAATACGGAGAACGAAAAAGGAAGAAGAAGAGGACTTCATCTTCTACAACTCCAGAGCGAGAGAGAAGGAAGGAAGGCTCCCGAAATACAGGATCGGCTACACTCTAGACAAGGAAGGATGCCATCTAGCGATTCACAGGAGACGGGTCGATAACGACAAATGGGTCGATGCCATAATTATCACCCGAGCATCGCAATTCTCGAATCCTGCGACAACTAGGATGGCGCTACCGATAACAGTCTGAGGGGACGAAATCGGCTCTCCTCAGAGATTCTTGAGCCGCCGTACGGGAAGCACTATCGTGAGAATTGTGTACAACTGCCTCAACTACCTACAACTACCTCCAGGATTTTTGGAACGTTTGAGAGGATTTCGACGGAGAAACCGTATCCTCGTCCGCCGGGAGTGGTCTTCGGAGGTCCAGAAGCCGCTGCGATCAGGTGATTGGAGAAATTGGCATTCTCCACTTTCCTATTTCCCCGGTAAAGATCCCGAAACCTTTCTTTTTGTCATCCCGCTTCCGCTATCCATTCTTCCGATTATTAGGCAATTCGGTTTAGCATCTTTTGATTTATTATTTTTCTTTTTGGATTCGTTCTAATCTCTCGCAACTATCTTTTTGTCATTTCGCGTGTTCTCGTTTAAATTATAAGTGCGGAACCGCGAAATTCACTATCTTTCCTATCTCAAGCTAAAGTTTGTAAATTTGTAAAATAATTGTGACTGAAATATACGCCGATTCAAAATCCTCTCTCGAATCAGTTAGAAAAACCAAAAGTCGTTTGAATTCTGACAATTTATTTCCGAATTCAGACAACGGATCTCCTCTGAGAGGGTATCATAGCTCCTTCTGAGCTGGACCGGGCCCCCTCAGGGAAAATCCGCGTCCGAATCATCGGACTGGCGCCCAACCTCCCGACTTCCTTCCTTCCGATACAACTCTCTATTTAGCAATTTCCCTGAGCGTGGAAATTTGCAGCAGCAACTCCCCTTTCGTTACCACGGTCGCAAGCGACCGGGAGTTGCGCTGCAATATATATGTGTATAATTAGTTAATTAATTTGAAGTCAATTTTTTAATTATTCTTGACATTTAATTTTAGTTTTAATAATTTTAATTTATTTCCTTGTATTAATACATCAAATCTGACAATGAGGTTTAAAGTCTTAGTTTATCTTTATAAAACTGCGGTTAATCTAAATATTATAAAAGTAGCAAAGTTGATTTCAATGATTAATGTCGTTACTAGTGCGTAAAAGTTAAAATAAATTATTTATAAATTATAGGGGTTTAATTTTTGTCAAAATATTTTCAATGATTTAAAATAATCATCTGTTTCATACATTCTTATTAGAAACTAGGATAAGATTCTCTATTATGCGAACATAAATTTTTGCATTATATATATATATATAATATAATTAATTAAAAAATGTAAATTCGATTTCTCATTAATTATTAATTTTTTAACTGTAATTTCAGTAAATTTAATTTCTTTTCTTTTATCAATCTAATAAATATGACTTTGGAAACCTTTAATTAATCATCATGGGTTTTGAAATAATACAATTACAAATAAGTGTTATTGTATCACAGTAATTAATTTGTTACCATGAAATTAGAATTAAGAAAATATATTTCCAAAAATTGTAAAGTTACCTTGCTCTATTCAAATAAAACTTTCAAATGTCGTATTTTTTAATCAAAATTTTTTATACTATCGCCAATTCAATGAATAACCGTTTGATCTTTAAACATCTAATGAAACCTTAGTAGAAAGCTAGTGAATCCTTAGAAAAACATTCATCATTATGCGGTGATCAGTTCGAGGAGTGGTTTGCTCCACGGTTCATTTCTACATATATTTTTTCCTACTTCCAGCTAACCTTTTGATCCAGGCCTTGAGATTTCGGAATTGTTATAGAAGTAAAAGAAAAAAAAAACCATTGCTAGAAAAATGCATTTAAAATGACACTAACGTGGTGTGACGTATCTGGAGCTGCACCTGCATCAGCCAATTCCTGTTTAGCAATTCTCTTTCAGATTCGACTCTCTTTTGAAGGATTTTGTAAGCCAATAGTTAAATACAAATAAACTTACAGCACAAACAACATTTCTCTTGATATACACGAGACGACCTTTTCAGCTGCGGAATCCTTAATTTTGCAAATTTTGGCAAATCTGAAATGACAGTTTACTTATATATTATTAAATTAACTTATATTTAATATTAAATATAATTTAACTTATATTTGTCAATTTTTTTTTACCAGTAACAAATGATTCTAAGAGTCCCTTATGTGCAAATCTTGATTAAATTAATTATAGTGAAACTCTAATAAAATAGAAAAAAGATGTTATCGTATAAAATACTTATTTATTCGACAAAGAAATCTTCAACAAAGTACTACTCTTTTTGAGTCAAAGAACAGTAGAGATACTTTGTAACCTGGAACCTACATGTAGAATTGTTGTGGATTCTCCAAAATAATTAAATTCTATATCAATTATAAAATATCAATGGAAGAAAGATGTTATGAAACAGTAGCAGGTACAAACAGAATGAATACTGCCGGAACACCAAGAACAAGAATAAGGTTGGGCTTACGCTCCAGAAATACAGGATTTGAAGATGAAGTCAACGACTCGGAGGCTTTCGATGAATTGTTAAAACAGACATAGAGCATTTAGGCATCATCGCCACTCTTCGGCCCACAATTCAATGATGATGTATAATTAAAACAGTATGCTAAAAAATTAAGAGAAGAAATACCATGTAATTTGAGGGGTTACATACGTCCAGCAGCGCCAAAAATGCTCTAAAAGAAGAATTTTTTTTAATAGGGATAAAAATAAATAGTGTACTGTGACGGACTTTCCGCCCCAAACTCCTCGCTCGTCCTCTCTTTCGGCCTGATCGGTTTCCCTTCCTGGGGTCCCTTAAGGGGAGTCCAGGAGTGCGAAATCGGAAGATGGGCGCCAGCCGAGGGGGTGGCCCTCGCCAATGGGGAACCGATCAGCCCGCAGAGCAAGACGAGGGGGCACGGCTAGGTGCCGGGAGCAAGAGTCCCAGAAGGGGGTTTTGCCTCCGTGCCCTGGGGAAGATCAAAAAGGAAAAGAAAGAGGGCTAAAGACGGAGGCTCACGCGGTATCTAGTTTTAATTTAATTTATTAAATTAAAATAACAAAAGAAAAGACACTCCAAAAAAAAGAAACAACTGTGTCTTCGCAAAAAAAAAAGAAAATGTGTAAAAAAAGAAGACAAAAGAAATGTGCAAAAAAAAAAGAAAGGCGCAATGGTCCGCAGCCGAAAGGGCCTGGGACTCACACATAAAAAAAAGTACGGTAAGGAAGCACGAGTTCTACTAGGTATTGGAGGGAAAGCTGCTTCTCCTTGTTCTTGGGAAATCTAGGAAAAGACAAAAAGGCTGTAGGATAGGGGGAAAGGAAAGATAAAACGATGTCCGTGACGCTCGGACAATGATGGTGGCGGACCAACCTGGTCGGTGCGGCACTCCTCCCTGCAGCAGACCACAGGACGGATCCTCCTCGAGGTATACGGTCCTCTCCAATCGAACAAAATCCTACAGGGACTCCTCCACGGATCCCAAAAACGTCCAAGACAGATTCGAATCGCACGAAATGACACTCAATATCGCTTCTTTGGAGTTCGACTTTATGGCTCGAAGGTCCAGAGATCTCTCTCTCGCTCTCGCTCGATCGCGGTTCTCGATCCCCCACCCAGGGCCCTCTGGCAATTCACGGTGTGGATGGTGCTGCCGCCCTGGGTGGTTGCTCCTGATGGATGACTTCTGCGGCGGAGCGGTTGTGTCCTGATTGGCGGTCTTGTCCAGTTCCGTCGTTTCTGGTGGTATGTGATCCTTCTTCTTCCAGAGCGTCATGGTAATAGATAGGCGATAGGAAAGGAAAATGAGGATCTGAATAGGTTCGTTCTGGTTCGTGCTTCCTCCGTCCTACTCTATAACGATCTAAAAATATGGTTAATATTTTTGTCCCAGCCCTTTCGGGGAGATCTCTGGACACTATCATGTTCATGCTACGCGTATTGATAACGCGGCCAAATGGCCACGTTACAGTACATGGTTTATTGGTATTTAACCAGCTAACTGTGTTTGACGACTATATCCGTCATGGCGATTTGGCAGAATTTTGTGTCATGACGACCGTAAATAGTCGTGACATAAAATTCTGCAAAATCGTCATGACGGATGTAGTCGTCAAACACAGTTAACTGGTTAAACTTTATAAAAAAATTGTTTTCACTTTATTTTTTAAAAAATTACTACATAAAAAATCACTTCATCCATAACACTAAAAAAAAGTTGCTCCACGGTCCGCATCATTTCTGGAGTAAATGTTGATCGATTTGCAAAATTAAAAAAAATTCTTGTTTAATAAAGTTGTAATTATAATCTGTCGGACCGGAATTTTGAATTTCGAAAAATTTAGCAATTTATAGCCGTTTAAAAAAAAGTATGCGTTTTACGTCAAAAAATTTTACACTTTAATTATTTCTATAAAATTTTTTAGATCAAAATATCAAAAATCTGGCCCCACAGACTATAGAGAAAACGATTTCGAACATTTAAAAAAAATCGCATAAAAAAATATTAAAAACTGTATGAGTTATTATGTAGACCGTGGCGGAAAAAGTAGTTTCGAGAAAAACGCGTTCAAAGTTTTAAGTGCGTTTTGCTAGAACTCGCGCGCAGCTAAAGCAAGAACTTTGTGAATTTTTTTATTTGTTTTGCACACTTACGCTCAATCTCCCATTCGGGCTTCGTACTATATGCCTTCCTTGTCAGTAATTAATTGTTTTTGTTTAAACCTTAACAATCGCAGGTATCGGTCAGCCGTCCCAAACAAAGGACAGCTACCTGCGACGCGCACAAAACTTTCGTCGCGCTGTCACATTTTCTACCATAACTTTGGATCTATGGGGAATTTTTGCAATCGACTTTCACAGAAATAAGCCTAAAACTATAGAGAGCAATCTGTAAAAAAAAATCGATTTTTTGAAAATGCTGGACGTATGTAACCCCTTAATGGAAGTGTTTCGTACAACGCAACATTTGCTGCAATGTAGGAAATGGCACCACGTCCTTTAGCAACTGACCCTCCAATATTAAAGATAGAAACCTCTTCGAAGTCTCTTGAAAATTGAACTAAAGAAAAGGTCATTTATAAAGGTTTCTTGGTAAACCGAAATTGGCCTGTAAATTATATGAGTTTTTGTTAAATATTGTTGTTTCGCAAAAAAAAACAACAATTTATGTTTTAGGTTGAGTGGGAAATCCACAGATAAATTTACGCAGTGAAAATGTTAAGTTTACCGGTGTCGACCTGTAATATAATCCTTTTCAGGATTAACATAGATTTTCTTAACGCTTTGTATAATAACGACGTGTTATGAAAAGGCACCAGCTTATTTACAGAATTCTATAACAGCATAGGATAAAAGTCCCAGTAAATGGACACTTGCAGTCGAAATCTTGTACATTTATCCTTTCTTTTCTCTTCCATCTAACAACCATGGAGATTAAAGCCGTTCAGTTATTGGTGCTTTTATCCTACATATGTGACTGCCTCTCCCGTCGTTAATGGAAGATGAAATCTATTTCTTTATTTCTTGACATGTAATATATAAGTATGTATGTATATATATATATTGTATTAAAAAATACAACCACGATTTATTGCACTCTTTCAGAAATCACGTAGATGCTACGTGGATAAACTTAGACATACAGTTGTGTATAATATATAAAATCATACGACATTCAGTCATTCAGAAATGTGCATATCATGGTATTTGGTTAATTATGTCAGAACACATTTAAATAACACTGCCACGATCCCCTCCATTGTGCATCGTTTGATTTTTTTTTTCGTTTTACGAAAATGTATTGTCGATTAGTTGAAACGATTAAGTTCCACAACTTACAAATACGAAGTTGTGCGGTTTTTACAGCAGTAATAATTTCAATTTCAATGTACGTGTAGATTGCATAAAATTGTTAGCAAATCTTGCTTCTGAAGCCATAACGTTTCACACCAACATTTATGTTTACTCTTTCCGTAATTTTGATCAAATTCAAAAGTAGATAATTTTTGAAGATCGTAAGACTTTAAAAAAATAACTTGGGCTGACATATTTTTCCTGGTACAGATTTTGTCAATTTTAGTACACGTGACGTCCAAAAATTAAATTCAAAAGTTCAAATTTAATCTTTTTTTGGGATTAATATTAAGAACGAAAATACCAAAATTGCGAATTTTGCCTTCAAGAGTTTTTGAAAATTCATATTTTGATACTTTCCAACTTGTGCTGAACTCGATTAATGTGAAAATAATTAATTGCGAATTCATTTATATTTGTCAAATAATCTATCAGCAACAAATGATTTTGAAAGTCCCTTAAGTGCAAATTTCGATGGAATTATACGCTTTTACCCAAAAGCTACATCTTTTTTGCGATAAAGGACACGTACATTTGCACTAAAGAAAACTATTTTTTGTAATAATACAAACGCAAATGTTAAAAATATATATTAACGTTCTAAAACAATTGTTTGCTAACAACTTCATTCAATTTTCAGCAATTTGGATTTACATTCCGGCAACAAACAAGTAACATTTAAGGCAACGCTTCTTCTCTTTGTTAATCCACTACCTCTTTTTTTTTGGTGTTTCATCAATACGTTCTATGAAATAATACAACGTCAAAATTTTGAATATTTTCGTAGGCTCAAGTGAAACAAAAGCGAAAATTTCAAAACCATGACATCTTTCAGAGAAATTTTACTCGACTTCTGTTTCACTTTTCGCTTCGCGTTAAATATTATAATTAGTTCTAATTTTATAAATACATATTTTCTAATTAATTATTAACTGAGTATTTATTCGTTCTACAATTTCAAAATTCTTCGATCGAATAAGAATTATATACTACATCACTTTGCTCCTCCTTTTAAACATAGCACGTAAAATCGCTGTTTAAAGTATCCATGAAAAATTTGAGGCCGTAAAACTTAAAAAATTTTGTACTGAGAATTATTGAGACTTTGAAATATGCTGAGATCAGATATATTACTTTAAATCTTGTGCGTACATTTTTTAACTGCTATTATCTGCTTGCTCGTTAGAAAGAAAAGTCTATTTCAAGTACATTTAACTTGTAGACAATTTAATTTTATAATTCTTGAACGTTAGCGCTCAGATATTTGAATTTTTTTGATTGAAAAGAAAAACAAATACAAGTCCGCTATTACAGTCATATGTAAAATTAAAGATGATTACAAACTTTTCACTATTTTTACTCATCTTTAGTAACTTTGGCTAAAATGATTTTCAAATGACCGCCTTTAAATATATTTAAAAAGTCGTTTATAATATTGACCACTTTAAGGGGAAAGATATCTTGGACATACTGTAATTTTTTCTTGATTTCATGGAAATCCTGTCCCATTCTTTGTTAAAATGAGACAAAGAATCATAAAAAAAAGTCAAAGGTATGATCCTTGACACAACTTGTATCGGAAATTCTATGATAAACTTAATAAAGAATACAAATGAACATTCTTCATATATTATTCTAACAACGACATTTTCATCAATATGCAGGAAGCAAATTAATGAATTCTTTAACATATCAATGATCTTGAAATTTACATAAAATTTCATCACGGGCACTCCCTCAAATAGCTCAGATTTAATTTTATGTTTCCTTCATTCGGATTAAAAATGTCTTGAAAAATTTCGAAATTCATTCTTTCTCGTATGAATCTTGTTTTATTAATTTGGTGACAGGATTAAAATAAAATCTGAATTTTTAATACGCCCGAAAAGCGGAAGACAAGTTCGATTAAAAATTAATCCGAGAAGTCAAACCAAAGGGATTCTATTCATGAACTCTATTCCTTTTGGATTCATTCCTCGAATTAATTGTTAATCGCATTTATCTTCTGCTTTTCGGGTAATTTAAAAGTTTTCTATCTAATTTAAAATTCCAAATTCCGTTTTTATATTTTTTGTGCGTTTAAAAAACATCACATTTATAAAAAACACTTTCAGTCAATTTGTAAAATGTCATATTTGAATGATGAACAGCATATTCCACAGAAACAACGTTAGAAGTCGAAAATTCTACATTTCAAGCTCGTAGAAAAAACCGGGAATGTGATATTGAGTTTCGTCTTACTGCAGTATCGAAATTTTTATAAAATGTTATGGCTCCTATCAATAGTCGCCTCCTCATCGGTTAAAAAATAACTTGAACTTGACATCATTAAATGTTACTGTTTCTGTTACTCGGTTTCATATTCGTACAAATGTATCCAGAGAGCTACAGGTCATACTCCATTTCAATTGCTGAACTTAGGAATACTCTCGAATTCTTAACCCGGTATGAGAAAGTATTTTTTTTTAGTGGATGACTTAAGGCTTCGGAAACTTTTTCTTACATTTCACATCGAACGCGATTATGTTATTTATTTCAGTTCAGTCAACGTATACGGGCGAGCTTCCGAAAATAATTCTCGTCTCATTCACACGTTCTGAAACAACCATCACAATTTAAATATACAAAGGTTTCGGAGAACTTGGTCTAATTCTACTTTCCTTACGATTTATAAATAAAATTTGTAAACATAACGATAAACCTTATTTTCTTTTTTTGACAAAATATGACCTGCAGCTTTCTCCTCTCGCGTAAAAAGGTTTATATACAAAAATATTCCTATTTTACTTCCCGCATTAATTCGTCACCTTCATTATCGTTTGTCTTCTTTGCAAATTCGTTCCAGACTTTCAAGTACGAATGTGTTAGTAATGGAGATTCGGATCCTCTCCCGTTTTGAATTGCGTCAACAAAAAATTGAGCTGAAATTCAACTGGTGTTCTTGAAAGCCGGGTTGTACTATTAGTAAAAGTCGGTAGAAACGTTGCTTAAGAAAAAAGTCACCGACGAACTATAACATACAACATTTGCTCTTCTTTTTTTTATAATTCGATTTTAACGGTGGTCTTTCGGAAAGTTGAAACTTTCGTACGATTCGTACGAGTTCGTGAAAACATTGGTCAACGTTCATTCGTAACTTCGCACTGCATTCGATGTAAGGGATTTTCAGTTGTCTTGCCAGATTTTGCGCTTCCTCCACTGAAACCTGAAAAACAATAAATGATTTTATTAGTGGAATGTTGAAACTCTTCCATCAGTATAAATTTTGTAAAAAATATTATTGATTTAAGATCAAAATTATTATGAACTACCACAAATATGGGATAGTTATTTTATCTAATTTTGTTACGGAACCAAAATGACGAAATTCCTTAACGATTCTAACAGTGTAAAAAAACCGTTTTCTTTTATGTATATTTTTTTTATGGAAGAAAAGGTAGTTCGGAACTAGCCCGTTTTTTACCAAAATGCCCTAAATCGTCATTCATTTTCATCCAGGTATTTCAGAGTGAAAAAATTAACTGTATTGAATTCAGAGTGAAAAAGTTAATGGAATGAATAAAATGTATTGAATAAAAAATGTTCAGAATCATTCAAAGAACACGTAGGAATTTTTTCAGAATTTTTTGAAGATTTTTGAAAATTTTCGAAAAATGGCCGAATCCAAAAATCATCAATAAAATTCTGAAAACATTCACACATGTTCTTTGACTTATTTTGAGTACTTTTTATTCTATAAAATTTTTTTGTTAAGTGGATCCTTCTCGAGTAAAATAATCCCAAAGCTTTTTTTAACATTTATGTGAAAAAAAGGGTTATTTGGGTATCCGCCGTTTTGAATTTAATTAAACTAACCATCCTATCTTTTAGTAAAAACTTTTATGCCACCAGATCCAGAGATTCAGCTCGATCCGAATAAGGTTTCGTACAGAAAAATATGGGTTTTTGAAAAAAAAACGATTAAATTTCAGGTTTTTTTTGTTTAAACAAATGTATTGCGAAAATGGCTGTAGATATTGCAAATTTGATGCCGGATTCTGAAAAAGCGGAAAATTTTACATAAAATATAATGATTTCAATTCGATATGTTAATTTTTTCACTTTTTAATACCTGGATGAAAATGAGTGACAATTTAGGGCATTTTGGTAAAAAAACGGGTTAAAGACTTTCAAGTACAATCACCGGAGATGCAAAATTTTAAAACTCATTTGTTCTACGAATCCTATTTATTTCACAGCTTATTTTTATTAATGGAATAGTATCAAGCAAAAATTAATTTCCCTTATTGTTAGATATTATAAATCTTTGTAGCAAAAAATTGATTAAATTACAATTGTACCGAACGAATCTTTTTTTATAAAATGTCCTTCGTTTCTATATTGATTCAAAGCCTTGAAACCTGCTAATAAATAAAAGCTTATCTCGAGCCTTTCTTGATAAAATCGGAATAAACACCGGATGTCAAAATGTCAACTCCATGTAGTTTTTCCTGTAGAAACTTGAAATCGATAAAGCTGGACATACAAGGACTAAGTGCCAGCTACTCTTGAGTAGCACTAATCTCTAATTCAACATTGTTGAATATAATATTAAGAATAATGGAAATTCAAATGTATTCTATGGAAGAAAAAAAATTGTGATTTAAAACAAGATTAAGGTATATCTTTCTGATGACATAAATTACTTCGTTTTGTGTCTAATTTTAAATTTAAAAATACAATGGAGAGTCTCAACAATTGTCCTACAATCACAGAATTTCTGGATTAGTATGTCCATCCCATACATTTTAAGTTTAGACACATAGGAAATTAATAAATAATTAATAGATTAATTATTAACCACGTGAATCAATTTATTACATGTAAAGTATCATAAATGGTACGTTTACACATTAATTAGGGTATTCATTATTAAACAGTTCTATTTATAACATTTGAAGCAAACAATGAGAGAAAAAAATCTATGGATAAATTATTAGTAAAATAATGTAAAGAATTAATAAAGTCATAAAAATATTCGCCTCTTAATACGTTTTTCCCTAACATTCTATTATTTTTGTATTTTACTCTACCATTTTGCGTCATGGGTTCTATGTCGCTAACATCAACTTAATTTTCTGAACGAGCAAACGTAGTCTTATTGTTAATCACATGAATCCAAAGAGAGCTTGTGTTCCTACTCTGCAATTAACGTCAACAAATTGTTCATTGTTTGTGGTCGTTCATAACTATCTTTCGGACTTCCTTTACCCACTTCTTTTAAAGTATGTGACTTCAAACCTCCTCACTCTTGAAGGGAACACCTCTCATTTTTATCTAAGATCTTTCTTCATTTATCTTCAATATAAATATCCTAATTGTGAGATGCCCAAAAGTGACGTTTTTAATTTTGTCAAGAATCATAAGTGATTGTTTAAGGGACAAAATATTGGGATACGTCGAAATTACGTCAAAGTTTATTTTCTTTGTGTTCTTCGAGGTCAAAGACATCCATGAAA
This sequence comes from Gasteruption jaculator, assembly GCA_949825005.1. Taxonomy (NCBI): domain Eukaryota; kingdom Metazoa; phylum Arthropoda; class Insecta; order Hymenoptera; family Gasteruptiidae; genus Gasteruption; species Gasteruption jaculator. The sequence continues at coordinate 3,079,407 of OX463762.1, read as the reverse complement.
ATATTTTTTACACTTCATGTGAATTGCAATATTTTCTAAACGTATCAAAATATTGCGTTAAAATGTTTCAATGAAAAATTTAAGAAATATTTCGGAGATATTTCGAGAAATATTATAAATAAAAAATATATCGCGAAAGCTTTCTGAAATTTTTGCAAAAAATGTTTGCAAAAATTACGTTTTCAGCGTTTCATTAAATATGCATAAATAATTTCGAAAATCTTGCACGTAACATCTTCAAACCATTGGTTTCAATTCTTTCAAAAAGTATTTCAGTGCAGATATTTCTGAAATAATCTTGAAAAATTTCATAAAAATAAGTTAATATAAACTTTTCATGACATACGTTACTAAATATTTACAAAACCTGACCATAATTTTTTAATTATAAATATTTCTTATATGCCACTTTTAGGGACATATGAATACTTCCGAAATATTTCATAAAAAATCTTCGGAATATTTCAAAGCTTGATGACAAAAATATTTCCGAGGTATTCCATAAATATTTCAAGCTCTCTCAAAATATAGGGAAGTACCTATATTCGGATTTTAATGCGGAATTTTTTGCAAAAATATAACAATTACTATTGAAAATACGATTTTCTTTGTAACTATTATAAAATGTTGAAAATTTGAAAACAAGGCAGGACATATACAGGAATATCAAATTTAACGTTTCAAAGAGAATTCGCCTTTGTTTACCGTAAATCAAACCACCGAAATAGTAATATTTCAACAAAATCAATACCACAATGTTGACAATGGCATCCCTTTGATCGTTGCAATATAGCTATTCTCCGTGAGGAGTTGATTAAATTCTAGGCATGTTCATGACAACAGATAAATCCCAATGTTCCACTCAAACGTTTCAAAGTAAAACAAAATTGTCTACTTTTACCAATTTTCAAACTTGTTCTTCGTTATCGTTCATACGTTAAAGTAAGTAAATAGTCAATTTCAATTAAATCTCCATTAAAAAAAGAATCTGTCTAAAGAAATAAAAAGAAATGCATTCAGTGTTTAATTAAAAATAACAATAACAATATCGGCCCTGTATTCATATTTACTTGGACTAACTTAATGGACCTAATTGGAGTCTTTTTCTCACAATCAGTGAAAAATTTCAAAACCACCAATTTATCGAGATTTATATTTTATTAATTATTCTGAAATAAATCCAATAATTCTAAAGGTGTCCATGTTTCCAAACGTTAGAAATTAAGTGACCTACATAAATTTGATCCCAATCTACGTCATCGGCATTTTAAGAACTGCATCAACTTCTCCGTGTATTACTAGCAGCCCTACTAACAATAAGTATTAATTGACTGTGAATTGTTTCATTTGTTTATTTTACTTTATATTATCTATTCTGTCCTTTTCGTTAAAATTCGAAATTCACAAACTCTTACCGTCAAATTATTTGGAAAATAAATTTCAAATTTTTGAATCAAGAGATTTTGTAATATACTTTTTGCTCTACGAATTTCAATGTATAATAAATATTGACAACTAATACGAATAAATAATATTTTCCTGAAATCCTTGATTTTTAAATTCAAAATTTTGCTTGTAATTTCCAAGTGTTTGAGAGATAAAAATATTACAAATCTCCATTTTTCGGCACTACTTTAAAAACAATTATTTATAAAATATTTATAAAAATATTTTTTACCAGTGTATAGTAAACTCTGGTGCAAAAAAATTGAGATAAGTTCATGTATGAAAAGTGATACCTGTACAAAAAGCACATCTGATGCAAACCCCCCCTCCCAAAAAAAAATTCAAATTTATACAAAATGTTCAAAAATCAAAACTGATTATAATGAGAAACGAATACGTCATTTTTTGTATAGTTTATAGTTTATAGAACTTCGGCCAAATAAAGTTGTGAAATCCGATAATCTTAGACAAGTTCACTTTTTCCAATATACCTATGTAATTACACTGGAGCAAAAGTTTACAAAAGTACCTAGTACTCTCCACTTCATATGATCTGTCAACTTCTTCCATAGCCTTTATATCTTGTCCATGTGGCAATATCTGTGGTGATTAAAACAAAATGGAAAGAATTTTCTCTGTTTACGTGATTAGAACCGGTACCGAACTTGTCGAGGCCCGAAGCCTAACGTTTTCGGAAGTAAATTCCATATTAATATATGCAGTAGAAATATGTTTTACCATAATACAATCATGAAATTGAACTAGTCACTTAGTCTATACACTTTAAAAAAAAATATGAATTGTTAGGAGATAACTATTAAGGATGTTCTTGCGTTTGCAAAAATCAAAGATTAAATTCTGAAAATATTTGGACTAATAAATCTAAAATTATAGACTTTAAATTATTTTTTTGAAAATTTTTCATCGTTTAGTTTGTGAGTAATCGATTTTCGAAAAATAGCAATTTTACATGTTAAGTATAGGGAAAATAGAAATCCACATGTTCTACTCAAGAATTCTAATTTACTACAAAAGATTTTTCAACTAAACAAATTTAAAAAATTGCATTATATTATTCTGTACTTAACAAAAAAGATGAAAATAATTGACCGTTTAGTTAATTGTTTATTTAGATTTGAACGTGATAAAAACGATGAAGTAATAAACAGGCGTAAGCAGCGTGGCAACATCGTATCGATAAGAGCGACATCTAGCGGTATAAATTCAAACTTTTTCACCGGGAAGTTTGAAATTTGCGTACTTGCATAAAGTACGATAAGACAAGATTTGCACCACAACTCTTTGGCGATTTGGCTGATATTCACTATTCTTCGTCCTCCCACTACACATTCATTTTCCGAAAGACATTTTTTTCTTCTTTTAACAGCAACACTAACGTTATTTTGCCATTCAATTTTCTTTTTTCTTTCGAAACGACCTTTGTAACGATGTTGATCCATCTTTGCAGGTTATGTACAAATACGAAAAATATAGGTGACAGTCTTGTCAACTGGTAAGAAATGAAAGTTTCATGGACAACGTTGCCAAATGTAAAGCGATTGAAATAATAGAAACAAATAATTTATATAAAGATAATTTAGACTATATCACGGTGCTCTTCTCAAATATATTTTTAATAACTAAAAACATGTGTTGCGTTATATTTACGATTAAACGTTAAAATGTTTTCGTTTATAAGATTTACTTTTAGATGATGGTACTTTAGTCAAATCAGTGACTGTAGCTTATTTTATTTTTCCTATATTGCATATATTAATCGTAAAATTAATTGTTATTGTTAAATTACGTTGTTTAATTGTATTATCTTATAGATATGCCCCTTAATTTTGTTTAATTTCCTATAAAAGAGAACCATTGTACGGATATTCATTTGACTAGATTATCCCGCAAGAACATCCTTAAAGATCGATATTTAAAGCTACTTTCATATTTATGTTACCTCCATTTCAAAACTAAAGATGGGCGTATAAACACGTTTGATTTTATACCAGTGTATAGTAAATACTAATAATATATGCGAATAAATGTCAATAGGGTTTTGAGAGTTCCTTGATCTTTAAGTTCGAAATTTGTATTGCTGTTCTCAAATGATTATGGGACAAAATGGACTATTTCAGAGCTTTGCCATACTTACACTTCTCTGGTGATCGAGATCGGCTTTATTGCCAACCATCAACATTGGAAATTCGTCACGATCCTTCACTCGAAGGATTTGTTTGTGGAATTTTGACATTTCATCAAAAGACGACCGATCCGTCACGGCAAACACCAGTAGAAATCCTTCCCCGCTTCGCATATATTGTTCTCGCATCGCACTGAATTCCTCTTGACCAGCAGTATCCAAAACTGAAATTATTTTACATTTATAATATACATATAACAGAATTTTAACAAATGCGCATGAAAAAAGGCAATGATAAAGGCACTTTGTAGCCGAAATTATTATACCCGATTCTTTTATTTATTATTAGAATATTTTCAACATTACATATATATTTTAATAATTAAAAGCTAGATCTTATATATTAAAATACATCGAAATTCAAGCCCAGGTGCTTATTAACATATTTTTCACGAATACCTAAAATAATCCTACAAATCGTGAAAATTCCAGAATAACTCATTCAGGCGCTTCTGAAACAACTGTTAAATTTCAATGTGGACCTAGGCTGTTTTTCTTAGAGCATAAAACAAAACTATGGACTCCATCTCCTCGTTAATGATATTAGCTTTCGCACCAAGCTTTGTTGGAACGCAGTCTGATCTAATCTGGAACTAGATTGAGGTTGAATGCTATTTCAGCATGTTGCTTCCAAGTAAAATGTTTAAAGCTAAGTTAATTGAGGCAATCAAAATGTGCTTCAACCCCAATGAGAAAGAAGGAATGTCCAAAATAATGAAAATTGTTACAATATAATGGAATTAACTAACAAAATAATAGGTATTCGTAGAAAACTAAAAATTAACAACTCGTAAATAATTTTATAGTACGTGTTCGTTTATTATTTTATATATTATTATTCGAAGGGTATTGTTATGTTTTAATAATTTTCTTTGAATCCTTCTTAAATTTCTATCTTTGTCAAAAAAGTAAAATACATTATTTTTAATCATTTTCATAAATTTTAACATACTTTGAATTGCTTTAAAAAATAATAAACATGTGCCTGCAAAGTAAACTAATAAAATTAATTAACAGATTATGAAATGTTTGTAGAAAATTAACAATCAATAACTCGTAAATAATTTAGTAGGGAGGGTTTGCGTCAATTGTTTAATATATCACAGAACTGTAACTTTTATTATTTCTGTACGTAATTTTACTATTTTTCCTCATAGGTACATCTTCGTTATTTTCATAGAATTAGCGAATTTTAAAAATCCTTCAATGGACAATCCGAATGAAAAACGTACCATGACGAATTTTTGATCAGTCATCATAGAAGTTTTGTTTGTGGGGACGTTACTGCTGATTCTTTATGATATATTCATATTAAAATTTAGAATAATTTATGAAATATTTGAAGTCCCCACTCTCAATCGAGTCAGTTTGCTCATTCTTAGTGAAATATTTTTACAATAATTTTAAATTTCAAATAAATTTGGAAGATTTTCAGGAAATAGTTTTTTGTCGATTTTCATAAAGATTTTCCAAGTCCTTTCTTTATTTCTACATAATCAAGAAACTAATTAGAAAATGAGAAGGAAAAAACCGGTAAAAAGTATCAAAGACGAAAGTGATGTGAACTCAAGGAGAATATAGGATAAAATATAAATTTTAGCGCAAAATCAATTTGATTTTTTCGAAATCTTCATTTTATAAAAAATTCAAATTTTTAAAAAGGGACAAGTGGTAAGGAAACGGTTTTAAAGAAAAAGGATTTTTTATGAACAGATTTTAATTTTTGTTATGCTAATAATAAGACTAATAATAACAATTAAAATAGTAATGCAATGACAAAAATGGTATAAACTTTTGAAAGACAAAAATGAATTCAACCTAAAAAGTAGCAAGATAGAATAAATTCAAAATATTATTGAAAATTCAATTAAAATTTTTCGAAATCTTCTTGATTTTCGTATATAAGAGTTTCATGTTTCGTTTACATTTAAACCATGTTTCGCTTCCAAACAAAATTGCTGGCAAATGTTCGTTAACAATTAATTTTACGGATTTGGAAAACGGGTTAAAATTCAATTTGGATTTACTTAGCTCTTGCTAAAAATGATACATACTGTCGAGTTTCGCCGGAACATCATCGATAACGCACTGTTTGGTATAAGAATCTTCGATTGTCGGGTCATAGTCTGTGACGAAGTAGCTCTGAAACAAATTGTTTCCCATAATCTTTAACGACTGAATCTTCCAGTAAAGAAAATTACCGTAAAATAAAACACATGTCAAATGGCTCATGGGTCGCAGTCGAAATAAGAACTAAAGCCATGAATCGCAGCAGTATTGATTATAATTCAAGAGTCTTTGTGGGTAAAAAAGTTGGGGCTAAAGAAATTTTCAGGAAACAGTTTCTTGTGGACTACCATAAAAATGTTCCAAGTTCCTGATTCTTTCTACATAATCAGAAAACTGAGAAATGAGATGGACAGAAACGATAAAAAAGTCCAAAGTCGAAGATAAAATTAACCTAAAGGGGAAAAAACATAATGAAATATAAATTTTAATACAAAATCAATTTAAATTTTACTCTTTATTTTGGAAATGTCTAAATTTAAAAAAAAAATTGCAAGATTTTCAGGAAATAGTTTATTGTCGATTTTCATAAGGATTTTCCAAGTCCTTCATTTTTTCCCACATAATCAGAAAACTAATTAAAAAATGAGAAGGGAAAAAACGGTAAGAAATATCAAAGACGAAGGTGATGTGAACCTAAAGGAGAACAGGATAAAATATAAATTTTAGCGCAAAATCGATTTGATTTTTTTCGAAATTTTTATTTTATAAAAAATCCAAATTTTTAAAAAGGGACAAGTGATGAAGAAACGGTTTTAAAGAAAAAGGATTTTTTATGAACAGATTTTAATTTTTTTTTATAATAAGACTAATGATAATAATCAAAATACTAATACAAGAACAAAAATGGTATAAACTTTTGACAGACAAAAATGAAATCAGCCCAAAAAGTAGCGAGATAGAATAAAATAAAAATATTAATGAAAATTGAATTAAAATCTTTCGAAATCTTCTTCATTTTCGTATATAAGAGTTTGGTGTTTTAAACCATGTTTCGCTTCCGAATAAAATTTCTGGCAAATATTCTTGTTTTTGTATATTTTACTTCTACACAGTAAAGTTAAAGTGGATGCGGTCGTTAAAAGACACAAAACGATGATAAACATACGAGTAATGGAATTTTATTGAATTGAATATAGGGTTTCATGAACTATAATTAGAAGCAACTATAGATAACAGATAATCAAAACACAATTAAATGTGTGCAATTATAAATGAGTGCAGATTGACGCGCTATGTGTGCCTCCTTGTTCTTTGGAAGCACGGAATCATATGTATTACATGTTTAAGTCCATAATTGGACTGGATTCTTGAAAAGTTATATTACATTTATCTTTGAAGTTTCTTTATTTAAATGTTCCCACTCCCACGTAGAAATTCCACGAGTATCTCTCGTTTGTAAGCAAGGCCTTATTAAAAACAACACAAGTTTATCGTTAATCGGGGTAACTGAAATCAACTTCATTATGTATGAGAAAAATATGTAGTGAAAATTTGTATATATTTTAATATGTATTTTTATATATTTTTATATATTTTAATATATTTTATATATTTTTCAGTGGAGTTTATGATAATAATTCCATTGCATCTTTGCAAAAAAAAGTGATTATTCTTCAAATTAAATATTGTTGAAATATGAAGTTGCTATTTATTTGATTAATTATCGTAAAAATTCAATGCAAAAACTATGTCTAATTTAATTTAAATACGTATGAGTAAAAATAAGTGATTTATTGTTATATTTCCTTCCTCAAATTAAATATTGTAATAATCTGTGATTAAATGTAATTCTGGTGCAAATATTTATTCTGTTAATTGTTAGAAAAATTCAATGCCCGAGCTGTGCTAAATTCGAATTAAATAGTTATCAAATCAAATATAAATAATCCTTTTTTTATTGAACTCATCAAATATAATATTGCTCTAACCTGTCAAATATTTGTTTGATTAATTATTATAAAAATTCAAAGCAGAAACTGTGTCTAATTTAAATTAGATACGTATGAGTAAAAATAAGTCATTTATTGTTATATTTAATTCCTCAAATTAAATATTGAAATAATCTGTAATTAAATGTAATTCTGGTGCAAATATTTATTCTGCTAATTGTTAGAAAAATTCAATGCACGAGCTGTGCCAAATTCGAAGTAAATAGTTATCAAAACAAATATAAATAATCCTTTTTTATTGAATTCATCAAATATAATATTGCTGTAACCTGCCAAATATTTATTTCATTAATTATTATAAAAATTCAAAGCAAAGACTGTGTCTAATTTAAAATAGATACTTATGAGTAAAAATAAGTGATTTATTGTTATATTTCATTCCCCGAATTAAATACTGAAATAATCTGTGATTAAATGTAATTCTGGTGCAAATATTTATTCTGTTATTAAAGTTGTTCAAAAAATTCAACACATAAGCTGTGCCTAATATTAATTAGACATTTATAAAAAAATAAGTTATATGTTGTTATTTCGTTCTTCAAATCTACAATCTGTCACTGCGTGTAATCCTGCTTCAAATATTTATTTGATTCATTGTGTAAAAAATTGTAAAATCAGTCCGTAGTGACACAAAGCAATCAAATGAACGTTTCCCTCCACCTGGGGATATTTCTCACAAAAATCAATATCTGTATTGCTCAATCTTTTATGTTCTCACCATACGGTACCATAAAAAGATCGATATCAACACATCTTTGTAATTGCTGGAGATAATAACACCCCGATCTCGCATCAAATGGAAATGCTTTGCGTAATAATGTTTGCAGGTCGTTAGGAAATTCCTGAAACCTGAGTTTATGAAACCTACTCTAACAGATTTATTTCATAAAAAGTTATAGTTGCCGTCTGGAATATAACCACTACTGTTGTATTGCAAAAGTTAAGGATCTATGCAGCTACCGTTTATGCTGTTATGCAGAGTTTCAGTGCTTTAATTAACGAACACCGCTTCTAACGCATTGGTAACTGCATTGAAAAAATTGCCTTGAATAAAAGCCACTATATTTTCCGAATAACTTTCTATAGACTGAATTTCTGAATAACTTTTCATAGAACGAATTCTCTTATTTTTTTTTATTGAAAAATTAAATTTCAGAAAATCAGAAAATATTAATGTATGCTATTGTTTATAGATATTTCTGTCCTCTACAATTTTGTTAATCTACTTAATATCAATAATCATTGATTGATAAATTAAATATCAGAAAAATATTCAGTGTACGCCATTGTTCATATAATTTATGTCCCAGCAAATATTTTTTACTCCACTTACATTAGTATTAGTAAACAATGATTGATAAATTAAATATCAGAAAAATTGTAAACTAGTTTTATTTTAATATAGTAATATTTTCCTCAATAAAAGAGGAAATCTGAAAATGACCAAATACAGCTAATGATGATTTCTAAGATTTTCCCATAATATTATTTAACAAACAGAGGAATTTGAGTACTCACTTAAACAGTTAATTTTGTCAAGTCAAGTCAAAGTAAATTTTTAATTAATTTATGCAACAAATTTTTATTTTATGCAAATAACTTATCCTGAAACCTTCAAGAGTAAAGATTATTGATTAAATAATAATAAATTTGGTATTTCACAAAATTACACTTTTCCTTAATATTCTCAATAAAAACAGAAATTATATTATTATTTTGATATATTAACATTCATAATTTATAATCATTTTATTTTAATATAGTAATATTTTCCTCAATAAAAGAGGAAATCTGAAAATGACCAAATACAGCTAATGATGATACAAAAATCTTGGGTTCATTCCCTGGAGTTCTTCCAAAATTGCATTTGTTTTGAAAGTTTAAGACGAATCTTACTTTGGGCGTGTCAATTTGTTGTAACAGGTCTTAAAATTTACAATGATTAATTACGGGCAATTATTTTGACAATAATTACAAATAATAGATTATACACCATTCGCGAGTAAACATTATTGATTAAATAATAATAATTAATTTAAAATTGTATTTTTACCATGGACTGAGTCCAGAAAAATGATTTCATATTTATAGTTTGGATCTGGTCTTTTAGAAAATTTAATTTTTCTTGAAAATTCTCTAAAAAAGGGGAAATTTGAAAAACGACTAAACACAGCTAATGATTCTACAAAAATCTTGGATTCATTCCCTGGAGTTGTTCCAAACTTGCGTTTGTTTTGAAACTTGGATCCGAATCTCAATTAAGGGGAAAAATTTGTTATGGAACGCCTTAAAATTAATAATTATTACCTTATATAAATAATAATTATTACCTATCCAGGTCGCGGGTTATTTTTCCATGTATCACTATTCGCTTTAAAAAAAATGCGAGTAACAGGGATATTAATTAAATAGCTTTGTCTTGGCATTACAAGACTTGCTATAAAAATAATTTAGTTGATTTAGATTGAGTTTCCAATCTAAAATCTTGACCTAGACTACATTCCATCGGAATAGTCTCAATTTAATTTACTTCATTAGTAAAAATTAACAATAAAGTCGTGAAACCAGATAAATAACACGTAAAAGTTTAATAAATTGTTATCTTTATGAATTAAAAATCTAATTTACGCTATTGTTTATATGTGTTTACGATTCCAAAAACATTATTTTTATATTATTCAATATCAGTAAATATTGTGCAAATAGACAAATCTGAGTTTGTTTACATTTCCCTGAAATTAATTACAAAAAAGCTCAGATTTCGAGCGATTCAACTGCCTATTTCCCTTAAGGTATTTGTTTCCCAACTACGTAGGTCAAGCGATAACAGTCGCTTGGTTATTTTACGTAGTCTTGAGATTTGGCAATGCTGTTTAACGATCAATTCTATATTAAGTCCGTGTTCTATATCAGTGTCAATATTCATATCAATGTTTCGATTTCTCATTCGTGACATTTACTATTAATTTAATTAACGAAAATCAAAACGAGAAATCAAAAATGTCATCACAAACTCGATATAAAGGTCGATTTATCAAAAATAAAGTATTGGTGCAGAAGAAAAAGTGTAGTAAGGGTTTGGCAAAGAAACGTGAAGAACAACGTAACCTACCTTTCGACAGCGAACCAGTATAAATTTTTTGTAATTTAACAATATTATAATAAATTAGCTTCATATATATTTTTCCATGTTTCTACCCGCGCAAGAAACAATAGGTTGACATGTCGCGAAGTTATTCAAAAATATATCTATACATATATACACTCATGTACAAATCTTACAATGTTGCCAAATCTCACACTATACTTTCAACGATTACAAATTCTGAGTATAACTCCAACTTACGACAAGTATAACTTTGGTTACAAACGGTAAATCGATCCTCAATTAAAATATGTAATTAGTCAATGTAAATACTTTGCACATACAAAATTTTGAACCTCTCTCGAATCGCGTTTTCTGATAAAAGTTGTGTTAACGAATTGTTTCATAAGAGTGCATACTAAAAAAGTAATAAAATTGTGTAAAAATTTAAAAAACAAAAACTGTAAAATCATAACTTTGTTAAAAATACGTCTAATTCATATGATTTAACGTAAAAAAGATAAATTTACTCATTTTTGTTGTTATTTCCTTGCTTGGAGTCATATCGAAAAATCACGAATTCAATTACGTATATCTCGGAAACTAAACGATAAATCTTCCAGAAATTTAACACGAGTGTTTATTTATAGCAATACTATATTTATGCAAAGTTTAAGAATTTTGTCGAATCAATTGATTTTGGGAAACAAATACCTTAAACTCTAAAAGACATTATTGTTTTCATTTGTTAGTTTTTGACTAACAAAAGGAAACAAAGTATATTTGGGCACTGGGATTGATTAGGAACAAAAGATGCAACTGCTGCATGCAATGAAACATGCTGTTAATTGCAGCTCAAACCCATTCTTTGTTCCCTCACATTTTACTCTTCTGAAAGTTTGTTTTTGTAAATTTAGTGGTTCAGTCGATGTTATTCGGCTTCCTGGAAGGAATACGAGACAAGTGGTTTTGTGACATATGCATCCCTCTGTGTGCACATGTATTATGCACCACCACGGATCAATGCATGTATTATGCATGGGAAAGTATCGATTTTGTAGTTTGCAAGTAAATGATTTTTTATTTACTGTGCAAGTGAATAAACACCGCATATGGTTTTCTTTGGAATTCGATCAGAACGAATGCAGTCGAATAAAATACAGAAAACGCATAAACGAAAGTTTTGAAGTTTTCAATAAAAGCAAAATATACGTAAATGGTAACACCACTCGTTATGGGGTCGAAAACTAGCGTCTGTGAAGTGCATGACTAACTTCATAAAAATCCAAAGAGTTCTGGATTCTGAAAACAGTCCTAAGCTTGGCGCCAGTCGTGTGGTGGAGATATACTGGCTACCAATTCTATTAAATGATAAAGCGAAAAAGACCTATTTTTATTCTGAGCCTCTAGTGTACCTCGAAAATACTTGCTATTTTAATTATTAATACATAATCATATTTTATAAACTGTAGTTTGACGTCATGAATGTAAAATACATCACGTTTATCCATTAATATAAATTTTCATTGTGTAAATATATCTATATTTAATCTGTATTTATGAACATGCTTAAAATTGCTACGAAAAATAATAAACGGGCGCCTACAACGTAAAATAATGAAATTAACTAACAAAATAATAAACATTCATGGAAAACCAACCATCAATAACTCGCAAATAATTTTGTAGCAATTACTTGTCTCCATTATTTGATATATCATTTTTCTAAATAACTTTTTATATATTAAGGGGGGATTGCGGTGTAACAGCTTTAAAAATAACCATTTTTTCTTGCCATTTTCTGTATTATTTATTTAGTATTCATAATCCTGCCAAACACTTCCGGATTGTTCGTGTCTAGTATAGCACCTGTTACAAGCATCCGATAACTAAAAATGAAAACTTTTCTTAAAGGTAGATTGTTTATGCTGGGATTATACCACTTGTTAAAAGAAAACATGAAGAATCAAAAAAGTCCTAGGGTTTTGAAGAAAAAATGAATTTTTTGACACAAAAATTGATTACATGTTGCCACTAAAAATGTCGTTAAATAATATTAAATTAAATAATTCTATTCAAATTGTTGGTATAGCACCAGGAGAAATGTATATTGGTTGGATTAAGCCTTTTGTGAAGTTGATCGATTGATTAGTTTTTGCGCTATCCTAGACACCGATTTGAAAAACGTAGTTTCGAGATAATTGCGTTTCAACTTTTTGGCGAAGTTTTACGAAACTTACAGCTGCTACTTAATTGCGATACTACTTTTGGAACACATTCTTGAAACATTGTACTTTTGGTTTATGCAAAGAAAAAAAATTCGATTTTTTGAACCCGTTACACCGCAATCCCCCCTTAATCATTTTTTTCCCCCAACTTTCATTAATCTTGTATCTTTCTCATAAAAGTAAAATACATCATTTTTATCCATTTTTGTAAATTTCAACATACTTTAAATGGCTACAAAAATAATAAACAAGCGCCCGCCACCTGAACTAATAAAATTAACTAACATGATAATAGATATTTCTAGAAAACTAATAAATAACTAGTGAATAATTCTGTAACAAGAATTCGCGTTTATTATTTCATATATATCGAGAAATGTATATGTTTTAACATTTTCTTCTCAACTTTTATCAAATTTACATTTAATTTTACTATTTTTTGCAACGAATGTATCTTTATTATTTCCCCAATGAATTTTGCAAATCCTTGTTCTCCATGTGAATGCAACTGAGTGCATGTATTACAGATTTGTAAAAAAGTTGGAACTAAAAATATAAGAGGAAACCGATAGGACATAACGTGTCTGTGTGTTCCCATAGAAATACAGATGGGCGCCAAGAAGGAGTTGGTGATTGTGTAAAAAAAAAATACGTGGGCGCCCCTGCAGCCGTGGGTAGTGACTGTTACATACAGAATAAAATTTAATGCCAAGAAATTCACGGGAGGGAAGGAAAGAGGAACCCACCTACGTACATCTGTATTACTTAGGGTTTGCTCTATAGATAGTTTGTGAAACTTTTCTCGTCCACGCAGACTGAAGGTACAATGAATAGTGACGTTGGAATCAATGATAGCCCGATACCTTAAAAGGCTCAAGGTCTATAGCGTTATTCCTGTATCTCTCAATGAAACTCTTTACCTACTCGGAATTTACAGGTGGAATTGTAATTAATTTTATTTACCATCAACTAACTGTTTGCATATTCCGTTAGATTTCCATTTGAAGCCCAAACGAATGTTCTTTGTATTTTTAAAATGATGGGGAAGTAATTGCCTGCACTTTTACAATACAAAAACAATGCAATATTGCAAAATTCAAGATAGTGAAAGGATATTGTGAAACTTCTTTTTTGTCAAAATGTAATTTATTCATATTTTGTATATAAATAATATACGAAGAAATAAAAATTCTATGATTAATAATTTCGCCTCTTTCATATTTTTGGACTTTGCGATTATTGTGAAAGTAACTATTCGTAGTTCATAAATTATGCGGCTTCAGAGTTGTCACAAGAAGTTCCTACAACCTATTTTTAATGTTATGCTTAATCCGTGGATAATGAAATTGGAGTGCAAGTTTCAAAACAAATGCAAGTTTGGAACGACTCCAAAGAATGAATCCAAGAATTCATCATTAGCTTCGTTTGGTCCTTTCTCAAATTTCCTCCTTTTTGAAGAATAATGAAGAAAAATACATTTTTTAAAGATAAAATGCAAATAATAGTAATCGTTTTTCTGCACTCACATCAGTCCATAACAGAAATGTGATTTTTTATTTATTGTTATTATTTAGTATATTTGTAGCTTTATCCGGTTATAAAACGATTGTAGAACTAGAACATAGCATTTATTTTGTTATGTTTCAGCTTGATTTCTAAGCCATCTTCGGACATCTAGAATACAAATATAAATATTGTAATAAAAAATTAAATTGAAGATAATTGAGGGGTAAAACCACTCTAGAGGCAGAAAAAAAGACCCAAATTTGACAATTTATTTTGGGAGTATGACAAACTGAATAGAATTTATTTTCAGAGGATTTATTTAGCACATATTGAATAGGAAAAACAATTTTTGTATTGGCAATTTCGTATAAAATGGCGGCGACACAGCCCGTCGTCGAAAACAGCTTTTTTGAAAACACCGCCACGGGAGCTGGACGGATTTCTCGGCATATATGAGTCATGGAACAAAAAATAAAAAAAATGTATAATCTACATACAATTGGCCTTGAAAGATCGTAGGGTCTTTTTTTCAAGTTTTGTAGAAGTGCTGCACTTCTTAAGAAATGAATCGATTTTTAGCTCTAAAAATGAGCGTTAAAATGTTTATAAAAAAAAGTTTACATTCAATCAAAAAACGGCTACGTACTTCCAAAGAGAATATTGTTGTGAAGCTACTGTAAAAATTTCAAATCGATCCATGCAATAGTCTCCGAGAAATCCGTCCTCCCAGTTTGGAAAAAGTGGTTTCGAGAAAAACGCGTTGAAAGTTTTATGAACACTTTAATCCTAGAAATTTTTGTTTACCTCTAACCTTTTAACATTTGTTTTTCACTATAAATCAAATGGCATATTGTTTTTATGACCCTAAAGTATCATTTAAGGGGGCATACCACAGTAAAAAAAAATTTATTTTTCATTTTCTGAAAGCTGCATTTGTTAAGAATACTCTCACCAAATTTTGTAAAGAAATTCGTAAAATTGACAGAGATACAGTATAAAATTTAGTTTCTATGTCGTATTATTATCCTTTCTCAGCAAAACTTTGAACGCGTTTTTCGCGAAACTATGTTTTTCAACCGCGTTGACAGCAAATTTAAAAAACTATTCATCCGATTTGCATGTACAAAGTCTTAAAATGTTCGAAAATCCAGTCTCTATGACCAAACGTGGCGAAATTTCGATATCTAAAAAAAAGAAAAAATGGCGGACCAGCGAATTTTATCACAGAAAATTTTCATCGTTTTTGGAAAAAAAAATAGAAGGGGGGGCCCTTAAAAAAAAAAATCGCCACGTATGGTCATAGAGACTGGATTTTCGAACATTTGAAGACTTTGTACAGGCAAATCGGATGAATAGTTTTTTAAATTTGCTGTCAACGCGGTTGAAAAACATAGTTTCGAGAAAACGCGCTCAAAGTTTTGCTGAGAAAGGATAATAATACGACATAGAAACTAAATTTTATATTGTATCTCCGTCAATTTTACGAATTTCTTTACAAAGTTTGGTGAGAGTATTCTTAACAAATGCAGCTTTCAGAAAATGAAAAACAATTTTTTTACTGTGGTATGCCCCCTTAAGCGAGAAAAAAAACATCGATTTTTTGAAAATCCTAGAGTGGTTTTACCCCTTAAATTCACAATGTTACTATTTGTCGTTGGAAACATACCAAATACAGTAGTTAATAATTTTAATAATTCTCATAAATTTTCCCATCCAGTAGTTCAAGTAGTATTTTGATTACTCTGATAAAAAGAAAGGAAAGAGAAATAAAATTAGAAAAGAAACATTATGTGTTCATAACGATAATAACGGATATAAATAGTATGCATAATATATCTTTTCTAAGAACATTTAATAAGAGTTAAATAGAATTGAATTTGTGTAAACAGTCTTACATACATACCTGGGAAGAATTTTTTGAATCATTTCGATTAAAAACAAGACAATAGTTTTCTAGCTATTGTGGTAATTCGAAGGACACTGTGTAGAATGTTTTATTTAGCTAACACTATTTCTACCGCGCTAATTATACGTAATTAAAAATCGAAAACCAAAAATATAGAATTATGTATAATTCAAACAGACTCCTCCCGTTTGTGGTTTTCAAAAAAAGATTTAATTAAACCTCGAAAATAATTCTAAATAAAATTCTGAAAGGTGTCTTTTGTCACCTTTGGTAGAAATAGTGTTAATAATCTTCACTCGTGAATGTTTCAGAGACCACTATTTGTAATTATTATCAAAACGACTATCCTTAGGTAATAATTATTAATTTTAAGACGTGCCATAACAAATTTTTTCCTTTAAATGAGATTCGGATCCAAGTTTCAAAACAAATGCAAATTTGGAACAACTCCAGGGAATGAATCCAAGATTTTTGAAGAATCATTAGCTGTGTTTAGCCATTTTTCAAATTTCCCCTTTTTAGAGAACTTTCAAGAAAAATTAAATTTTATAAAAGACTAGATCCAAACTATAAAGATGAAATCAGTTTTCTGGACTCGATCCATGGCAAAAATACAATTTTAAATTAATTATTATTGTTTAATCAATAATGTTTACTCGCGAATGGTCTATTATCTATTATTTGTAATTATTGTCAAAATAATTGTCCGTAATTAATCATTATAAATTTTAAGACCTGTTACAACAAATTGACACGCAAAAAGTAAGGGACGTCTTCAACTTTCAAAACAAATGCAATTTTGGAACAACTCCAGGGAATGAATCCAAGATTTTTGTATCATCATTAGCTGTATTTGGTCATTTTCAGATTTCCTCTTTTATTGAGAAAAATATTACTATATTAAAATAAAATTATCATAAATTATGAATGTTCATATATCAAAATATTAATATAATTTCTGTTTTTATTGAGAATATTAAGGAAAAATGTAATTTTGTGAAAGACCAAATTTATTATTATTATTATTATTTAATGAATAATCTTTACCCTTGAAGGTTTCAGAATTAGTTATATGCACAAAGTAAAAATTTGTTGCATAAATTAATTAAAAATTTACTTTGACTTGACTTGACAAAATTAACTGTTTAAGTGAGTACTCAAATTCCTCTGTTTGTTAAGTAATATTATGGGAAAATCTTAAAACTCAGCCTTAAAAATTAAATTGCTTCACAGAATTATTGTTGAAAATCAAATGTTCTATACTTTTGAGGGTGAATGACTGACTGCAAATATTTTTTCACATTTTTCCAGTCCATGCGTACCGATACATTATTTATCTGCTACAGAAACATGAAGCTGCATAAATCGAAGGGTTACATGACATTTCTGTCGCTACATTTGCTTCTGATATCTGGCGATCTCTTAAATATATATATTTATGTTTACTGACTAACGATATTATTCAACGATATAAGAATTTCCTTCAAGAACCTTCGGCTGCTCTACGAGCGCATAATTTAAATGATTGCATAAGTACAGTTTTCCATCTAGCATTACTTTTCACTCGAATTCACTGCATCAAGGCATATAAAATTGCCGTAACTAACAAGGTATATGTGTAAATAAACATAAACCAAGCTTTCTTTTATTAAAATTCATCATTCAACCTAGATCATGTTACTTTTTCAACGCATATTATTGTATTTATGGCTCCTTTGTTAACAAATAAAGTTTCAACAGTTACTAAAAAAGACTATTTACTGTAAGAAAAGTATACATACAAGAGGTTTAGAATGCACTTAAAGGAGTGAATAATGAGAGTTGGTAGACATAAAAAAATGGGGCCGCTCAATTATAAAAGATTCCTTAGACTTAACAAATGAGAAAATAAAAGGATGTGGGTCCATAAGGCAGGATTTTGGCCCTAATAATTGTTAAAAATTATAATATCTCGGATTTATATAACAATAATCTGTGTAATAATTTCAATGTTCTGTTGGAGCAATATTGAGTCTTCTTTAAATAATTGAACCCTTTTTTATTGGAACAAACCTAAGTCTTTTTTTATTTTTTCAAAAAAATACCGTCTTTGGCATTTTTTAATATGAGCGCAATTACGTATAACCTTCTTTTTTATGTATGTTGTAAAAGACATCAAAGAACATCATATATATATAAATTTTTTCATGGCAAAATATTCATAAATTACTGAACAGCAGCTGCTTGAA
This sequence comes from Gasteruption jaculator, assembly GCA_949825005.1. Taxonomy (NCBI): domain Eukaryota; kingdom Metazoa; phylum Arthropoda; class Insecta; order Hymenoptera; family Gasteruptiidae; genus Gasteruption; species Gasteruption jaculator. The sequence continues at coordinate 3,060,786 of OX463762.1, read as the reverse complement.
ATTGACTTCTAGAAAATGCGCTGTGCAACGCACAGATCGCTCTAATTATCTGAAATCAAAGATTCATCAATTTTTCGTTAAAATATAGTAATACGCTTTGCATGAACCCATTTGAAACAAAAAAATTAAAAATTCAACGCCACGTTAAAAAAGAAGTTGCAAAATCTTGTTATAAAAAATGATTAAAAAGATTATTTATTTCAATTTTTATAAAAACCTTTAGGTTGATGCAAAGGAGAATAGTTTAGGGAATATTTTGTGTAAAATTTCATAACAATCGGCTGAGAAATCTCTAAGCTACATTGCACGGCACGCGAAATTTTGCGTTTCGAGAAAAATGCGTTCAAAGTGTATATCGGCGTTCCGTACCGTTCGGAGCGCATCACTTTAGCGACTCCGTAGGTGCACTTAGACTTAGAATTTTTAACTGAAATAGTCGGAGCACATTCTCCAGATGGTAAACTAATTTTCTAAGCAAAAAAATATGGAGGAAAACATGGAAGGAGTAGAATACATCAATAAAAAAAAAAGATAAGTTTTTATCAATTCATATATAATCAATTTGGTTTACAAACCAAATTGAATTTAAAACATTTTGAACTTTGTAGAAAAAAATTAACAATTTCCAAAGAACAATTAACCTTTTTAGTAAAATGTAGAAATAATAAGATTATGCCTAACCATTTAAATTTTAAAACTAGCAAAGTTTTCGAAGGTAAATGTAAAAAATCGTTTGAAAAACATAATTTAAATTTTAAAAATAAAATTTTGAGACTAGAAATTAATGAAAAACGTTTAAAAATTTACAAATAAAAAAGAGAAATATATTTTACAAATATTACATTATATAATAGCTTACCCAATAATATATTAGAAAAATTTTAAATTACACAAAATAGAATTTTAGAAAAAATTTTTAAAAAAGTAAAATTTACTTTACGAAAAAAATACAAAAAATTAACTGAAAAAATTACAAAAACAGAAGAAAAAATTTTAAAAGAAACAATCAGAAAACGTTTTCAAAAATTTATCAGAAATAACGATTCCTATTGAAGTAGCAGAAATGGCATCATAACAAAAATTAAGACCGATAGACTGAAGAAATAATACATATTTATAAAAAAAAAGGTCAAAATTTTTAATTTTACTTGACCCTCCCCCCTTAACCCAATTTACTTGGACAGCTAATAAAAACGTCTTGCATCAAATCACGAAAGCCTGGTAGAATGTGGAACTTACGTGAATTTACATACTCGTAAATCTATCGAATATATCAAATTCTTTACTTTCAACTTGTTTACCAAAGTCATCTGTCCATCAGCGTGCCTGGATATTCGTTGCACACGTGCGTTGCAGCCTGCATGCTAGGTCGTTGCTGCGTGTGTTATTTGTAAAAAAAACTATTCTGGCTAATTGTGGAGTTGAACGTAAACTTCCTTACATGCTCTGATTGCACTGCAATTTCCAATTATCTTACTAAAAAAATTCATACCCTCGTAATACCGCCAGTTATAATAAAGTATAATAATATGGTACCAAAATGTAATTTCAAAGAGTAGTTATTTTAAATTGATTTACTCTCGATTTTTAAACCTTTTGTCATCAAATCTTTCGATACTCTTCTTTCGAGTCTTTTGACATTGGCAGTATCCACTTCCGGCTGATATTTTCCGCGCGAAATTTAAATATTACATAACATACGAAAAATAATGAAAAGCATAAAGGCGAGTCTTCACTGCGGCGAGCTTAAGACAAATATTCAGTGCCTCGGCAGCCAATGATAGCGATCCGTGGGCGTAGTTTATTTTGGCAAAAGGTTCAAATATATTAATGTATTTATTTCCTTATTTACTTATTTCTTTGACCTTAATTGCCTCTAGTTCCATCCCATGAGATTGAAATATTCATAAACTAAGAGAAAATCATTTATAACAATTAGGATCAAAAGAAAAATATATTGCCAACTATAAAATGATCGATGTAAGACTTTTCCCATACTACTTCCTTTTTGCTATTACATTTCACCTTTACAATAATTCAGAGTTCATAGAACAGTAGAATGCACACTGTCTACAAAGGTTGTTCCCGCTTTTTCCAGCAAAATATTTTCACACTGGTTTTGCAATCAAGGGAAAGAAAAGATTCCGGATACAACCGTCATTCCTTAAGAGGAACACATACCATTGCCTTTCTTAACGGTTCTCGTTCCATTAAAATCTATTTCAAGGTAGAAGCCACTGAAAAATGGCTGTTTTGTTGATAAAAGAATTGAAAATTTTGCTACTGATGGGTTTTATCGTATTATCCAAGACATTTACACCAACGAACCTAGAAAAATACAGTTTTCGAAGCACAAATGCATTGTATTTCTTCAAAATTAATTTAAAAAACTCCATCAACATTTTTCTTAGATCAATTTCTGCTTCATTTTCATTAAATTTGAAGTTCACAGTCTGAAACTCAAAGATTTCTTATCATGCGACTACATGACCTAGAGACGTAAAAAAATAGGCATTTTTTTCGATTGTTTCAAAAAACGTAATTTAGGGTAACTTTTGTCCCGATTAGCATGCTGCTAAGCAAAATACTTTCTCTACGAAGCAAATACCCAGTTCTCTGTCACGAATTTCATGTGTTCAAAATTTATAACGATTCAAACTGCAAATAATATTAACTTTTTATCGAGTCCTGATTACAATTAAAGACGAACTCGTTGCCCCTATTTCTGTGCCCCTCCAATGTTCATTGAATATATTAATGTTCTCCCAGTTTGTGAGGCTGTACATTTTGGCTGCTGTAAATCGCATTAATATTCATTTTATATACTTATGAACTATAACATTTTTTTTCTTTTGGACAGAAAAGTTCCATAAATCTGCCAGAATCATGATTATGAATTTTAGAAGAATATTAATAAGACTATAACAATTTCAAAATGTAAAGTATTGTATATAAAAAAATATTCTATTTATTATTTTTTCTCGTTTCTCTCTAGGACTTAATTTAAATATAGACGCATTAATTGGGACAGGCACACAAATAGGGACCGTTACCCTATGCAATTCTCTACTTTGTAGCAGATGTTACAATATTTATCAAAATGAATTTCTAACAAAAATATTTCAAAATGGCGGAGATATTGGGCTTAGCTTAAGACCTTATTGGAAAAAAGTCCTCCGTGGTACCAAATGTAGCTCATACAGAACTCATATGACATAACTCAGATAAAAATTTTCTGAATCTGCATGAAATTATGTAATCTTCTACATATTCGATTTTTAAAATATTGATTTTTGACAAAATAACAGTCGTTTAATTAAAAATAGCGATTTTTATGGTGGAATTTGTCAATTTTCAGCTGTAAAAATAAGAGTAAGGTTTCAAAAATATTTCTGCAACAAAGGATGCCTTTTTTATGTAGATTTCCAAATTACAATTTATTTGGTCCAACCTTTCTTGAGATAATTCCGGTACACGATTTGAAAACATATTTTTCAGAAAAATGCGATGAAAGTTTGACATTTGGTTAAAACGTACAGATAGGATCGATCAACTTTTTCATTATCTTGATAAATTTTGTAACAATGTCCTTAAAAGTAGAGTAATTACATATATGGCGTTAATGCATAGCACTCTAACTTATTGTTAGTTCTTTATTTTTGCAGAGTGCGGAGGACACAATATGTCTTATAAACACTCATTAGCCATAATTTTTTGCTAAAGTTTTATATTTGATTTTGTCAATATTCTCAAAGTATCATTTCGATGCTATCAGTTACATTAATGTTAACATTCACTTTTCCTATCCTAGTTTAAGTTATAAACTCCTAAACTTCTATAAGTAATTTAAACGGATTTATTGGCATTTTAAAATCAATTTTTTTCCAGTTTCATTTAAGGGGTTATACCACTTATTGTTAGAAGGCCGAAAAAAGGGCAATTTTTCAAGAATTTTTCTTGGGGACATTTTAATTTATTAATTTCAAAGTGTATATATTGTAGTAGTCTTTGACTACTTTCTCAATTTTTTTGGTATAAAAATAATCATTCTAACAGCCGCTGCAGGCAATCTCCGGGAGCACCTCGAGAAAAACACGTTTTGCGGTGAACAAGATTTCTCAAAAACGGCTAAACCGATCGGTCTTAAATTTTTACACAAGCTTTATAGATATATTATCTAGTAATTAATCGTCGATTTTGACTCTACGACAAATATTTTTAATTTTATGAACAATTCACTGGCAAAATTTTCATGAAAAATTCTGCTTTACGAAGCCGCCATTTTGTTAAAAATTAGTATTTTACAAAACCCAACGATCAAACTCAAGATAATACATTATATTAACGAAAAATTTTTGGTTTTGTTATCTCAGATAACCCAGTCCCGAGATATCGTGCTCACCGCAAAACGTGTTTTTTTCGAGGTGCTCCCGGAGATTGGCTGCAGCGGCTGTCAGGATAATTATTTTTATACCAAAAAAATTGAGAAAGTAGTCAAAGACTACTACAATATATACACAAAGTTTGAAATTAATAAATTAAAATGTTTCTCCAGGAAAAATTTTTGAAAAATCGCCATTTTTCGGCCTTCTAAGTGCGTATAACTCCTTAAGAATCGTAGGGGAAGGCCGGGCAAAATGAATACCCCAGGCAATCCCCATTATTCCTAAATTATTCGTTCGCCATTCTAAATACCGCCATAGTAATGTTTAACCATCTTGGCTCAATGCGCGGCAATCACTTGAGCAAGGGGCCGCGTCACGTTTTGTCCACGAAGTGAAGAATTGTGTCTTCGTGAAAACAAAATTGATTTTACAAGGTGTTATTTCCAATATTATTAGTTCTTGATCCTTAGGAATATTTAACAGAGGGTCAGAATCGATAGTTTATGCATGAAATGTGTTAATCTCAAAAGTTACCGAGTCGGGCAAAGTGGATATAGCAAAGCGAAGATGGTACCCGCACTGCCGCCATTTTTTATTATTGACTTACAATCTCATAATGTTCTTTTTTGTTTCAGATGGTGAATAAATATAAAAGAAAATTAACCAAGGCTCATGGCACAAAAATATCATGCAAAAAGCTATAATTTTATACAACTTTGTACAGACATGAGACATTTTTTTCTAAATACATATTTAAGTTCAAGTTAACTTTTTTTCAGTTTATTAAGTTTATTACGCATGTTTTCAGACGTTAAAAGATGGGTATTCACTTTACCCAAGTACAGTAGAATCTCCGTACAAGATACCACGGGTTCCCCTTCGCTAATCCACTACCCTCACTCCTAATGCCTCTTCGTCTCTGAATGTTTGGAGTCGCTCGCTCCATACAAGATACCACGGAAATAAATGAGAAAAAATGAGAATTATTTACACATAACGATTTTTAAAATTTATTATCATAAATTATTAATTATTTCAGATAACATTTTAATTTTCTGTTGGTTTAAAATTCATAGAGAAATTTCAAGGACTTGTAAACGTAGTTTTTTGTCGGGGACATGAACTCAAGCCTATTTTGATGTGTTTCAAATGTTTAAAATTGATTTACTTACGTGAGATAATTGCACAAAAGGTAAAAATAACTTTTCTTCTCTTTTTCTTTCTTGTCAACACTGCGAGAACTCCTCGTTTGCGGACTTCTAGTCACGTGACAATAAACAGAAGGAAAAGGATATGGAATACAAAGCAACCTACAATATCGGTTTAACTTTAAACTATTTTGCATGGTATCTTGTACGAAGACCGTGAGATCTATTTCTCTCCGGCGTAACAGGCCGGTGACTGAGGGAACGGTAATTTTCTTCTTTTTTCGGAATCATATTCCCCTCCGGTCCCTTGTGGTATCTTGTACGAAGGTTCTACTGTACTGTATCCGCGTTATCCGGGGATCAGGACAAAATGAATCCTTTAGTAGTTTTTCAAATTTTATTTGTAGTTAATAATTGTTTAATTATTGAAGGTAACTGATGATGGTATTTGTAAGGGCAATTAATAAAGACTAATTTGTGCTATTTATTTTGTTTTCGTATCTTATACCTTTTCTGCTAAAGCCTTAAATATCTCACGGTATTCACTTTACCCGGTCTTCCTCTACATTTTTGACGACCATCATTTTCAAATTTCAGTTTTATATTTTTCCCTTTAATTTTCTTGCCAGATAAATAAACGTATCATATTTTGTATTTTACGGGTAAATTAATCTATAAACTCATTTATACTTATATACATAATTGATAATCGAGAGCTCAGTCATTTCTGTTTCCCTTTTCATATTTTTCATTTTATATTTCCGTTTTGGATCTTTGTTTATTTTATTACAGGATTCTATTCAGGCTTTATAAACTTTTAGTTTTTTATACGACACTCTAATGCATATATGATTCACAGTCCTTTTTTTCCTTTCTCTAAATCCATGAGATTAAAACCCTAACCTTGCCCGACTTTTCGCAATATTAATAGTCACGCCTGAACCCTACCCTAGGACTCCGACGTACGTACTTCCTCTTAATCAGAAATCGAGCTACGCCTCGGCCGCGACTCGGCGAGTTACCGAATGGCTGAAAATAGCCAGTGCATGTGAATCATATTCGAAGCAAACCGAGCCACACCAACGACCAACCCAATCCAATTTCAATCGAAAAGAAAGCAAAGCAAACCACCAAACGGTTTCTTCGCAAGTTCGGAAGAAGACACGTTGCTTACGTCATGAACGTAAACAGTATCGGCGAGTTTCGAGCTGCGACTTCCTCGTCCACTTCCATATGTACTTTTACTCGCAGTCGCACGAAGGCTCTTCCGTCTGGACGATAAAACACTATCGGCGTGATATGTCACACTTGCGTAATTCTACAGTTATGCAAAACCAGACAGTGCCGTGCTATCGTGCTTCATAAGAGCCACTTCTCGCGACCGACGACGTCATCCTACGTAAGACCAACAAGGTGTCCGACCAACGATACCTTCTTTGTCACATGTCAGGTCCGCAAACCACACATACCGCATATAACTAACCCACCCTCCTGTCCTACCGTTAAAACACCTCTCATTATGCGTGTTTCGAATCCTCGGTAATAACCATACCTTGAAAGCAGGATACAAAAAAAGCCCGAGGTTTTTTCGAAAACCAATTTCTTTCAAAGGATGAGCTTCCATAAGGCGGGTTTTTGGTCCCAAGGCAGCACAGAGTCGCAACATCTTTATTTTTATATACATGATGTGCTTTGATGTCTTTTACAACATACATAAAAAAGAAAGCTGTGCGTAATTGCGCTCGTATTACAAAACGCAGCTGAATGTGCCAAAAAAAGTATTTAAAAAAAAATAAAAAACAGACTTAGGTTTGCTGCATTAAAAAAGGGCTTAAATTAATTTAAATATATTTAATATTGCTCCAACAAAACATTGAAATTATTAAAAAGATTATCGTTATATAAATCCGAGATATCATTTTTAACAATTATTAAGGCTAAAATCCCGCGTTATGGACCCCCATCCTTTCTATCAGTTATTATTAGGTTTTTCTACTATTAATTATTATCATTAATTTTTTTATCATTCATTTTTTGAATTATCCTTTCTTTGACCGTAGGTTTTAAATATATATATATATTCTTCCTTCAGTCTATTGGTCTTAAATTTATTTATTCAATTATTTTGTTGACGTTTCGACAACTAATACCGTCACTACTTATAGAACACTGTAGTCGAAAACATCTTTTATGATGGACTATCGCATTAATAAATAAATTAATTTCTAAGAAAGTAAAATATGAAATTAAAATAATAATTTAAATCAGTGGTAAATATAAGAAATTGTTAATACGTTATAAGTCTCATTTTATAATATGGTTATACTAAATAAAGTTATGTTGTTTATATAATTCTGAAGATGACAACGTATTAGTGTGGAAACATCAACACAATAATTGAATAAGTAAATTTAAGACCAAAGACTGAGGAAACAGTATAAATTTATTTATCTTTCTTGCTTACTAGATATGTAGATTTATAACTCTACGGGACGAAATTTCGATATCTAAAAAAAAAAATGGCGGACCAGCGAATTTTATCACAGAAAATTGTCATCGCTTAAGAAAAAAAAAATAGAAGGGGGCCCTTTATCAAAAAAATCTCTCCGTGGTGACCTAGAGACTGGGTTTTCAAACATTTTAAGACTTTGTACATGCAAATCGGATGAATAGTTTTTTAAATATGCTGTCAACGAAGTTGAAAAACATAGTTTCGAGAAAAACGCGATCAAAGTTTTGCTGAGAAAGGATAATAGTACGACTTAGAAACAAAATTTTAGACTGTATCTCCGTCAATTTCACGAATTTTTTTACAAAATTTGGTGAGAGTATTCTTAACAAACGCAGGTTTCAGAAAATGAAAGAAAAAAAATGAAAAAAAAATTTTTTTTACTGTGATGTACCCCCTTAAAAACTGAAATTTTGGTTTAGATCTCAAAATTCAAAACGGCAGATTAATACAGCCACTACAAATTTGGGCTTTTCCATTTATTTTAACGATATTTGCAATGGCGGATCTAATATGGTTATTTTGAATTCGTCATAATGAATTTTCGAAATATCTGTAGTTTTTTATTTAATGATCCGAAATTCCTATAAAAAGGTTTTTTTGTTGAAATACATAATAATTTCAAACTTTCGAGTGCCCCATTATAGCGCCATTTTGAATTTCAGGATCCAAAAGAAAAATTCAGTTTTTAAGAAATTTCGAATTTCTAACAAATTTATCCATGATAAGATTTGTGTTTATAATAATTTCTCAAAACAATAGTGGACCTGAGAAGAATTTTAGAAAGTGAGAATTTATGCTAATGAGATATTATCAGATGAATCTTGCTGCAATATTATTTTCAGTTTTTATCAAACAAAATGAAAAATTGTATTATTTCTTAATATTAGAAGTAATATATGGGGCATTCCACGCTAAATCGGACGGTTCGTAAAATTTTGATTTTTGATATCCTCAATTTTCTGATATTTTTTAGTACCTACCGAAAAACCCTTCCTGGTAAATTTTGAGATTTTTTTGATTACCCGTTTAAAAGATATCAAATTTTCAAAAAAATCGCTTTTTTTTAGTTTTTTGCTGATAACTTCTTCAATAATAGTCCAAATTTAAACTTTTTTTTTTTTCAAAATTTTTGTTTTTTCATGTACTCTTTAGAAAAAAATATTAAAAAAATTGATGAAGCATTTTTGAATGAGATTTTTGAGTTAAAAATTTTAAATCTCATTTTCCAAAGTGATTGCATATTTTGATTTTCGTCAAAATTTTTTATAGCAAACTACTACTCATTCCACAACTTTTCAGGCTGGTCCGATCGTGGGACCTCCAAAGCTATTATTTTTTTTCGATTTTTGAAAAATTTTTTCCTTCTATTAATCATTATGAATATCAATTGCCGTTACTGTATATAATTTTTCTAATTATTTCTTAATAATTTCTACAATTTATAATGATAAAAAGGTGTTTAAAATCAATCAATAGTCATTAAATCAATATATAATCAATAAAACAAAAATATCTATTTATTTTCGTAATTTTTTGAAAGTTTTACATATGCGGGCATCATTTGAACCAGAATAATGTTTAACTCGTACATTTCCGCTATCCATTGGAACAACTGAATGAATTTTGTGCGTTCCTGCAATTATCTTATTGTTAGCTGTTTTGTATCTCAAATCTAATTTTTTCCGTTGCATTTAAATAATTCTGTTCAGGTGAAATATTACGGCAATATTTGGCAAATTTATAACAAATACTTTATAACAAAAAGTAACATTGAAAATTCAACCCCAATCAGATTTTTCAAAAAATTACCGAAAATAAATAGATTTTTTTTTATTGATTATAAATTGATTTAACGACTATTGATTGATTTTAAACACCTTTTTACCATTATAAATTGTGAAAATTATTAAAAAATAATTAGAAAAATATTATACAGTAACGGAAATTGATATTCATAATGATTAATAGAAAGAAAATTTTTTTCAAAAATCGAAAAAAAATAATAGCTTTGGAGGTCCCACGATCGGACCGGCCTGAAAAGTTGTGGAATGAGTAGTAGTTTGCTATAAAAAATTTTGACGAAAATCAAAATATGCAATCACTTTGGAAAATGAGATTTAACATTTTTAACTCAAAAATCTCATTCAAAAATGCTTCAACAATTTTTTAAATATTTTTTTCTAAAGAGTACATGAAAAAACAAAAATTTTGAAAAAAAAAAGTTTAAATTTGGACCATTATTGAAGAAGTTATCAGCAAAAAACTAAAAAAAAGCGATTTTTTTGAAAATTTGATATCTTTTAAACGGGTAATCAAAAAAATCTCAAATTTTAGCAGAAAGGGTTTTTCGGTAGGTACTAAAAAATATCAGAAAATTGAGGAAATCAAAAATCAAAATTTTACGAACCGTCCGATTTGGCGTGGAATGCCCCATATACAACTTCAAATACACTCAGTGTAAAAAGTGTTCTTACAGCGACTAATTTGAAATTAATAAGTAAATAAAATTTTATTATTTCTGAGAGTAGTGAAAAAATTAACAGAAACCTATGAAACTACAGAAATAGATGCACAAAAAGTGTTCATAACATAAAAATTGGATAATCTACAAAATATAATTTTCTATAATGAAATTTCAAATGTTTTAATAAAATTAACTTAAAATAATGCAATAAATAATAAAATTAATTTTCTATTCTTTAAGTATAAAAACTAACAAAATTTGTGTTTTTCTTCATCTTACTAACACTATAACTATATCTAATTAAACTTTGTTAGAAACAAATTATTGTAATTATCACGGAATGTATAATGTATAACTTTTGAGAAATTATTTTTAAGTCTGACTTTAATTTTTAAGTAACCAGGAACATGTACAAGTAGTCAAGCTGCTTTATGATTATTAAAATATATGTATATCTATGTAATATTTTCCTGGGAATAAATATATAAATAAATAAATAAATAACGTATAGCATTTTCCTCTGGTTGTTTCATATAAAATCTAGTCTAGAATAACAAGTAGCATGCTGGGAATCACTGTCATTTGTGAAAAGAAATTTGGCTAGAAATCCCCTTTTGGTTGCACTAGAAACAAGATTTTTAGTTAGGATACTTCGACTGCACTCATAGAACTCTAGACTAGTACAGAACTTCAGAAGATCTTGGAAACGATTCTATAGGTTATGTTTGCAGATATTTACTGATAAATCTGATGATATGTACTGATAAATCATTATTTGTCACATCTTTCCATAAAATAACCACGTGAACATTCCAAAAATATTAAAAGGTGATTGCTTTTAAACATTGCAATATTTCAGAACATTTCAAACAAATTTCAACAATAATATTTCAAAAATATCACCATACCGGTACAATGTTCGCACAAGATGTTACATATGAAAAATTTCTACAATATTTCTTTGCAATTTAGTTACAATATTAGTTTAGAATATGGTTGATATATTTTTCAAAGCGAAGAGTAGTATGTTACACTAAACGAACTGACGGAAAGCGAGCTAACGAGAGATACGCAATATCATTATTACTACTGCAGCAATTAATTATCCATGCCTCGTTTCAAAGTTTATGGCACACCGAGACCAATTATTTCTAGTTATTTCCTATTAATTATTTCCATTTTTATTTGTTTGTTTTCTGTTTTTTTATCATTAGGAGTACTTTCGAATACCGAAAAACTTATATTCAAAATGTATTGTGATACTTACAATGTAATCATAGTTAATTTTTACAATACTTTCTGGAATAAATAGAAATTTGGAATAATCACATACTTTGGCGACATTTCAAATGCAATAAAATATTGGGAACATCCCTGCAATGTTTTTTAAGTCAATTGTACCACTTTCTATGGATTTCGACTTACTCATTTATATGTTTGCCAATTTGACGGTAATTTATTGTTATTCTATTTTATAAACATTTTTTAGGAAATTTGAAAAGTATTCACGACGCAGTCTTCAAAATTTTCTAATTTTTCATTAACCTTCTTAACCCTATCTTCAGTTGAGTTCCCAGAGAATCAAAATATCTAAGTTTTCGGATTACGACTTGGGTTTTGCTACTGCATTTTAGAAATATTTTAAATATGATCAAATATGGAAATATTCTGGCAACGTTTTTAAAAATAAGTACGCTATTCACGATTGTTATACTTAATTTTTTCCTTCTTCTTAAACATATATATTTTTAGCTTCTCTTCTATCACATATCAACGAGTCGATTAGATATCAAGGATGGACCAAAACGGGTCTGAAACTTTTGTCAACAAATTGTTTTAAAATAAACAGGCTGGTAAAAAAACAAAATATAGAAAATTATTACTTCTATTTATTCCACAAAACATAAAAATTAACTATGATTATGTTGTAAGTATCACGATACAATTTGAATATAACTTTTTCGATATTTGAAAGCACTCCTAATGATTAAAAAAACATAAGAAAACAAATAAAAATAGAAATAATTAATTGAAAATAACTAGAAATAATTGGTCTCGGTGTGCCGTATTACTACTATTATTATCATTATCATTATTTTTATTACAATTATTACTATAATTATCATTATTATTACTACCACTACTATTATTATTACTGACCGAAGTGGAGGCAGAATATTGTTTGTCAACAAACATTTTTTTACATTAACAGTCCTGAATAAAATAAGACAGGAAACTATACTGCTACTATTATTATTATTATTATTATCATCATCATGATTACTATAATTATCAGTATCATTATCATTATTATTACTATCACGAAAACGTGCAGCTAAGGAGAACTATTGTGTATATGTGCATCTGTGTATGTGTTACAGAACCTACATCCCTATCTGGGACCTACCTAGTCCCCGTCCTACCGGTCTTCGCATTCAAGAAAAAAACCTAGCAACGGTCAACTACTGACACCGGGACAGCTTGGCAATTCGCTCGAGCGTAATTGCGTACATTAATTTATACAATTTACTACGTACGTACCAAAGGCCAAAAAAAAAAAACACTTACTTGTATGAATTGTATAGTAATCGCCGACTTTCCGACTCCACCTCCACCCACTACCACGAGTTTGTAAGTTTGCGCATAACTCTGTCTGTCACCTGGTCTTGACATTTTCGTTCTCCTTTTTTTTTTCTTTTATTTTTGGGTGCGAGTTTCCCACTTTTCCTTGCTTCCTTCACTGAATTCAAGTGGAATTCACGAGTTCACGTGCGAGACTGTCGAAGGGAAGGAATAATACACGATGCGTTACCTTACGAGCAGCGATGCCACTAGCGAGTCAAACTAAATGTCATCCCTCTCGTTCCCTCACTCCACTTTGCCTAACCTCGCTCTATCTCTCTTTCTCTCTCGTCTCTCCCCGTTTTTCTTTCAGTTTCTTCGTCAGCACTCGACGGTTTACTACAGAATGAACGCGAACAGCTCCTTACAGCGGCTGTATCTCAGAACATACTGAGGATCGAAGAAAGAGGAAGTTAATACTTACGTTGGCTCTTAATTCTTACTGACGTTGACGTCCACTACTACAATCCTACCTCGAATCCATGACCGATCGTGAGACACCGAGGACTAAGGACTAACCGAGCTGAACTGGGAGATTACGCCTCGAAACCGAGAGTAATACGTAAACGTGACAATTCGCCAGCATTTTTAGTGCTATTTTTCGTCATCAGGAGCCACGCCAAATTTGAGACTTTTCGTTCACGCCGCGTGGCTCGTCGGTGATAAACTTTATTACAGTCATGACCGACGCGGCCTAAACGCAAAATGCCAAGGTCGGCATGGAACTTGATACCTTAAAGTATTTTTTTGTTTGGAAAAAAATGCTACTTTTGATACTTTTTGTATTAATACAGAAACCTCCGCGGAACATGGTACGGTAGAATCTTCGTACAAGATACCTTCGATTCTCTTCATACAAGATACCACGGGTTCCCCTTCGCTAATCCACTACCCCCACTCCTAATGCCTCTTCGCCTCTGAATGTTTGGAGTCGCTCGCTCCATACAAGATACCACGGAAATAAATGAGAAAAAATGAGAATTATTTACGTATAACGATTTTTTTTATTCATTATCATAAATTATTAATTATTTAAGATAACATTTTAATTTTTTGTTGGTTTAAAATTCATAGAGAATTTTCAAGGACTTGTAAACGTAGTTTTTTCTCGGGGACATGAACTCAAGCCTATTTTGATGTGTTTCAAATGTTTAAAATTGATTTACTTACGTAAGACAATTGCACAAAAGGTAAAAATAACTTTTCTTCTCTTTTTCTTTCTTGTCAACACTGCGAGAACTCCTCCTTTGCGGACTTCTAGTCAGTCACGTGACAAAAAAAAGAAGGAAAAGGATATGGAATACAAAGCAACCTACATTATCGGTTTAACTTTAAACTATTTTGCATGGTACCTTGTACAAAGACCATGAGATCTATTTCTCTCCGGCGTAACAGGCCGCTGAGTGGGGGAACGGTAAATTTCTTCTTTTTTCGGAATCATATTCCCCTCCGGTCCCTTGTGGTATCTTGTACGGAGAATCTACTGTACTTGAAAAACGCGCATACCTTCCTCCAAATTACACGGTTTCAAACTACACAATTTTAGAGTAATTCTTTTGAAAAAGCATAAAATTCATGTTTATTTGATATAAAATGATTTCCAAATATGTCATTTGTTTGACAAAATAGAGACTTATGATCAAATGCAAAATTGTTCAGAATTATAAGAAAATTATAACATTTATCATGAAATTTGAAAAATCACGTCTGTGAATTCTCAATTCCATCCCATTTTAATTGTAATGAATACGCATTACGTACACACTACTTATAAATTACAAACTGTATATGTAAGTATATAATTCAAATTTCGTTGTTTTAGTTTTCTTTTGTTTTGATAATAACAAATTTAAGATAAAACTCTTTTTCAAAATTAATTAAAAAAATTAATTTTAATTATGTAATACAAGATTTCTTAGAAGTGTTTACCAATATAAATTCAAAAAATAAACATTGTTAGTTTTATATTTACCAAACAAAAAATTTTTAACGTTTTTTTGATTTTCACACTTGAAATGAAATCCCGTTTTTTGTAGCCTCGAACAACACGGTTTCAAAGAACAAGGTACCAATTAATCGTGTTCTTCAAGGGTTACCTGTATAAAAAAGTTAATTAACGATGAAGAATGATCGTACCCTACAATAATATTAAGACTCTCGGTGAAGTAAAATTACATAAAAAAGCAATAAAACGTAATATTTGGTGTTTGAAAGTTAAAGGCATTGTTTCGAAACATATCGTCCGCCGTGTCGCAATGGGTTGGGTTAACATGTTAATTAACAATTAAACCTCTTCGCCAACAATGACATGTATATGTATAGGCATAAAAAATGTTACCATTTCTGTTTCTTGAAAAAATGTTTGAGCCGTTTATTTTGAAAGTGGCCTAAGTGCATTTTTTAGTTTTTTGTTGTTAACTGTACTAACATGTGCCCCTTGATATTAGTTTTGATAAAAAACCATTTTAAAAAATTTAAAAAAAACTGGATTTAGGCCACTTTCAAAATGAACGGCTCATTTATGCTATTGCGATTCGATTGTCCTTTGGAATTTACATGTTTTTGGAATACCTGAAACTGAATTGGGAATCAAATTCAACTCACTATTTTGAATTTGAAATAGAGCCTAATATCATGAGATACGAGCCTGATTGTGAGCCCTTTTGATTTTATTGAATTTGGTTTAGTAATCCGTGACCTCAACATCCCAAAAACGGCGAGTTTCATTGAAATAAAAAAGTATTTCTGACTTCTGATTCCTGATCTTGAGACCATTGTTTTGGATTTTGAAAATCTGATTATAAATTGGGATTCAACACCACAAGAAATTTTCATGAAATCTAATTGTTTCCCGAATTTTATTACATAATATTGGAACCGCTGTTTTTAATTTTCGAAATTCAACATAATATTCAGATTTAATGACTTAAAAGCTTCTATTCTGAACTTATAGTGTAATTTTGAATGAAACAACAATTTTTTTGACGCAAAAAGCTATTTTTCATCCGATTGCGAAGGGGTCAAAATTTTTGCTCTCATAAAACTTGCAGAATCCTATGACAAGTTTCATAAACACAAATAAATTCTATAATTGCAATATCGGTAACATATTATTCTAAAAATGTTTCATAAATCGCATGTTTTGATAATCACTGGCCAGGATATCCCAAGAATGGTGACAATAAATTTTATTTGACCAAAATAACCTTTAGAATTTCAGTTCCGCACATTAAATCCACCATTTTGGATTTCTAAAGTCGAATATTAAGTTAAAGTTCTGCGTCTTCAAACACCACAAGAGACTAATTTTCATAGAAATCCAAGTTTTTCGGATTTTTGTCCGTCATATTGGATTCTCCATATTGAATTTTCAAAGTTTGACACCAAATTCAGATTTAGTGACCCAAAAGTCTTTTATTCTGTAAAATCATGTGTAATTTTGAAAAATGCAATTTCCAAAATTTGTTTGCTACAAAAAGCTATTTCATTCGACTGCAATGGAATTAAAGGTAGATACACACCGTAAACCATAAATATGAAAAGAATCATAAGTTCGTTAGCTTGTTGTGAAATTTGTTTTATTAAACTTCATAATAGCGCGTTAATAATTAAATGAGTACAAAATGACGACTCTCAGAGAAATCATTTCGAAGCGTAATACGTAATAGGGTTGTTATTTTTTCAAAAGGGTAATACGTAAAAAAAATTGGAAACTTTCACGGTTGACGAAAATATTATTGAAATGATTGACCTCGTTGTTCTTGTAATAAGTTGGAAATGTATTACGATTCATCGTCGCTGTTCGCAGCTCCTCCACGTGGTTTGGGACCTCCGGCGCGTTTCGCCATAATAATTTGATCAACTTTTAAAATTGTGCAGGCAACTCCTACCGCATACTTCAAACCCCATTCTTTCGTTATATACAAATCAAGTATTTCTGATTTTGCGGAATCGATAAGTGCTGCTCCATCACCCTGTAAATTACAAGGGAAATATAATTATTGGTTTTTTTTATAATAAATGAAATATTACAACACCTAGGCTGAATTCTAACAAGACGAAATTTTGAAAGCCTGTAATTTAATATATAATGAATAAATAACTGTTTTTTAATAGCAGAGGATATTTTGAAATGTTGTTAAGGAAAAAAAGTTATTTTGTTAGAGAGAAATGTAATTTTTTTAAAATTTCGTATTAGAATTCTAAATTATTTTCTAACAAGTTTAAAATTCAAAAATATTTATTTATCGATAAAATTGAATTTTAAGGTTTTTTTCTCTATTTAATATTCCAAAATATATATCTGTAAACTCAAATACCAAATTTGAACACTCGTTTCTAAAACTTTCCAAAAATTAAAGAAAAAATGAGTATTAAGGGGTTATACGCACTTAGAAGGCCGAAAAAAGAGCGATTTTTCAAGAATTTTTCCTGGAGAGACATTTCAATTTATTAATTTGAAACTTTGTGTATATATATTGCAGTAGTCTTTGACTACTTTCTCAATTTTTATCGTATACAAATAATCATTCTGACAGCCGCTGCAGCCAATCTCCGGGAGCACCTCGGAAAAAAACACGTTTTGCGGTGAGCAAGATTTCTCAAAAATGGCTAAACCGATCGGTCTTAAATTTTTACACAAGCTTTATAGATACATTATCCAGCAATTAATCGTTGATTTTGACTCTACGACAAATATTTTTCATTTTATGAACAATTTTGCGGACAAAATTCTCATGAAAAATTGAAATTTTCGCTTTACGAAGCCGCCATTTTGTTACAAATTAATATTTTGCAAAACCCAACGATCAAACATGAGATAATACATTCTATTAACGAAAAATTTTTGGTTTTTTTTATTTCCGATAACCCAGTCCCGAGATATCGTGCTCACCGCAAAACGTGTTTTTTTCGAGGTGCTCTCGGAGATTAGCTGCAGCGGCTATCAGAATGATTATTTTTATACCAAAAAAATAGAGAAAGTAATCAGACTAGTACAATATATACACAAAGTTTGAAATTAATAAAATAAAATGTCTCATCAGAAAAAATTCTTGAAAAATCGCCTTTTTCGGCCTTCTAAGTCGGTATAACCCCTTAATTGATCCGTATATTAAATTTAATCATACAGTTAATATAAGTAAATATGAAAATAACTCTTTGATTAGGGGTGACGCACCCCAATAACCAAAACTAGAACCAAACCATCTAGTTTAAAAATTTAAAAATAATGTGAATCTTTAAAAACACTTTATATAACATTTGTAAAATAAGATTGAAATAAATTATTTTCCATTTTTTAAACACTTACATTGATATCAAATCCGAATGACTTTTTGCCTTCCTTGTGTGCCGCATAAAGCTTTGATATAAGTTCAGAAGCTTTATTTCCACTGTTCTCGGCTAAAGTTTTCGGGAAAACTTCTAAAGCGGATGCAAATTTACGAACTGCATACTGCTCGAGACCGGGTAACGTTTCAGCGTGAGAAGCAATTTGAGCAGCCAGCTCAACTTCTGTCGCACCAGCTCCAGGAAGGAAACGACCATCGCGAGTTATACCCTTAAAGGTATTTACACCATCGTCGATGGCGCGTTCGATGTCATCCATATAGTTTTCGGTGGATCCTCGAATCAGCACAGTGCTCACTCGACTTTCGTTACCTTCGAGCTTGAAAACTACTACCGAAGTATCTCCCAACTCGTCGATATGAACCGTGTCTGCGAAACCCAGCTCCTCTTGGGTTGGAGGTACCTGTTCAGATACACAAATTTATTATTTACAATTTCAAGTATATATTTATAAAATATAATTATGTTTCGCACGTGTCATTGCACTGAGTTACATTCGAAATACCAAAAATTGAAGAAAATAATGAAGATTATTCATAAATAACAAAATTACATGTATGTATAAGAAAAGTGACTGTTATTGTAATAGTGTAAATAAAAATAGAATTTATGTATTAATTATTTGAAGTATTATCTAAAACTAAAATTTGCCCAATCCTGTAGGGGAAGTTCGAATAAACTAATAGTAGTAAATTTTGTTTGAGCTTAAAAAATAAAAGAATCATTATAACGAAATCTTTTATTTAATATTAATAGTAAGAATTAATTTTCGCGCAAATTCTTCAGAAAAATATATTTTTTCCCCATAACCCTCCTAAAAAATAAAAATTTTATTACTGTTTCCTGGAATATATTAGACATTTTTATTACTCCTCAAAATTCGAAACCATCTTCATAGAGCCTCTCGATTTCCTTGTATAATTTTATAAAGAAATGCAAAGTTATAAGTATTTCTACAGAATAAATATAAAAATTCTTCGATTCTTGATCAAAAAACAAAAATATTAAATATTATTAAGAATTTTACAACCAAATATTTTTCTAGCAAAGTAATAATTACATTTTACAAATTTATAACATTATTTATGTATAAAATACACCGATTCTATTAGAACTGTTTTGAAAACTAAAAATTGACACTTAATATTTCGTAAAATAAAATCCAGAATTTTCATTTTCATCAAAAATATTAGACCCCTCGAAAATCGTAAAACCTTACCAGTTTTGAAAGAGCAACAGCCCCGACAGTTTTACATAAACGTCGAACGTCAAACTTGCTGGGAATACGAACAGCCATCAAACCATATTTATTGATATAATGAAGAGCCATGTCTCCGAATTTACCCCCAGAAACCACAACTGCGGCACCGGTATCGGCAATAGCCTTAATTTGGGACTCCAATAAAGATTCCTCTCCTTTCGAAAAATTCATAAGCTCGTCCGCGGTTTTGATTAAAACTGTGCCTTTGGTTTCTGTCTGCGTGATATCGACCGCACAAGTGTACACGGCTATCTTGGCATTGGTGCGTTTGCTGACTTCACCCTCGACGTGTCGTTTGAACACCATTCCTTGGACGACTTGGGAGGAATTCAAGCCAGCACCCAAAATCTTACAGACGCGAACATTATCGACATTGAAAGTAGTTTTTTCTGGGATTATTGAAACACAGGCCTGTGCTATCAAAGCGGCAAGGAGATCTTCGTTTCCATATTGTTTGCTCATTACTGCTGTTTTGATGCCAACTTTGACTTGATCCATGTTGCGATAATCCTTTGTCTCGTAGACAACCAAGCTCGGTAAAATTTCTAAGGCCTTTTCTAAAGCTGCTTCATATCCTTCCACAATTTCTGATGTGGTGATACCCTGCAAAAAAAATATATGTATTGATATATGTTATACTATATTTTATTGAAGTCCATATCTTGAATGTTTTAATTATCATCAAAGATGAATGACTAATGAAGTTTGTAAAATTTTTTAAAATTGTGGGCATTATCATAAATCATCCAGAGGGTTGCTTGAAATTCTTCAATTATTACTATAGGAAGAATAATAAAGATAATTAATTTTCATAGCATTTTAGAAATAATGTAAGGACCTTGATGTATTCACACATTTCAAATATTTGTAATATTATGAATATTATAGATTTTCTAAAACTATGTTTAATATCGTATATCATCGAGAGGTTTACTCTATACTAAGCATTTTAAAAATACTTAATTTTTTTAATTGATCTTTGAAAGTAATTTTAGAAGTTTTGCATGTTCCACAAATTTTAGATGTATGAAATCTCATGGGTATTATAATTCTTAGGTTTCTGGACAACACGAGTTGTTGATATTGTATTTGTATATTTCAATAAAATAGAAATTTTTATATTTTGCATAAAAAAAATTTAGATATCAAAAAGCTATTTGACCATTCTTGGTTTAAAAATTTGAAACCACAGAATGAAATATATGACAAACTCTAAATGGTTGAAGATTCAAAATTTATATAGAGATTTTAAATACTTTTAGGATTTTCAGAATCATCGCAACTTTACAAATTGTTTAGATCTATTTAACAAACAATATTTAGATTCCTAACATTTTGATTTTTTTTCTTGATCACTATTAGCATCTCATTAAAAAATAATCATCATTAATAATCATCATCATTAAAAATAATCATCATAAATAATCATCATTAAAAAATAAGTTGAAAATTACCAAACGCAGTAACTCCTCCGCTGCTTCCAACAAAGCTCCGGCAAAGATGATGACAAAATTTGTTCCATCGCCGACTTCAGCTTCCTGCATTTCAGACGCTAGAACAATCAATTTCGCCGCTGGATGTTCCACCTCCAATTCTCGGATGATAGTAGCGGCATCATTGGTAACAAATAATTTCTCGATGTGATTAATAACCATTTTATTCATTCCATTCGGGCCATAAGCGGTTCGTACGGTTTGCGCAAACTGCTTGCAAGCTCCAATGTTTCGATAGACTGCTTCTTCCAATCCTGAAAAATACTATTCAAAAAATATAATAAATATATATTATAAACGTGTAATAAAAAAATAATACAATTTGCATTATTTTGAGTCTTTATTTTAGGTTGAGATATATAGGTTCGTGGAATTTACATTAGGTCTATCGGATCTAACGTTAACATATTACAACCCGATTTTCTAATTGTTATACAAATTATTGTATTTGTCTGATTCCTAAGTTTGCACAAATACTTTCATTTTTTTTTTGGACTGTCTAGACAATTTTAGAATATTTTTAGTAAAACCTGTAACAATCTAAATTCTTTATTATCAGATATTAATCGTCAACGTATCATTCATTAACCCTTTGCACTCCGAATTTTATTTTAATTTTATTACCAGCAGCTCCCAACTGTTTTTAAGGGACTAGGCAGTCAAATCCCTAAAGAATAAAGCTTTTTTAGTAATTCATTCGTTCAATTCTTAATTGGTCAATGTTGAATAATAATTCTTTATTTTCCTTGGTTTTTTCGTTCAGCCAGATTATATTTAATATCATTTAAACGTTTCGATCAATTACAACAAAAGCCAAACGGCACCTTAATTGAAAAAGATCTCTATTTTAAAAAATGCAATGGAGAAGGTCAATTTTTTGCAAGCCTAGCCCCATTAAGCATTTTTAAAAATGTCGAGTGTGACTCGACAAAGGAGCTTCTGACATATATATTTATTACTTTTAAAAATCTAAAGAAAAGTAATCCAAGTGAAGCTTTTTTTATATTTTTTGTTCGTTATCGCTTCTCAAATAAAATATAATACAAATTAAGGGGACATTGACCGTTTCGGCGGCAGCTGCGACCAAAAACGACTGAGTTCCTTCTCACTGTAATTTATAAAAAATATTAAATAGAAACCTAAGGTTTTTTGTGCTTATATTAAAGCATATATTCCAAGCTTTAATTTAACTCAAGATTGGTTTAAGAATTTTCAAAATTAAACCCGTGCTGATCTTTGAAAGATGATGGAAAAATATTGGTTTTTTCTTGCACAAAATGTTCCTTTTCTCAGCTAATATTGCAGATATCATTTTGATTCTTTTCTCATTAATTAAAGGCACTATCCTAAAACATATTGAGCGGAACAGAATTTGTCTGAAGTTGAAAATTATGGAGATTCAAATTTTTACAACCACTAAAACATAGTCCGATTTCATCTTTCATCTTTCATCTTTCTTTCTTTCATCTTTCTCTATTTTTAACACTATATTTTAACAAAATAATTTTCTAATAATTTTCCGCGCTCAGATTGTTTGTTTAACATTAGTGAATAATGTCCAAAAGAGAAATTGAAGATCGGAGCAGTAGAATATAAAAAAAAAAGGAACATTTTGTGCTAGAAAACACCGATTTTTCAACTTTTGTTCCGTCATTTTTCGAAGGTGAGCACGGGTTTAATTTTTAAAATTTTTAAACCAATCTTGGGTTAAATTACAGTTTGGAATATAAGCTTTAATATGAGCACAAAAATCTTAGGTTTTTATTTAATATTTTTTATAAATTACGGTGAGAAAGAACTTAAGCAAAAATCTTGTAAAACAAAATTCGTTAATCCAATTTTTTTTTTCTTATGAAAACAAAAAAAATGTAAATTTTTCATATACTCATTTACTGTAACTAGGTACTTTCTAGATACAGTATATCTATATCTATACCCAGGTACCCATACAAATTTACTCATTGCAACAGTGCAAATATAATACTGCTCCAAAAAATCGAAAAATCATGGAAAAAAAACACACTCCATAAAAGGAGATGTGTGTAACGTTTGTGTTATTCATCATGGGACGAACGTGGGTTCGCCGGTGTTGGTTCAAACGCCAGCATTGAATTCGGCATTTCCACTTACCCGTGCTCCTTCCTTCAGCATCTGTGCCATTCCTGGCGCTTTTGGAATATGCATAGCCATTGTTGCTGTGTGAAAAAAGAGGAACCTTCTTTAATTATAATAATGTACGATTCTGTGTATTTCACGACACACGCTTTTGACTGTCTTTTGCTTCCTGTGTCTACTGCTAATCATGAACGATGTAATAATATAGAAACAGACCGTACTTCTTTTGATTTGGTGATGTTGGGATAGTGGCACTACTGTTGTTATGTCCCTAGTAGCGATTATCACAGGTAGATGGCGCAAACTGTCAATTGTGGCACTAAATGATCTTATTCAAATTATTACTTTTGTAATAATTGATAAATAATAAGAATTACGATATAAGCTTTATAAATATCTATTCATACTTATCAGGTTATGGGTTTGAATAATACGCAACTCGTTTCTTTCTCAAAGAATAAAAGTTATTCTCTAAGTTTATGTAAACAGTTATAACGAAAATTAAATATTGCTTTTGAAAATACTTTCAAGTTAGGAAAAGTCATAAAAATGAATAATATAAAGGACTGTTATATGAACTTGTGAGAATCGAAATGTATGTACAGTAAATAACTATAAATCTTAGTCTACATTCTAGGTAACATAGTTTGAAGAGAATATATATATTCTCAGGATACTTTCAAAATGTTTCTTTTAGAATAACTAAAGTTAATTTATAGGATAATAAAATACAGGGTGTCCCATTTTAACTTGCCCAGACAGATTTCTCGAAAGTGGTTGGGTTTAGCGAAAAATGTTTCAGACAAAAGTTGCTGGACTTCGAGGGGGACATATGATAGTGACCTTGACTTTGACCTTAAAGATCACTTTCAAGGTCATTTCAAGGTCAAAGTAATTTGTTTAAATGGAAACCCCCCTTTTTGACATCGGCAATCGATAGAGCGGGAAATTTTACGTTTGAATACGTTTTTGGGTCATAGGTTTAATTTGACCTTGAAGGGCAGTAGGGTCATCAGTAAAGTCCCGGGACAGTCCAATAACTTGAAAAATAAGACTCGTAGAGAAAACTGTTTTAGACAAAAATTCTACTATTTTTCCCGAGCTACCAGATGATGAGATTAAAATTGACCTTGATTATGACCTTGAAGGTAATTCGAAGGTCAAGATCATTTTTTTAAAGGGAACCTCTCGGGACTTTTCTGATGACCCTACTGCCCTTCAAGGTCAAATTAAACCTATGACTCAAAAGCGTATTCAAACGTAAAATTTCCCGCTCTATCGATTGCCGATGTCAAAAAGAGGGGTTTCCATTTAAAAAAATTACTTTGACCTTGAATGACCTTGAAAGTAATCTTCAAGGTCAAAGTCAAGGTCACTATCATATGTCCCCCTCGAAATCCAGCAACTCTTGTCTGAAACATTTTTCGCTAAACCCAACCACTTTCGAGAAATCTGTCTGCGCAAGTTAAAATGGGACACCCTGTATAAGTATTTTAACCCTTTGACTGCGACTTACTCTTGCACGAAACTACCAATATATGCGGCAATATTCAGGTCTCAGTCATTAAGGGCGCATATATGCGCCTTTCGTATATATTGATGAACTTGTCAAAGCGTATATATACGCCTTTAGCAGTCAAAGGGTTAAGAAATTCTTAAAATTTAGAAATAAGCATTAAGAATATATGAAGGGTCATTGAATAAACAAATATAAAACTATTCAAAATTGTATATGTAACAGAATCGCTCTCTAAGAAATTTATAAGCCTAGTGTTTAAGGACGTTTGCCAAAAAGTTGTAATATGTCAAAAAATTCTGAAAGAATTGTATCTTATTGTTAATGTAAAAAAAAGATTCTATGAATTTTTTCAGAATTTTTTACCGTTTTGTTATTGACAAAATCGAATAAAAATAAAAGGTAATTTAACATGTGCTCTTATGGCGAGTAAAGTTTGATATGAAAAACCATAATTACTTTTAGAATGTTTAAAAACGAAACAAAATTTCTCATCGGATAAATCAAAGCTTGCTAATTATTTCAGAGAAAGATAGACGAGATTTACCGTTTATTTATAGTCTAAATTAATTGATTAAATCGTAATATACAGATTTTACATCAGCTGAACGTTAGACTTGGCAATACCGCTTTTCAATTACGCGGTAAATTGGAACTGCTGTGTGAAACTGAATATGTAACAAAAACATAGGGAATGTGTTATCCTGTTTCTTGTTTATAGATTGTATCTTTTTATTCTTTTTCCCCATTTCTGAGCATTGCCGAAAACGTTTTAATTGCTTCTTGCACGAGAATTTTCCTTTTAACCTCACTTATAAATTTTGTGATTCAGCCGACATTTTGAGGTTAAGATATGCTCTATTGTGCTCTGTAGTTATGTTGGGAGTCAAACTGAGCCGAACTATTTACCATCCGTTAAACACTTATATTGCGCTGTTGCCAAGTTTCGCTAGAATTTTTATGTACTTGAATATGAATATTATTAGCAAATTCGTAATTACAAAAAATTACATTTAATAAAAAAATCGATTTTAAATATTTTATTAACTGCTTATATTATTTATTTATATTTACGATAATTTTAAATAATTAATATTTTAGATAATTGAGGTTGGCAGTACTCAATCGCCACAATGTATAAGCATAGGAAACCTCACCGCACCGCTCTCCCCTCTAAGACTCTGGCGAACGTCCTTAAAAAGAGACTTTCCATGCAGTTCTTAGCTAACCCAAAAGGGTCGTAAAATATGTGCGTCTTGAGAATGTCAAGACCTATGCGATAACCGATGCTCAATAGCTTAACGGCCGAACAATAAGGGCCTTATATGTCATCCTCCTCACACCGACGCACTCTTAGAATCACATAACACTTTCAATAAGTATATATTTGTTTTTCCAAATGACTTTTCGTAGAATATGAGTAACCCTAGTTCCCTCACCCTCAAAATGTAGCTTTTCTGGGGGAAACTTGGTGTTTAGATCTTAAGAATTTTTAGTTTCTCAGACAGTTCCTTTTCGTCTTTGCTTGACGAAACACTTTGATAAAAATAAAAGTTGCTTCCAAAGTTTTACTTCTAAAATCTTGTTTTTCTTTTCACTTATTTTCCTTCAAAAATTGAATATTCGCGCGAAATAATAAAAGATACGATTGAGGTCGTAACAGTACCGTTCCTAATCCACTGTTACGTCCTGGTTCGTAACATTTGTTGAGCGCCAACTTTGAAAGGCGGTGAAGGTCTTCCTGCGTCGTTTAACCACGGATGTGGAGATCCCAATTTAGGTTACCAAGCACTTTAAATTATTTATTTTAAAATGTAGGGTCGTTTGCTAAAAGTAACTTAGTCATTCGAGCACGAAAAGGAACTACATACTTAGCTAACTAAAAATCCTTAAACTCCTGAACTCCGAGCTGCCCTCACAAAACCTAAATTTTTAGGGTAAGGGAACTCGAGTTTTTCATTTATCATTTTTAGTTTATCCCTTTTGATATTTTCTCCTCGAATGAATATCACTCAACACTAAACTCGAATTTAGGGTTCCCTAATTTGTTCCTCGTTAACTCAATTTATATTATTTGATTTATAGTTAGCCGTAAAATAATTTTACGTATTGAATATATATACATTCGGATACTCATGTCTATAAACATTATTTAATACTTCTAGGAATACAAATTCTTTATATTTAAAGATTACAAATGTTAATTAACGTATTGAAATTTGTAATATGTTAATACTTGAGAGCCCATAATTTTCGGGGCACCAAGACAAAGCTTAACCATGTATCGTGTTGAATTTTCCCACATTTGCAAGATTCTAGGGGAAGTTTCCGCCATTGTTATAACTAGGATATGACAAACATAAAAAGAATAAATGAATTTATGAATTTATTTATTTCGGGACGATGAAAAAGTCTCTAAAGCAAAACTCTCTAAAACAAAAGCTGCACGGCATGAACATAGCCGCGCTTGCCTTCTTGCAGTGGCGTCGCAAATAGGGACGATGAAAAAGTCTCTAAAGCAAAACTCTCTAAAACAAAAGCTGCACGGCATGAACATAGCCGCGCTTGCCTTCTTGCAGTGGCGTCGCAAATAGGGGATCTAAAAGATATGGCAATGACTCGAAAAGGCGGCAAATGTTATGTTTATTTGATTTTGAAACAACTTGTTATTATCGCAAGTAAGTCGAGGAATCCGTGATTATTAATATTTGCAATATTATGTTAATATTTGCGTTAAAGAAGTTTTTTACAACAATAATAAATGGAGGAAAGGGTTCCGGAACACGATTTGAATAACAACAGGTAAAAAACCTAGATAAAGCGCTTTGAATGTCACGAAGCAGGAGATTTTGTGAGTGAAAAATAAAAATTGAAACTTTAATAGAAATATAAAGAAAAAGAAAAATTGAAATTTTGAATTAAGCAGAAAAGTCACTTCATATTTTTGTTTCCATTAAATTGCAGTTTGTCTAGCAACAGTAAACCAATTCGGTGAAAAGCTGCAAATAAGGTACTAAATCCAAGAAAAATCGTATTGTAAGTATTTCAGGAGAGAGAAAAATCGTAATTATGGAATAATAAAAACTTTTAATAGATGTTATGTTTAATACCCAATTTTATTTTGCATTTCAGTGTTATTATCTAGGAGGTCTAGAAGAATCCGCAACAGGAATTTTTGGGGAACTGAGTAAACCGATGTCTTGGTCAACGCCAGCTGAGAAAATCTGTGAGAAGAAAGACGCTCAAATCTGCGATTTGAGATTTGGTAAGTTCATTTTTATATTCTAGAATCATTGCCTTTTTTTCTCGTGAAATCATTTTCTGTTTTAGAAAGATTAACGAGGAAATAAAATTAGTACAAGACGACTTTTTCATATTTACAGAAAAGCAAATGGATCTCAATACGGTTGATTTGAAGAAACTAAAAGTACATGAGCCGAAGAAAATCAGAAACGATTGGGACGAAAGCTGCCGAAGGATGTATAGAAAACTCGGACTTCATTAGCAGAATCGAAGCACTGAAACCAAAATATTTTAGTAGTTCCCGAATGGAACTTTGAATGGAAGCGTTTTATGATTAAATCTATTTTTTCTGTATCTATTTTTTAAATCTATTTTTGTAATTGACAATTGAGAGAAATATACCATTTATCAAACAAAAAGGAAAAAAAATCATGGATCGATGGTTTCAACTCACGCCAAAAACCTTACACTGATACAACGACCGAATACTTACCGACTGCGCCACCAACGCAGTTAGAAACTACTGTACAAATTAACGATATTAATTTTGTTTATTTCCTATGCATTTCATGAAATGTTGATAGCATAAATCACTCACTGCACTTAAAGTTTTTAAATTAAAGATTTCATGTAAATATTTTATTTTAGTACGTGAAACACGACGAAAATATTGCTTTTTCATTTTTTTTAACTATGGCGCACCAAACCAAAAAATCTGAAAAAATTCATGAACGATAGTAATATGAATATGCATTTGCTATTAAAACATGATTATAGTTCCGCGACTTGTTCAATAGGATATGGGCATTTTTCGAAATTTTTCTACGTTTTTTTTATGACTTCAAACGACAATATTTACGACAATATTTTTAATTACTGGTATAATGATTCCCCTGGGAGGTTAAATTAGTCGATAATTGATTTTACGTATGAGAAGAAAAAGTATATTCGTTAAAAACAATTTTTTTTCATTATACAATGAGTCTTTCGATTTTGAAATAATTAAAGTATTGCTAAATTCCTATTAAACTAATTTTTTCCCAAGTACTAGAAATACCCTGATAGTTTTGTAATTAAAAGATACATTGTATAATGAAAATTAATGAGTAAGAAAAGATGAAAATTACTTGAAGTGAAAAAGGTTTGTTCTAATCATAAATTTGTATTCAAATATTAACATTTTATAGAACGATATTAATAATAAAATATGAAAAACGTAATATTATAAATTAATTTCTTCCCAAGTAATTGGTTTCGCTTTTTTTAAAAGTTGTGTATATAATTTCGTTGGGATCACCACCGTTTTCCATAAAACTATACTTCCCCGACCTTCTGTTACAGTTGAAACGCAAGTTTCTGTAATAAAAAAGTTAATAAGTTTTAATTATAACTCAGAAGTATTAAAATGCATTTGAAGGTGATTAGATATTTTCCTCAATTTTAGCTAGTTCAGCAGCTCGAAGGATGAAGTCCAGAGACGAAAATAATGGTATACAGGGTAAAGTGGCAGGACCTTTCGGAATTACTGAAAAGGATTACATCAAAAAGTGGAGGTATGAATCTGCCTAGACAGCATCAAAGTCATAAAGACTTCGTGTACAAGTTTGTATGACGTCAAAGTCTTTATGACTTCCAAAAGATTTCGTATAGAAATCTTTATGATTTTGATGCTGGCTGGGTATGTTCTATGCGCAGGTAACAAAAACAAGACCGCGAAAAGAAGTTAAAAGGACCATCGTGTATAAAATCTATCATTTTTTCCATACACACCTGTTCTCACTGAGGTCGATTCCGATGGAATTTGACATTGAGTGACAGGAGATTTCACTACTGTTTCAAATGAATCAGACGAAATGTTTTCGTCTGTAATTTCATCGTCGGCAGTGGCAATAATTTTTGGGTATTTATGTACCGCCTTGGCCGCGCGAAGTAAAAAATCATCATCATCGATAATTCCTGCATCGTATTCGTTCCATGCGGTGTTTAAAATCGAAGAATTTAGTAAATATTTTAAAGCTCGTTCTTTCACTATATTACCCTCTCCAGCCGATAGAAATTGTACATGAACAGCTCTTTGAAAGTGAACAATTTCTCCTGTAAATACCAAAGTTTTTTGTCAGTATATGTACTTATTAACAAATAAATATAATTTTAGTATACTTTAGAAATTATACTTCATATTTTATACTTTTATAGTTTTTGTATACTTAAAAAAAACAGAAGGCTGGCTGCATTTCTTTTTAGTATTTTGCATACATAATCCATGCATATATTTTTTCTTTTTTTATAAGAAATTGTGTTGTGTCGGGCTTTATTGTTTAAATTTTAAAATCATGGATTCATTACTTGTGAATGTTGCTGGGCTCGGTCGTTTTTTTAAACAAGCTGATAAACGAGCATTTCCAGACTCAGCCACGTTGTTTGTTCTAATAAATTGTCTATATACCGAAAATTCAGTGGGTCCTCTTAAATTAAGCCAGTAATTTTCATAGTAATGCAAAAATTCTTCAAATATATATTCCAATTGTGGCGAAGTTTTGTTTCTAAGATTAATAAAAGTACTTCTAATTTTATCTGCAGGCAAACATGCAAGCGCAATTATTTTCCTGAATAGCAAATGGGCATCTTTGTCGAAACGTAGATGTTCCAGGAGCCTCAATTGTTTTGCTTTTTTTTGTAGTGCCTGAAAACAATATAGAGTTATACCTATCGTACTGTTTCTTATGACTAATACTTTAATATGAGTAATACGCATATTTCAACATACCTGTGCCAAATGAAAAAGACACCCAACTACGCTTGCCGAAGGAAGTTGCTTCCGCACTGCATTTCTCATCGCCTGCTCGAAGTCCATCATTATCGTTCCTTTAAAATTTTTAAAGGGCTCCAATATAATTCCAAATAAGGCCATGTATGCCGCCTCCGTTCTTCGAGACATTAAAGAAAATATCACTGGAAAAGCCTACGAACAAAGCAAGTACATAATCCATATAGTACATGTGTGTATGTCATTTTAAATAGGTTTGCATATTTCTTTATACTCACGTAGCCATGTTTTTGAGCGTAAACTATAATTAATTGATAATTTTTCGAATGTACACCAATTCGCGGAACAACTCGAAACGTACCGTCAATGTGAATAATTTTAGTTGTTAAAAAATGTTGAAGGAACTTTTTGTTCCATAGTATAAGGTTTTCACCCTCCTTATCAAATTCAACTGTAATTTGTTGATTTTCAGAACGGATCTCATAACAAAGATGACTTTTTGTTTCTTTCTGTTCGAGGTATTTTGCAAAATCATGTAATGTTCCGATGTATCTTTGTCCTTTTGGAAAAGAATTCGCTTTCCATTGGTTCATTGAACGTTTCACTTTAACGAAGGGAACGTCAATCGATGCTTCACTATTTCTATAAAGAGTTTTGAAAAAGGTTGAAAAGATAAATAGAGATTCGCACCTTCGAAAAAGGAGAAGGAACATCCTGGATGGACGTTTTAAATAATTGAAGCGCCAGAGAGTCAAATAAAACTAACAAGATTTATTCACTTTTAAGTTAGCCCACCATTTTCCCTTTTGCTTAAACTGTAGAGTCTTTTTTGCGAATCGCGAAATACTACATAAAAAGGCTTCGAGACTCTTTCCCTTAACTAGAATTATGCAAAGAAAACTTCTAAGAAAGAGACGCGATTTCCACGAAATATTTCGAGAGACTCCGTTACGATATCCGAAGTTTAGTCCGCGATAGGAAAGAAAGAGAACTAATTAATTACATTTGCGAGACAAGGATGAGTTTGTGTGATCAACATGCAACGTAATGAAAAAGTTGTTATGATTCTGGGAAAGTTAAATAGATCACACCTGCGAAGATCCGCACAAGAGAGAATGATAACCGTTGAGATACATTTAATTATATATGTGTTTCCAAAGAAACGAAAAACAAGAGCGAGGGAACTTAAATAGATGTAGTATTCGAAATTGAAAGTCTTTAAATTAAATAGGGGGATTGTCTCTTGCTCGAACAAAGAGGATTAGGAACGAACGAAGAAAGGAATATGAATATTGCAATGATTTTTTGCTATTTTAAACGGGGAGAGAGAAGGAAATTAAGCTCAAGTGCACCAAAAAAAATTTTAAGACGAATATCAACTAGGACCTATTTTTGAATACTTACTGAAGACTCCGTTCTTCATAAACAGCGTGAGCTGAAAATCGGCCAGATTCCATATGCTTTCTCAAATCCTTTTTAAAAGCTCTTATATTTGATTTTCTAAAATTGGGATTTCCACAGATATGTGGTTGCCTTAAAGTAAATTTTCCATCTTTCAATATTCCTCGACCACGACACGTTCCTTCACGATACTTAACGCAAACTAAATAACTGAATAGGGAATAATATTTACAAATTATTGAAATTAGGCCGAAGAATTATGAAAAATTGGTAAAAAGTTTAAGAAAGTAAAATTTTTCATAAATCTATAGTATCCAAGTGTGTTTAATACAGTAGCTTACTAATTTTTGTTTATTATCAATAACTGCAATCAGTAATTCAGAAAAATAGTAATAAATACAATTTGCCGATATAATATTTATCGCTTAATGGTGACCACATTGTAACTTTCAACACACGTTAATAAAAATAATATGTATTGAAGACTGTAAACTGGTATATAAGATACTAATTTTTCTTACATAAGAATAATATTTATATTATTACTTATTGATAATTTAAACTTTAGCAAACACCTTAAATACATAAAAGCAGGTATTATTTTTTGTAAAGGCTTAGGTAACTTCTAGTATGCATTACTTAAAAAATTATCTTTTAAACATTTTTTTAAACAGAAAGATATCGATTTTCGGTTGTGCACTTACCAATTTCTCATTTTCACATTTCTTAGTTTTTGAAATACACCCAATTCTCTTTTTACACGAATTTTTTGGGAATGTATCTATCGTGTAAAAAGAGAATTAGGCGTACAAGTTTATTAACTACTACTATTTATCCTTATCACTATTTAGTTTTCGCGGTTTTGAACTTTTACGATTGGCTAGATATTAAATTTTATACAATTATTGGTCCTGTTTCAAGATTGATATAAATCTACCAATTGTTTGTCAAATTTATATCGAAAATTATTTAAATTTCGAGCTCCATTTTTCTCCGTGTACTTACACTGAATTGCCGTGAACCCCATTATACACGTAGGTGTACCCGTCAAATTCATGTCGTTCAAGACGTTTTGTCCATGATTTTTTCCTGCCATTGTGTTCCGGAACTTTTTCCTCCATGTCTAATTCCCGCAAAAACTTTTTTAACGCAAATATTAACGTAATATTGCAAATATTAATTACGGTTCCTCCTTATTTTTAATGATAACAAGATGTCATCGAAAACAAATGAATATTAAATTCGCCGCCTTCTTGAGCCATTGCCTTTTCTAGATTCCCTATTTGCGACGAAAATGCAAGAAGACAAGCGCAGCTATTTATTCTTTAATTATATTTATTTTATAATAAATACATATATTGATAAAAAACTTTGGTATTTACAGGAGAAATTGTTCATGACGATGAATAATTATTGATAACGATGATTTTTTACTTCGTGCGGCCAAGGCGGTACATAAATATCCAAAAATTATTACAACTGCCGATGATGAAATTACAGACGAGAACATTTCGTCTGATGCATATGTGAAATCAATTATCGTCTAATTTAACCTCCCAGGGGAATCATTATACCAGTAATTAGAAATATTGTCGTAAATATTGTCGTTTGAAGTCGTAAAAAAAGCGTAGAAAAATTTCGAAAAATGCCCATATCCTATTGAACAAGTCGCGGAACTATAATCATGTTTTAATAGCAAATGCATATTCATATTACTATCGTTCATGAATTTTTTCAGATTTTTTGGTTTGGTGCGCCATAGTTAAAAAAAATGAAAAAGCAATATTTTCGTCGTGTTTCACGTACTAAAATAAAATATTTACATGAAATCTTTAATTTAAAAACTTTAAGTGCAGTGAGTGATTTATGCTATCAACATTTCATGAAATGCATAGGAAATAAACAAAATTAATATCGTT